>VZRQ01007666.1:216682-305257 GCA_013397975.1 Machaerirhynchus nigripectus | reverse complement strand
AAAAAAAAAAAAAAAAAGTTTGCATACAGTAAAAGCCTATGGACACATATTTTCAGTTTTTTAAAAGAAAGATTCTTTTTTCCCCAAAAGCCATAAATAACTGCTAGTGATTTTTGTCTTTGATTTGTGAGAATTGTACTTCTCAAAGCCTCACTATGGAGGTTTTTGTTGGTTCACGGCTCCATACTGCAAACAAAAGCAAAATATCTGGCATCTGTGTACACTTGGTTTCTTCCTAGAGTACTGAAGCAAGCACCTGACGCTGTGTATATAGAATTATGAGAAAAACAATATTAAACACTGCTGTTTGGATTGCAAAGTGAGGCACTTGGAATTCTTGTTGCCTGTGTCAGCTTAATCCAACCTTCCTGGGTGTTTATGTAGCCAGAACATCTGTAATCATGTCATATCTGCTATATTTGCTGTAGGACTCCAACCAGGGATGCCCAT
This sequence comes from Machaerirhynchus nigripectus, assembly GCA_013397975.1. Classification (NCBI taxonomy): domain Eukaryota; kingdom Metazoa; phylum Chordata; class Aves; order Passeriformes; family Dicruridae; genus Machaerirhynchus; species Machaerirhynchus nigripectus. The sequence continues at coordinate 304,807 of VZRQ01007666.1, read as the reverse complement.
GTGACAAACAGCTCTTTGCTGCTTTGTTTTGACACCGTCCCGTGCTCAGCACCATTCTTTACTCAATGCACACTCTTCAAAAAGTGCCCTTCATACAGAATTATTTTCTTACAGATTTTTGCTGTCAGCACTCAAATAATTCAGAAGCCAGAGTTTGTCTTTACACCGTTGCATTTTACAAATTACTAAATAATGCACAAACTGAGCAGCACTGACACCAGGATGCTCAGTAGCCTTGGGTGTTCAGTTCAAGGCACTTCAAGGCATCTGCAGAGCCCAGCAGCACATGCACCAGTCACTCTGTCAAAGTATGTGATCCTTAACATCCCTCCCTGAGTGTTAAAAGATGGCAGCCTCCAGGTGGAATTCCAGAAAGGGAATCCTCAGGGACCAGCTATCAATTCCAACCCGCAAAAGCACCTTTTTCCACAATACACTCCTGTGTTAGAGAATCTTAATATTTCCTAAATGAAGCCCTGAATTGGCGCCTGATGTCACAGAAATCCTAAAATCTAATCAAAATGCATCAGCACTGGGCAATGGTGCTTGCTTTTCAGAGCTTTGGAATAGCTGACCTTCCAACTTCACTAGCATTGCTTCGAGGAAGCTTTTTAAGACCTAAACTAAACCCTGGAATACTATCATGGAGCACACTGACACAGGGTCCTAGAGCAGGGCTTGAACCACCAGATACTTGTAGGAATAAACAAACCCCTCCTGCCTCACAGGATATGGGGCTGGAACAGGTTATAAAATCATGGTGGTTCTATTGAGCCTCCATAAGGCTCTCAGTGTGAATGTTCACATGTAGGAACATTTGCACTGAAATATGGGACACTTCAGACACAAAGATTTGTGTCAAACCAGCTCTAAAGCGGGTAGTGGTACCACTTCTCAAGGTAGAAAGGTCAGAAAACAGGGCAAACTTTGAACTCACAGCTGTGCAATATAAAATCCAGAAGGTGGCAGCAAATATTCTTCCTTACAAGAAATGAACAGTTTATTCCAAGGAAATCTGAGATGCCTACAGCCAAAAAGTTTCAGCCATTTGCTTTCTATAGGCATAAATGTATTGTATTTTGAGAGCTGCATATGGATAAAGATTAAATGATAATGAAAAGCTGATTTTCTTTCATTTACAAAGGTGCAAAGTGAGCTAACTAAATAATTTGTGACAGGTTAGCAATAGTGTTGTTTTTTAACTACACAGGCATTTTGCAGTAGTGAAGGCCTAATTCTGATAGCTGAACTGTCCTTTTCTACCATTACTTGACAACTAAAAAGCACTTTATTTTCAAAAGCAAAATTTGTCACAAAACTTATGTGAGATGAACGACAGTAACAGTTTCATTATTTTGTATACAAATTATGAAAGCAAGATTGTTCCCCCCTGAAATAATACCACATTTAGAAACAATCTGAATTTAGAATAAATTAGATTCCAGTCCTAAATTTCCCTATAAATTTTCAGAAGCAAGCCCTGACAAGACAGCTTTGCAAAGGTCAGGATCAGGCCTGAACTATGTTATTCTAATCCATACCTGGTCTCACTACAGCTACTGACAAGGTTTTAGGGGTCATGCAGGTGAGATTCCCTTCCTCCCCAGCCATTAGGCAAATTTCTTCATTCCCATTTTAATCTATTGTAAAATATTTCAAGAGTTTCAAATAAATACGATTTTCCCATTTTATTTCAAAACTTTTGGTAGTTGCATTTTAAAATAGCTGTAGCATTTACTGCAGAGCTGACAGCATTTCAGAGAGAAATTATTTTTTCATTACATAAAGTTTAAATAGTAAATGGTTTGGGACAAAAAAAAAGCTGTAATAATATTAACAATATGTCTCCCTTCTAGACTCAGCCCAGTTAAAAAAGCTGAAGTGCTTCTCTCATGTTTAAAAAAAATGGAAAGAAGGAAAGAATTGAAAGGCATAAAAATTCAGTATTATTTATTTTCTCCTAACATTTTCTCAGTGGTTTGGTCTCTAACTGCAGTGGCCATTACAAACCCATAGAAAACCAAAGGAGAAATGCATCACTCTGTGCTTTTTACAAAGACAGAGTCACTTTTTGAGATAAAACAATTGTTTTATCTGCTTCCTCCTCCTTTGTCCCCTTTCTGTGTAAACAGCATCCAGCCACTATTGTTAACTCAGATTTTAACACGCTTTGATATGGGACTAAGGACCAGGACTATAATGAAAAGATAAAATAAAACTGCTTTAATGCCTTAGACACCAAGGTCAAATTTTTTCAAGTAACTTCATTAGGGAGGAGTTTATGCTGAGAGAGTTTCACTGGACTATTCAAGTCCAACCCACTTTTGTCTCCTTGACTGGCAAAAAGGCAGTTGTGGCATGTAAACACACACACACATACAGAGTTTTATCTTACTAATGAATTGTGTCACCTGAGACAGAAAAACAGCTGCTGGGAAATCATTCTGCATTCCCATTTGGTCTGGAAAAGGAAGAATACCTTTCTGACTCCTGTCTTTAAAACTTGCACTATTTTATAAACCCAAGTATTGTTATTTTTGTCTTTCAGCTTTTTATAATTAACAAGAAAATTGAAATAGCTCTAAGTTCCAAAGAACCCATTTTTCCTGACTATTGATTAAGAAAGTATTGAATCAAAGGTAGACAGTCACACTCATCCATCTTACATTAACTAGATCTATACATGCACACACCTTTTATAAGTACTGCTTTTACATTCATTGGCCTATATATGGAAATAGTTACTTTTGGGAGTAATATTATATAAATTTTAGTTTCTATTAACACACATATATATCAAAGATTCTTGCACTGCAATAAATGCTGGCTTCAGTGAGCAGTTTATAACTTGTTTGCATTTTAAAAATCAGTGTTAACTTAAACCTAGCCTAAACACTTTAATCTGCTTGCACAGACACCCAAGGCACTCAGCAGCTGTCAGGATTCTGTGATTGCAATGGACAGCTCGGAACAGCCTTTCCTCTTCTTCCCACCTAGGAATCACTTTTCCTTCAATAACTATGGTGGAAAAGATCTTTCCCTCTGAAAACATCCAGGCAATGGAAAAGAACAAATTAATCAGTGTAGAGGGTTCTAGTTTGTCTCGCTGCACAATACTTCAGTATTCTCATAACTGTTTCACCAAAAGATTACAGGAATACGAAATGTGATAAAGTAATAATTCTGGTAGCATTTCACTTTTCTCTCCCTTCTCCCTTGATTTCTGAGGTGAAGAATGGAAAATCCCTACTCCTCTTTTTATGATTTTTTTTTGTAGCTTAAGGAAGACAGAGGGAAGAGTAATTATTCTCTACTTGCACTTCATATTTTCCACTGTGTCACTTACAATCTGGGGTTTGTGCATTCTTTTTAGTACATGCTTGTCAAAAGATGTATCTCCAAGATTTAAATATAAAGGGGAAATATTAGGAAGAGTCAGCATGTCTGGCTGCTGCTGTCCAGCAAATGAATGATGAATTCTAGTGACTGGAAGCTGCCTTAATTCCTAAGTCTGTGTTTGCGAGCTTGAAGGGGCTGAATACCAAAGTAGCGTGTTAGTTAGTAAGTGGGAATCTCAAATTTTTTCTCAAATTCCTTCCAATCCTTATGGAATGGACAAGGTTCTTCCTGTATACTTCAGCTTTCTTCCAGGTAAATCATCTGGAATGCTATTTGCCCTCACAGGTTTCGTCCTCTTAAAACCCAAGAAGATAAATGTTAGTTAAACCCACACAATGTTCAGTCCTTACTTCATGGAAGCAGAGATTATCCTTACTTTACCAAAGCTAGAGGAACCAGATGTGCAATTTCACATTTTGGAACTTGAAAGTTAAAACCCAGCCTGTTTCCAGAACTTTTTCTAAAGACAAGCTGTCAAGTGGGAAAGGAAAGCCCAGACCAGGACTTCTACCTAAATAATACAGTAGAATGACTCATTTTGGTAAAAAAATGGTGAAATACACTTAATAACTCATCACTCTCTGATTAAACTCTGTCAAAGAACATTAGTTCCTGCTTTATCACTAATGGTTACGCCAAAAAGATACTTCTATAACTTGATGAACTCTGGAGTTTTTCTCCGAACAGGACAGATTAACAGCATCTTCATCTGACTGTCTTGAAAAGCCAGATATTTTGTCCAACACTTGTTTCAACAGTATCATTTCCAAACTCTCCTCTGAAATCCTACAAAGTACTCACAGGGCTTTGAACTGGAATTTCCATTAAAAAAGGGGAACTTTTCTATCTACTCAAAATAGACAATGTTCTAGAATCCTCCTGAGAGGAACTAGCACAGGTAGACTAACGAGGTAGACCTGTTTGATCAACTTTTTCATCCCTCTCTACAACTTTATCTTCTCAATTGCTTTATTTTCTTAATTACCACCTAATTTCTTGTGGTTCGGGTTATCTGATTAATTCCTAACAGAGGGGTGTGTGTGGGTAGGATTAATAACGTTGGGGAGTTTCCTCTCTGGAAATGCAGACTGGAAATAGCTGATCATAGCTAAGAGGTGAAAGGATAGTCCTGTCATAAAGCATCAGTTGTGAAACTTGTCAAAACTCTCATGACATAACCTCCATGTGTCACTGCACTTTTTAAAAGTGACTCAGACTAAGCACCACCAAAATGACGAAAATGATGAAATCTGAAGTCTCTTGAGCTTCCATCTCTCATACAAAAGGCTGATATTAGAACATGACTTAAAAGCCTGTGTGAAGCAGTGGTCTGTTAAGTTTCTTAAATGCAGCAAGATCCTGTGGCAGAAAAACTTAAAGTGTGACATCTCTATGGAATCTTTGCTAGATCAGCTATACCTTGAATGATCACACACACAGAGGAGTCATGACCTTGGAGCACAAACTGCTTTGAAAAGTTTGTTCATTTTTTTCTCTCCCCCCTCTCATACTCAGTTTAAAGGCACAGAAAGGCACAAGATTCATGTCTGGGCATAGAATAGCGATAGGGTAGGGGATACAACACCATAAAGTCACCCCAAGACATGGCTGCTCTCTAGTTCATGCTCAGTTTGGGAGGCTCATTAGGAAAAGTAACACAGGCCAATGTTGCTTGGATGAAATTCTAGCAAAGCCCCTGGCAAAACGAGCCAGGAATTTCACAGCAGATTTCAGATTTAGAGGCATTTAAGCCTGAGGACACGAATCAATGAGTATAAATCAGTGAGTTTAGGAACCACGTTTACAGAGACTCTACGAACAATGTAATTTGTGTAACACACAGAGCAGGTCTGGCTTGGGGACAGGCTGTACCTGCTTCGTGTGCTGCCAAATGGCTGCTGCAGCAGAACCTTCTCACGAACACAGTTTCTGTTTCAAAGTGCTGCATTACTAAGAAGATTAGGATTTGTCAAAAATGAATGGATTGCTCCTATAAGTGGGTCGGAATGTACTGAAATTCCGAGGGCATTGCCTTTAAAAGAAGCCAAAAGTAGCGTCATGTAAGGGTATTAAGTGAATGATTGCATTAACACTTTTAATTGCTCGTGTTCATTTTTGTGCCCCAAAAAGTGAAAACTAGGATAAGTCTAATAATTTTTGAGTAAGAAAAGCCTTTCTTAAAAGGAGATTGCCAAAGATATGTTCTTGGACAGATGTCCTAGACAGAGCCCGTTATCAAATAAATTAGGCTGTGTCTAACATTAGAAAGAATCTTGTAAACACACACAGAACTGTCACAACATGACTCCCTTTTGCATTAAGAATGGTCTTTTCAGAGCAATGCACACTAGCTAAGTAGTGGGAAAGCTGCACAGTTGGTAATGCCATTGTACTTTTTCAGTAAAAGCCTGCCTTTGGTCTGCTTAATTTCCTTTAAAATTCAATTTGCTGTGTCTTTTTCCTGTTTCTTTCTCTTTCTCCTGACTTTCCAGTAAATTAAAGTTCTAAAAAATACCCGCAGACTTAAAAAGGGACTGCCAGGATGTCACGTGCTTTCAGAATCTTTTGTTCCAGTTTGGAAGTGAAGAGAAGGGGCTTCCTTTCTTGCTGTTTAATAACTGTAACTGTATTTGGTATTTTGTCTTCCTAGGGAAGAAGCAGTGGCCGCTCATTATCACTTCCTGGGAGACCTTCTTCATTCATTCCTCGAGCCATGTCTCCTACTTCTCCTCTTGTGTTTCAGCCTGCCCCTGATTACTTCAGCAAGCCAGACACAGCAGCTGACAAGCCTGGCAAGAGACTGACTCCCTGGGAAGCAGCGGCCAGATCTCCCCTTGGCCTAGTGGATGAAGCTTTTGGCCCCCAAAGCATGCAGGAATCCATTGCTGCTAACGTGGTATCGGCTGCTCGCAGGAAAACGCTTCCTGAGCCACCAGATGAATGGAAACTTAAAGTTTCTTATGAGCCCCCAGCCCCGAGTGGTAGCGTAGCCTTACTAGGAGGGAAGCAATCGGGAGTCCTATCACCCCAAAAAAGCTCCCTGTCTGCCCCAACCGCCCCCGCCCAGGCTGGCCCTAAGCTGCAGTATCCCTACTGCACTCAGCGCTCCAGAACGGATCCTGATATAATGTCCATGGATTCCAGGTCTGACTATTGCTTGTCAACAGCTGATTCAAACTACAATCCACAGCCAAGGGGATGGAGGCGTCCAACATGAGCAGCTGAAGGGCCTGGTGCATTTTCCCTTCCTCCAGCTTAGCAAGCCCTAAGATTTGAGTTGGAGAAGGAAAGTTTCTTGCTGGCCTGGCAATCTCTGAAGTAAAAAAAATGAGGAGACAAAATTGAATGGAGCACAGTTTTCACATGACTGCAGCGCTAGCAGCCTCTAGAATAGACTCAGTTCTACACCTAAGATTGTTCTGTTTGTCAAAAGGCAAAAATACGCATTTCTTGGGGTGGGGGGGGGAGATGAAAGTGGGGCAATCCATGTGTTCGATGCAAAAATCTAGCAAGGATGTAGAAAGTGAAAGCAAAAATGCTTGCAGTTAAGCTAATGCTAAAAAAAAAAAAGTAAAATAAGGGCATTTTAAAACCAAGAAGTATTTTACAGGACCTTGTAGGTTTTCTGAGTATGTTTGACATGGGTTCCAAGTTACTAAATATAGTCTGATTTGCAAAAGTTCTAATGGAAGTGGAAGAGTTAGAAGCACTGCCTTATTTGCCATATGGTTCTTTACTGCATTTCTGTAATGAGATAAGAAGGTAAATCAGTGAATATTTTTACAGTGGCAACAGTTAAAGTACATCTGTCGCAATGGTACCTGAATCACCACACTATGTAGATACAGGAAATCATACACATCACTCATTTCAGATGGATTTCAAGACAGTTTCAATGAAGTTTTACATCTTGTAATTTATCTGAAAACACCAGGAAGAAAGGCATTGTTAAAAGAGATCAATACCATGATACTTGAACAAAAAAAGAGATGACGAGTGTATTTAAACTGGATTGCAAGTAATTTTTGGAATAAACTATCAAACAAGTCAGAGGCTGAACAGCCTTTATTTCTCCGTGAAATGCACTATTTGCTAAGCATTTACTGCTCCAGTGCCTGATAATCTGACTGGCTGGGCAGTTATTCGTGTTTCCAAGGTAGCTCAATGTTTAGAAAGCTTTTGAGTTGTATCCTCAGTTAGGAAGACATAGATAAGTTGTTTATCAAGGACAGTTCCTGCTCTATGTAGAAGTTTGTATGTGACAGAGGGTTTCTGACACGTGGTACACGGTGCGAGTCTAGGAGCAAATATTTGGGTGGTTGGCCAGACCTAAGTGATGCTGATGGATCTGAAGGGATGGTGGATAATTTCTGCTGGTGAGACACACCTTGCATTTACAGCTTATTTAAACAATAGAATTACATGGCTAAAAATGTATGTATTCCAAGCTTCCTGGGTAGTTTAGATGTTGTTAAAGCATTAAATGAACACCCCGAGTTTTACAAAGTGCTGTCAATCCTCCTTATTTTGCGGGGAATTCTTGAAGGATCTGTCAAGTGCAGTCAACTGAATTTTCTGCAGAAGCACTGTTAACTATCTTTAGTTTCAGTTGTCACTGTGAGTGAAGGTATTAGATTAGAAAGAACTAAAACATATATGCAGCAAGAGAAAAGACGTCACCAAACGTTCCCATCTGCAAAGAATTTTCACTCCTAGCAATTATAAAATATAATTGGTACAAAGGAAAAAGGAAAATTAAATCCAATTCAGTTGAGCTGGAACTTCCCCTAAAAACAAATAATTATATGAAAAACATAGCTTTAATGTGTTTAAGTTGGCAGAAATTCTGTAGCCAGACAGAAGTCTCCCTGAAATTCAACTGATCCTTCTGACCAGTCAGGAAATGAAGATATGAGAGTGGTAAACCTTTAGAATAGGATCATACTGCTATAGCACTTTACAGATTTATTTCACAATATGAATATGCAAAAAAAAGGTGATTTAGAAAAATTACTAAAGAAGTAATTTTGAAGAAGGCTGCCATGATATGCCTGAAAATGAGCTTTGCACCTCAGAGTTATACATGCGCATAATCAGAGGAAAATTTCCTGCCACACAGGCAAAAATAGGTGTTTCTCTGCAGAGTCCCTTAATGTCCCCTTTGATCACAACTGGGAATATTCCACCGATGGGACTGTGGAAGTCCTCTTAGCCCTGAGGGCTTATCCTCAGATCTAACCCGATTCCCTTGGAAGTACATGGCAAATCTTCACTTAATTTCAGTTAAATTATAAATAAAATTGAAATTTAGTGAAATTTATAGTTCAACGTCATCAAGGCCTTAACTATTCAGTAAATATCGGTGCATATGCATTTCACAGAAGACCTACATTCTGAAAAGTGCATACCTCTTACATATTTTGCTGACCTGTGGTCCATACTACCATAACAAAACAAGTCTCTGTTTTCAGGTCAAGTTCAGGTTTCTAACTGTTTCCTTTACATCATTAAACAGAAAACCAGATTAATGAGTTTGCAGTAAGGCGTATTTTTACCCAACACCATTATTTCAATTCTAAGAATTGGACACCCAACTTTTACATTCCATGAAACTAGTCTTGTGAATTCTGAGGTCATGCATCTACCAGAAGCAAATGTGTGCTTAATTATAAGGTACATGCAATTAAAAATTGCCAAAAAAATTTTTAAATTATCAACATTTTTAATATTTTAAAATTTTGATATTGCAGAAAAAGTTATGATACAAAGCGATCTTGGAAAGGCTTTAATACTCTGATCGCATGGCATTACAGGAAAACATTCTCTAGGATGAAGCCCTAATTCCCCACCCCAAATATGCAGCAAACATGGAAGTAAAGAGTTTCAGACAGAATAACTGACTTTCTGTCAACCTCCCTAGAACAAAAAGAGTTCAGCCTTATAATTTCATTCTATTCACAAGAAGGAATTAATCACTGAGTACGTCTGTGAATGTGAGAATTCCTGAGGCTGAGTTTCATGTGGCTTTGTATCTTACCATAGATTAATTTGGGTGTTTACCATGACCTACTCCAGACTTTTTTTTCCTCCTGCCAAGGATTTCCCAGCTCTCTTTCCCATGTGGATCCTCCCATATCTAATATGGAATGAGTTCCCACTACAGCATTTCCCTCAATAGCAACACTGGTAAGTGGATCTGGCCTCCCCGATGCCATCTATTTTTACAAAGTCTGTGGGCAATGGATTGTCTCTGAGATCTGCTCCTCTGCCACAGAGAAATGGAACTAGCAAACATTTTTGAAGTTATTAATGGGAGGGCAGACATGAGGGCAGGCATGCAGACAGATCACATAGCCTTGTTTAGAAGGAAATCAGGCTAAATCCAGATTGAGACCATGTAGTGATTTCAAAGAAAGCAGCAGGCCTGGACCAGTAAATGAAATATTAATGCATCAGAGCTTTAGAAGGACCCCACAGCATGTTCCACTTTCTGCTCTTCACCCCATTCCTCCACTAGCAAAGCATCTTTCTACCAAATAGTTGTGACTGTTGTGTGCAAGTTCTGAATATATTAATGCAAGTATTTCTCGCATTTGCTTTTGAATGCACAGTTCTGCTCAGTAAATGTGAGGAAAAACTTCTCTTGATGTTTTAAATCGTTGGCTTTGCGTTCACCCTCAGAGGTGTCTCTGTTAACATGCAGAGTATTTGAATACACAATATAACTGAAAATTTAGTCTCTTTAGTTATGTTAGATGATGATGTTCACAACTCTTGTTCATAGTTTGTTTTCATTTTGGTTTGCTCTAACACAACCAAATATCTATTCACACTGCATTTCTGCCTAGTAGCAAGAGACTGTGTTATCTTTATAAAAGACATTTCACTTCTGAAGACTTTTGCTCACTGCAAAGGACACTTTATTTGACAGTGCATGCCAACGATGTAAATTGTATCACATAATAAAGTGATTTGACCAATCAGATGAGAAACACAATTTTGTTTTCTCTAAATTCTTGTCTGTTTGTTTAAATAATCTGAACCCAAGTAAAACCTAATCTCTTTTTTTCTGCACCATTTTTAGACTCACTGACTTTGCCTGTCAGTGACCTCATGCTGGTATGAGCTTCTAGAAGCTTAAATCAGCATCAGGTCAAAAGGCAACTTATCAAATTTAGTGGAATTTCATTTCCATACTGACTAAGCAGAGGAAGGAAGCGCGGTGAAGCACAATCTACCCAGGTTAAATAATACAATCAGAACTGGTTTTATTGTTTGAACATTTTCATCCCAACCATAAAAATCTGCAATTAAAATCTACGTACTGTAGTCACTTGTCTACTTTACTTGCACCTGTAAGTATCTGTTTAGTTCCTTGTTCATTGCTATATTCTCTTGTTGCTTATTCTCAATTGAGACATACTATTCAAACATGAAATAAATATTGTGAATAAATTGTGAACCCAGTCTTTACACTATGCAGGCTATTTGGATAAATAGCTCTTAAGGAAATAAGGATAGCATAAACGATCTATCTGAGGAAAGCCAGATCAGATTTTCACTACTGACATGAAATGAATCCCAAAGCAGTTTTTGCATTTGTAAAGCAAGCAGGATTTTGTCCCCAGTACAAGAAAAATGATTGATGCGTGTAAAACTTGGGGAACTGAAAAAGCTCCACAATAGCATTTTAAGAGCTTTGCTCTACAAAGGATTTACAAGGTTATAAGAGACTCTGTACCATTCCTTTCCATGGCTACATTTTCATTCTTCTTTGGTAAGTTCTTAAATACATTGTAAAGAAAGCAAGCATAAGCCAGATTCACAGTTTAACATAAGTCCCTAGACTTCAGTAATTCACAACAGATTAAAAATCTCTCTGCCAGGCAAACAGTCATTGGTTTTGTAGGATGTTTCACTATCCAGGGAATGTACTCTGGGTTTCTTGGAATGCCCTCGATTTTCTGGTGCACTCGTCGACACTTAGGAGTGTTTAAAATTACTCCAGTGTAGCAGACTGCTCCCTTACTGAATGTGAGGCTGGTGGAATGAGGAGTTTTAAGTCCAGAAAGGTGAATTTTTCCAGGCCAGTGTCTGGTTTTCCTCAAACTGAACATTTGTGCTTTGAAATTGTTCCCTGGATATATTATTGGACCTTAAAAAGAAGCCTTGTGTTGCTGCTGAGTCAGAAACAGCGCTCAAGATGCTGGAAGATATTTGGTGTTTGTTCACACATTTTCAGTCCTAGAAAAGGACTCAAGTATTTCACACTCAAAACAAAATGACCTTGGGAGTGTTTGTGTGCATGCACACAAACTTGTGGGGGTTTTTTGTGGAGAAAGAAAGGTAATGGTTAATTACAGATGTTAATGGAGAACTAGGAGAACATACTGTGCTGCACTACAGTTCAAACAGCTGGAAGGTTACAATACACTGGCTCACATATAGAAAAGAAGGTGTTGATAAACCTCTACATCTAATTTTATCCTTAAAATAAATCAAAACCCAAGGGTAATTTTGTTTAAATATAGCAGAGGTTCATGACTAATTTTTTCCCTATAAATAAGGAAACCAAAGGAAAGAGATGCTAACTGGTGGACAAAGATTGCTCTATGTTGTAAATAATTTAAACCAGGCTGTAGACAAGCAGTATTTGCCCAAGGCAAAAATGGAAAATAAGAAGCTTTACAGAATTCTAAATCAGAATAATAGATGTATTGGTATTATTTTCCGCATGACCAACCTCACTGAAATGTGGCAGCAATAAAGCAACTGCCACACTTCAATATCATTAACAATTTGCTCAGCCACCTTATTTTTAATCAGTCACTTCCTATTAGCAATGAATGCACTTGAGTTTAGTCTCAGAAAGTCAGTAATTTTTGAAAAACAAGGATCAACATAAAGTCAGCATATTTTTAGCTCTGTGATATTTCTAATGGTTGTTTTGTTGGGTTTTTTTTTCTAACAGAAAAGCTTATAAGCATAAACACAATAGTTTTGATCAGGCATTCATCAGCTACTCTGATTTTTAGGTCTGCTCAAGACAGTTTATATTTAAACGCAAATATGCCTATAAAACAGTTTGTATACAAACACAGGACTTATATTGAAGCTCCCTAGTGAATTACCTGTATGCAAAAAAGAATATGAGCAATATTGGCAACTTTTATAGTTTCCAAGTAATTTCCCACCATGGATCCACATAACTTCATGGGTTTTCTGAAGGTTCAAGATTATTTTCTCCACTATGTCTGTGGAGTTCACCATTCTTTACTTTCTCTGGCAGTTGAAAACCTCAAGAGCTTTTCCATGTGGCAATAAAATAAAAAGATTAGTGTAGAAATTATTAAATCTTCCTACTGAATCAGTATGCCCGGAGAAAACCTGCATTTCAAAGAAACGCCAAGAACAACATAAGGCAACAAAATTCCTTTTACAACGTGGAGCAAAATCCTGATCCCAGCTAAGTCAACGGGAGCTTGACTAATTTACCACTTATGCCAGCAGGGCAAGGACTTCACCTCACACAGAAATGTGCAGCACCACAAAACACAACAAATTTACAAGCACTGAACTGGTGTCAGCAGTTCTGTAAATTTTTGTAGCCTGTAGAATTTAAAAATGTGATTGACAAAACAATAAGGCATTAATCAGATTTTGTAATGGCATGTTCTGTTAGGAACTTGCTCATTTTGATGTGCACAAGTATGGAGAGTTATCTCAGCTGGGACTCTGCTGAGGCTCAAGCTGCTGTCTTGGCCTCCTGTATAACCAATGTGGAGGGGCATTCCTAAAAAGAAACTAACTCCATCCCCAAATAAATGCCTAAAATAGATGGACTGGATCGCAGGACCCCAGGCATAGACTTACACCACTCCAAACTCACCTAGGCTTGCAGAGGTCTGTTTGGATAATATTGTACTTGAAAGGATCATCAACAGACCAGATAATACACCCAAGGACAGTGAAGAGATGATTGTTGTTATCTTGGGAGCCATAAAGTTCTGGAAGTTTAGGCAGATGCTTTTTCAAAATCAACTTGGAGGTTTCTCAAAGGAACAGATCACCACTCATCTCTTCCTATATTTTAATATTCTGCTGTTTACCCTGTAGAATTAGATACAGATCACTGTGTTTTGGATGTTTATTACTGCAGTTAGATGTGACTCCTCTGCATGTAACCTCAAATGAACAGCAGTATGAATACAGGTTTGGAGAGCAGCAATCCAAACAAATAACATTCAGACAGTAGCAACAGTAGCTTTATTTTTCCTTGTGACCTTTATAATAATTTCTACTCCTCTGAATGCTCTGCCATAAACAGTGTACTGGAGGCCAGAGAACACAAAAGTGCTTAGGACTAAGTTCACAATGACGATGAGGATTATATACACTTCCAAGGCACATTGTCATCCTTTTTCCCCTCAGATAATAATTTGATTGTTTGTGCCTTTCGTATTTTTTACTCTCCCCTTTTAGATTCTTGTCATTATTCACTATCTCCCTTTCAGATATTACAGTGTGTATGAAATGCATTACACTTTTTGACAAAGCATATAGACCTCCTGAAAAAACATAGTTAAACCCAAGAACAGGCAATATATTATACTGAACACTCACCTACATATACACAGAATGCTCACAGGCCACAGAAGATGTGAGGTAGGCAGACAGCAAGGGGGAAAAAATAAAAACATGTTTTACCAGTAAAGCAGAAAGATTCTATTATATCAGACTGTAGGACATGGTAGGTTTCCATACTTCTATTTCCCTCTGCATTTTAGGGACTGTTGCAATCTCTGGAACAAGGATGGTCAGTTTGTCACTAAACACTTGAAGCTTACTTATACAATATTATCAGGTTTATTGCTGTGAAGTTTTGCAAGCCCAAAACAAGACAAGCACTTTGACTAAGCCTAGTGCTGTCCAACAGAGGGCAATGGCACACAATCCATATAATCCATACTATTTGCTCTCCCTGACAAGGCCTCTGTTTCAACAGAGAAGCTGTGGCACATTTAGAGATCTGTCAGGACATCAGACACCGAAGAGTGTCATTATCAGCACGTCCACTGGAACTCAAATGCCATAAAACTTTACAGTTTGAGCTAAATCAGATGGTATAGGAGCCATTCATACAGCACTGTTTAACGAGTCCCGCACAGATATGAGTTAATTATTCCTGACCTCAGCAGCACGGGGTGGACAGACGTCATTATCTCATCTCAAAAACGGAAGAGAACATGGCAAGGGAAAGAACACATGCACCGCCCAAGGCTGTTGGGACAGTGGTAATGCTGCACTTGGATGTGGACATTCCTGGCTCTTACCTTCACCTATAATCCACTGGCTATTTATAGAAGTCATGCATACTTACATCCAGCACAATTACATTCTTACAGCTCAGAAAAGGAATAGGAAGGAAGCTTCAGGTCCTTCGAAGAAACCATCTACTAATTCAAGAGACAGATCAAGTTATGGCCCAGTCTGTCAGACAAAATTCACCAAATTCCATGACAGAGAATGTAAGGCTTTGGAGTTGTTTACTCATAGTAACCACAGCTGAGTGAACAGAGATTAACCTCCAAGGGCAGTAGGATTAGTTTAAAATACCAGAATTAAAGGCGAGTCCACATTTGCTTACCCTAATGGAAGCCCCTGTTTTCTCCCATGTCACCGCACTAGTCTCACCTAAAGTCCATAATAAAGCAAACAAAACCCATCCAAATGAACCAAATCTTAGGCTCCTGTTAAATCATGAGCCTCCTCATGAGCCATTGCCAAATCATCACTGGCAATGTCTTCAGTCTGATGTCTGTTACTAAGGAGCATAGGTTGTTTCTGAATCTGTCTGAACAGTAATGCAAAACATAGACTCAGCTGCTACCAAGGGATCAACACAGCCACTAAAGGGGAAAAAATGGTACAGACGTACTCAAAGGCACCAAATGAAGGCATGTTTATATCAGGAGTCACTTCCATTAACCTGGAGGGAAAGGTGACATACATAAAAAATTATGAAAGACGGTGCAAGAGTTTCTCTCGTGCCTCCTTGAAAACTGCTTTAATAGGAAACTGTGATTAATTTAAAAATGAGTAAGGAAAACTTGACCAACTCGGCACTTCTTTCTTAACAAAATAAGCAATTAACCTCTCCTTCTTAACAGGTGGCATAACAATAAATGTAGATAAAATCAGTTTTCTGACAAAGTATTTTTATGAACAAAAAGCTTAAAGAAAAAAGTCTGTGCTAGTGGATTAGCAATACTAATTCCTGGGAAGAGAAATCTCCTGGAAAAAGAGATAGCAAGTACATGAACAGAAAACAGCACAACCACTGCTAAAGAATCTTCCTTGAAAGCACAGTAGCAAGGAACATCCTTCAGATAATCAACAAATGTATAGTCAGTTCATGTGATTACATGTCCACCAACTCCAGCCACTTCCATGCAAGATACTGAGGCACAGTCTCTGGAGGAAAGAGAAGGAAGTTGGCATAATTTAAATGCATTATGTGCACAGTCAAAAGTCACGCAGACTTTGGTGTTTCCAGCTTCCTTGCCACGCAGGCCCAAGTTATCATCCACTTGAATGACAGTACTAAACAGCTGTTTAATTTAAGTTCTAACAGTAAATACAATTCAGGGGGAAAAGCAAAAACATTGGATCCATCCTCCCTAATCACCCATCCATGCCTCTTCTTTCCTATTGCTACAGACCATGGCTATTTGTTCTAAATCAAATGTCACAGTATGAAGACAAATATTGCCCTAGGAAAAAAACTTCAGCTTTTGTATTTAAGTGTGTACATAATAAATTATACTTTTTTTTTTCCCCCTAGTGCAATAACATTGAAGAATAACTTCTGTCAGAGTTCGGATGAAAGGGAGTCCACAATTCTAGGAAGTTCTACTCTTCAAAAAGCCCTAAGTCCTGCACCAATGACTTTTACTCTCGCAGTGTATTTTTTGAGGGGGATGGAACCGTAAAGACAACTCGAGACCTTTGCCAACAATAGTTTCTTGGTTCTTTCAGTTTCGTTCACTGTTCTAAGCAAAAGAGGAATTTGGAAAAGTAATTAAGTTGCAAATGCTGGCAGCTTCTGTTTGATTTGACAGATAAGCTTTATCTGAATTAAGGCATATAAAAGTGTTGGTACAGCAAGTGTTACTCCACTGGGCACAATGCCCACATTCAGGGCAGTTCAAGTAATGGAGAAATTACTCAGGAGAGTAAAACACACATGTACAATCCCACAGTGCATTCCCATAGAGTGTGAGAAGTTTTAATTCCACATCTGTAGAACATCAAGACTGAGAACGGAAAATATCTATGGCATGGCTGGACTCTTGTAAAGTGGAAAATATGAGATGGTAGGAGTTTTGTTTTCTGCTAATCATCTAGCAAGCCCATTAGTTGTGGAATGCCTCTAAACTCAGTGAATCTGAGAAGAAAGAAGTAGGAACAACAACATTAAGAGAAAATACAGCATGTTTCAGGAGTGAAATATTCCTTCTCCCATTTTAAAATAATTCTTCTTGCAACAATGGAAGTATGGATCAAAATTTGGCCTTTGATTCTTCATATTTAAGAGTTATGTATTTGGGTTTGCAATTATTTGGATGCAGCAAATTACTTTTTATTAAAAAAAAAATTAAAGGGGCAGACTGATGATGGTGTAACCCAGCAAGTATTACTTCCAACACCATCACTCACACTTGGTAAAGAAAAGTGCATACTATTGTGCATATTCCAAATATCCTGTCAAACACATGCATACTGTGGCAACCTGCTCACTGGGGAATCTTTTCTGCAGGACTCCAATAACAGATAAAGGGAAAAAAAAGGAAAAAATTGCCAAGAATTATTCATAAATTCAGATATTATCCTCAAAATAAGTGCACAGTAGTATAGTAGATGAGCTCTACACAACGAAAACTACTGCAATATTTTGCACTTCATAGGGCTTGAATTCATTGGTATATTTGGGGGTATTATGCAGCTGTGACATGACAGTTTTAAAATTTATACTTGCTTAAGTTCATGATACTGTATTCAGTGTCATTGACAAGCAGAGCCTTTTAAATGGGTTTGGAAACAATGCTCATATTTTTGGAAGGTAAGGTCATGCCACATCTTGATGACACAGCAACAAAGAAATGGTACTTCTAATTCACTACTTTTATGCTAACTTACGAAAAGAACATCTGCTCAGCTACAGGCTTTCTACATTTCAGCCATGAAGTATTCCAATTAACTTCAAAGTTAATGGGATCACCAGGAAATACCCAAACACTGGAAATGTCACAAAGTAGAACAGCAGCATCATCGGTACCATTTAGGGAAAATTCACTAAAGATGGTTGGTAACAGTTTGCACTGCTGAGTGCAGAAATTAGTTCCCTACATATGAGATAGCGAAAAAAATGCCCCCAAATGATAGGGTTTTGTCGTTTTTGGGGTTTTTTTTTTAATGGTCACAATGGAGTTGAACTTTTTACAGGCTGGGCTTTAGTTTCTGAAAGAAGAATCTCCATTTCCACATGGAAACCACTTTGGCGGTGGGCAAAGACCTATCTTTTTCCTCAGCAAAATTAACAGTGATAAGACAGAAAGTCTGAACCTTCTTTGATAATGAAAACACCAAACAGAAAACAAGTTCAGCCAGACAATAGAAGTGAGGTCTACATGTCATTTCTGATTATTGGGAAAAAACCAAAACAGCAATACACCCTACATCTTCTCTGCTAATACTGAGTATGCCTATGGAAAACACCTTGAGAAGAACCTTCATGAATGCCAGAGGCAGACTTAGAGCTTTAGAACTGTCCCCTTACTAATAAATAATCATCCTGCTACTTTATTAAACAAATAATGTCTGAAAGCTTCTAAAACACATCCAGGTGTCCCTGCTTCACAAGCCTGGCTGTTAACTGACACCCAATGCCTATAAGGTCAGCAAATATTGCATGGTTGCAAGCAGAACATCCCTTGCTTTGGTCACATGATTGTCAGCTGAAGATGACCACAGTTTATTTGGATGACTTCTTTATTTCTAGTGCCTTCACTATGTAAGGATTTAATTTCTCAGCCAAAATTGAAGAGGTCAGCAGAAGAGCTTGATCCTTAAATACTCAACTGTCTAAATGAAACAGATCCATTTTGCTCTAAAATTTCTGTCTTTTTTGTCTTGTATATTCATTTTCCAAAATACAGCATGTGCTCTTCCATAAGACCAATGTAAACTTATCTCTCTTCAGAGGCCAAATAAAGAACTGATTTTCCCTCTACAACTCATACAGAATTAACGTCTTACATATACTTTAAAAGAAAACTCTGTCTGTCCTAAGGGTGAATTTTCCTCAGATCTCTTCACTGGAGAGAACTGACCTCCCAATAGGGGATCTGTTCCCTGAGTCATCTACAACCAGCCTTTAACTTGCTCTCTAAGTCTTCACATGTCTTGAATAAAGAGAAACAAGACAGTTACTGAAAAATGTTGGTCCAAGCTTGTGGTTTGGTACCCAGCAATCTCTGCTTCAAAAGTCCTTTTGCCCAGTATCACATTGGGAAGTCTAAAAATAGCCTAGCCACTATATTTACGCTGTCGGATAAGGTAAGTCCCTAAATTCATGTTCAAAGCATGTAAAAAAAAACCTTACTTTGCAGAAGCCCTGAGACCTGAAACAGTAAATGTCTAAATGCCCATCATGTCTTAAAATCAGCCCCCTGCTCTGCAGCCTGAATATGGTGATGCATATGCAATTCTGGATGCCTAGATTTAAAGGCTTTCTAAAAACAGTCTCAATAAAGCTGGTGACAATCTAAACCAGGAATTTAGAGGCCTGCTGCTTTCTCCCAGTTGTATAGGTGCTTTCTAGCTTTTCCAGCCCGAGTGTTTTCAGATGTAGGAATGACAAAATAGGCAGTGGGTTCAATGTTACACTCAGCACTCAGCTGCAGGTCCCCCCGCACTGAGTGCACGCAGTTTCTACTGACGTTCAAGCGAGCTCTGCATGTGCTAAAGGGGAAATCTTATTTGGCAAGTGACACTACCACACAGCATTGCAATCCACTGAGTACAGAGACAAATCCTGCTTTCATCCTTCTGCAGCAGCAAAGCCACATTAGCTGACACTCCCTTCCCTGAACCAATCGTGGACATATCCTTGTTTTGATTTAAATATGTTCCTGTGCAGGAAGGGCAGAAGACAGTAATTTATTGTCACAGAAAAATATGAGCGGCTATAATGATTAATGGGAACACAATTTTTCATAACACTGGGATACTAAAAAGAGAAAGAAATGTGGGACAAGTTATGTAATGTGTACTTACTGAAATATGCTTCATGTCTCTGAAAGGAGACATGATTTGCCATCTCTGGAGTGAACACGAGCTTCGCTACTGAGGGAAACTTCAGCTGCTTTAAATCACAAATTGATTCCCCCTAATTTATTCTAATTTATGGTGAAATGTCCTTGTGTATAGCATCAGGGATATGCTGAGGAAGAAGAATGAAAAACTACTAAAGCCAACACTAGAATATCCACTGCACGACATATTCCCACCTCAAAAAGAACGGTATCATCCCTGTGACACGTAGGCCTAAAACTCAGTGACTCCACTGAGTACAAGAGCTGGCTTGCCCAAAACCCCCGAGGATACAGCAAGGTTAACACAGCTGCCCTGTGTCAGGACGGAAGGTTCCTGCAGACTATGAGACATTAGTCTGAATCACTTACAAATAGCAACTGTACCCAGAGGAACAAGTGTCTTGGAAAGAAACCACTGTTACCTAGGATGACACTTCTCTTGGAACCGTCCTGAAGTTTCCAGGACAGACTCACTTCAATTCAAGGGATTAGAAGGCATGTTCACAAAATTTTTCCTCAGGGCAGCACAGAAGTATCACATCATTTCTCTATTTTTCTTGTAAAACAGGATTAGGCACTCATGCACGTCTGCATCAAGAAACAGGATTTTTAGCTGTGGTCTATTGGGCACTGGGGTCAGCCATCAAACTTGAATTATGGTCTTCACAGTGACTTAAGAAAAGGATGCAAAATTATCTGCGTCCCTTCTACTGCAGGCTGCCACTCTTCAAAGAGAGGATCTTTTCATCCTTTCTCCACTATGGAAGCACGGACAGAGGCTTCCAGGCAGTGAACCCAGTGAGGGGCTGTGGGAGCTACTTTTCTCAAGGGGAAAACAGAAAAATGTTTTTCACCTAATGGTTATAATAAAGTGGATGATGATACAGTCTAGGGGCTAGCAAAGTAAGTAATTAGAAGTTATGTTAGATTGTATTCTGTGTTTAGACAAAAGAATCTGCCTGGAACATGAATAAACCAGAGGCAAAAAAAGTCTGCTTCAGAAGATGGTGATCCCTGGACACAATCGCTCTTTATACAAAGTTTGTTATTATACAAGAAGGCAGGTTGTCCTTTCTGAAGAACAAAAAATACACATTAATAAGTTCACACCCCAGTAAGCTTATCAGCTGGGGGAAAGAATTAGAGCAAGTGATAAATGAAACCTGAGATCCTAAAGGAATCTTGACACTGGTTGTCAAACCAGAAGTCCACTGAAGTTCTACACAGAGGTCCCAGGCAAGATGATGAACTGTGCAGAGAATGAAACAATGGAGGAAGAAACTGAAATAATGCTGAAAACATGCTTGTTTAATACATCTGTTTCAGGAAAAAGTGTTTAAAATAATCAAAACACGTCAGCAATAAAGCAAGTTCTGTGCTACCCTGCTGCAGAATCCTCCTTGCTGAAGGCAGTGGTTACCATAAGGTGCTGTATCAGCCACAGAAATGGTTTTCACAGCAGGACTACCTTTTGCTGGCAGCCAGAATGCCTGTTTTTGAACCAAGGCAAAATGTTGATAACTGTTCTCTTTCTCAAGTGTGGGAAACAAAGGGAAACACCAAAGTAAGCTTTTCCACCTTATTTGTACTGTTTTGGCTTTTTATTTTTTAATACCAGGGTATTTTCCTGCCATTTTTCTCCTGTGAAAACACTTGGCCAGCTGATTCCTTCTTGGGTTATTTTATTGACTGTTTCCTGCCAGCACAGTTCCTGTGTGTGCACACCACAGTGCACCTACTTAGCCATAACTCCATCTCAACCTCTGTGCCTTTACACTCACATGGTGTTCTCAGCTTGGCAGACTTCTGTTTATCTAAAATTATTTCAGCATGAAAAGCTATATAAACCACACTTAACAAACACAGGGCTTGATCGTGCTCATGCTTGGATGTAAAAAAAATAGTCCAAATACTCTTCTTTCTGTTCAATTTTGTTTCTATTTCTACAACCTTTTATTTGCTCAGACCACCTTTCTGCTGAAGCATTCATGAACTCATACTTCAATTAGTCCAGTCTTGCTTTGGAGCTGTAACCCCCAGCAATCATTAGACCAAACACACATAAAATTGAACAGGTATTTACTGGTAGGACCAGGAGCTTATTTTTCTCTAAACCACAAATTATTTCCTCTCACCCCCATTATTCTCAGCTTTATTTACCAGTGTTTACCATTACCAGGCTGATTTTAAGTGGTGGCATTTTGCTCTCTTTGTTTATTTTGAAGAGTTCACACTGTCCTGACTTAAAACAAACATACGAACTACAAACTAAATATAAAGGAACTCACACGGCTCATAACAAAAGTCTCTTGTCTTCTCTGAGTTAGTTTCAGACCACCTAATTTATAGAAGTTAGATCAACAAGATACTCGCATCATGAGTACTGCCAGCATCACAAGCCAAGCTTGTAGCTGCCTTAACAGAGAGAAAAGAATTCAATGGAGATGAAAGCAGCAAGTATTTTTTTTTCTAAGTCAGGAACAGCAATGCTGTTAAGATGTCAGTATTTAATATCAAGTTTTAAATGTTTTTTTGTTTGGTTTGTTTTCCAGATCCTGTATTCATAAGAATGTGAGTCTTCCAATTGTTTCTTTTCGGAAAATGGAAAAGATTTCTGAAGCATGTCAGACAAAAATTATTATATACTCTCCCCACAATGCAGTTAAAACCACACATTCTTTATAAACTGTTGTTCAGAAGATGGCTCTTCATTTAGAATGGAATGGCTGGATTTGTCAATACAAAGTTACGAAAATAAGTATGAAACTAATCCACTGACCTGATAGTATCACTAGAGCTCTTAAAAACTAGATATATAGAGATGTTTGTCTTCGATCTGCATCTTCAAATACTTTAAAAACGTACTACGTACTTTACCATTATGAAACGGATTTTGGACTAAAATTTCCCCCTTCACCTTCAAAAACAAAACCCCCAAGATACTCTGCCAGTTTGACATTTGGGACTCCTCAGCAAACAGAAGTTCAACAACTTGGCAGAATAGTCAGTCTTTTTTTTTAACTCCTATTTTGTTTGGAATGCCTCCTTTTAAAATCACAGCGCCGCATCAAAAATAACAAAACAAAACTCTCAGGTATCCAAATCCTGTGGTGAAGGCATCTAAATAGATTCACTAGATATGGAGAAAGAATTTGGAATTGAATGCAGTATGAAAAGGGTTTATTTCCAAACAAACATCAACCTGCCAAAGAGCTGTGCTTGCCCTGCGATATTTATGAAGAAAGATCTTCTCTTTAAGGGGCCCTTACTCAGGCACGCTCCGTGCTGGTGACACAATGTCAGACTACAGTGTTGATACAAACAGGGAGCAGACTTGCACCCTTTCGATGAAAGAAAAAAACAAACCCAAAGAGTATGTTAGGCTCACAGTGCAGTGGACCACCCACAGAAATGAAGTAGTTTTCAACCAGTGACCATCAGAACATGCACTTACTGAAAATAAGCTCCCTGGCCAGCTGTTGGCTCTGATTAAGTCTTTGACAGCACAGACTGGTGCTTGTGGCCTTAGCCCTGGGGATTAAATCTGGCTGTTGGCTTTGTGTTTTCTTAAAATGCTTATTTCAACTGGAAATGAAGCATGAAAGTGTCAGGCAACTGTAAGGAATAAACCTTGACGAGTTACCCCATAGCTGTTGTCCTTGTAGGCTGAATTACAGCCATACCCACCCCATCACCCCATCCCCGGTCTGCTGAGGCAGTTTTCCCTCTCTCAGTGAGCAGTAGGGACAACACTGTGCCTCCAAAAATGAAGCTCCATCCCCACCTCTGCACAGAAAATGTATTTCCAATGTGTCTGTACTAAATGCAGAAGGATCCCACAGCATGAAGAAAGTGCCACTGAAAAAATGCTCATATTTTTATGGGTTATTTAACTTCAGTCAAACACAGACCAGAGTCTCCAATGAGTTGTACCTATTGAACTACGAATTTCAGTGAGGAGTATTATTTAACAACTAAGATAATTAAACCAGCCTGCCAGCCTGTGAACAAGGGCAACATTTACCTGTCTTCCTCCTTTAGGTCTTCTTCTGTTACAGACAAGGCAGGTAAGACAAGGGGGCTTTTTTTTCCCAGGCTTTTATGTGAATTGTAACTGGGTCTGATGTGGCAAATGTAAATCCTCCATAATAAACCACCCCATTTGCTTTAAAAAAACTTGAGGATAATGAGATTACTAAATCATATACTGAATCTTAGAATGTCTTCCTATGGATCCCGGATAAAAAGCTATATTCTTTGGATCCTGATCAGAAAGACAACAGTAACAATATTTTGAAAAGTCTATCAAATTACAGAATATTACATTACTGAATACATCAATACCTCAAATGTAATGATCCCTTGCTAGTCTGTCCAGTGTAGCTGTGGAGAAAGTACCAACCCAGCCTGTAATTGAAATGAAAATACATGCAAATACTTCACTCTTCATCTGGAAAAAAAAAAAATCCCTAAGCAAAAATTCAAACTGGATCTCTCAAGAAAAAAAAGGCTTTTTCCACACTTTTCATAGGCAGGGAAGGATATTCCTGGGTTTTTTTTTTCACTCAAACGTATTTGAATTTAGAAGTGGAAATAGGGAACCCTGTACTGCCTCTGTCAGACTGCAAGATACATTTCATGAAAATTTATGACAATAACAGGACTTGGTCTCATTTGCAACACATTTAGGAGGCCTAGGTTCAGAATTTAAGTAAAAACAAGATTATAAGTACACTTAGATCTACGGGGGCCAGTTTCATTTGAAAAAAAGCAATGGTTGGCAGTTTATCTCTACCTAAAGGACCAGTTTAATTTTAAAAAGCAACTCTTGGCACTTTATGTCTACCTTACTTTTTTGCTCCAGTTAGGTATTTTACAGTAACTTATACCTGCAAATTGCTGTCTGAAGCACAGATGGACACAGAATACAGAAACAACAGTTTCATCATTAATTGAACAGCACTTTGCCATGGTGTAGTAATTACAACCCCCTTTTCACAAACAGATATTGCTCATATTGTGAATTAGACACTACATATATATTAACTTTAACTGCCTGAATTGTTCATTGATTTAAATTCATGGAATGAAGTTAGGCATACATGGTAGTCACAGTCTCACGTTGAATTAANAGGAGAGGAGAAAGGAAAGAAAATGAGGGAGAAATAATTCAGGCTTTTTCCACTTGCCAGCTTGGGGTGTCCTTTCTGGTCAATTATGCAATTCAGAGGAAGCACTGTGGTGGGAAAGAACCCACGAGGTGCTGGAAAAGACCAGACCAAAAGGAAAAGTCTTACTTGGTTAAACAAAAATGGCCTAAATGAAGAAGACAGGAAAATGTTACCAGGCTGACTAAACATCCTAGCTTGGCACTATTAAGTAGTTCTCACTGACAAGCATGGTTTGATTTTTTGATGATGTCACTTGGTACTGTAATTGTTTCACCTTCCCTAGCTTTTACTTATAATTATGGACATTCTACTAGTCACGTGCATATATGAATGATTTTCAGCAACTTGGTGTATTTTATGGTGCCCTGAATTTCCTTGAGCATTATAAAAGAAAGTAGCACTGAACAGGATCAGTTCTAGTTTCGCAGTCATGACAGATATATTCTTTATTTCAGTTGCAATGACGTGCTTATTTCTACCTCAGCTAATGGCAAAATCTTGACACACTAGTAAGCAATAAATTAAATTATAGGATAGTCACTCTACAAAGCTTTTTAAAGCTCAGCTTCAAAATGATAAAATTTATCTACTTTTTATTCTATCAAATCATGAGTTAATGGGAATTGGAATGGACTAAACATGACACTATCCCGATGCCGCTTGATATTTCCTCCTGGATGAAACGTTTAAGTCTGTGTCAAACAGATGAATGCCCACTTTATAATTGCTTTTGGATATGGCTTTACTGAATTGCATTTGATCCTCCCTCCCCCCCCAAATTCATCAGGTTATTTTAACATATAAATTCTTCTCTTCAATCCCATTTGACAGGCTGGTGGTGAACCACTGAGACTATTCTAAGCTGTTAGCTGAATTTATAAGATTCAACCAAGACTGTGACCATGCTTGTTAGTACTATTAAAAGTGTCTGATCCAGGCACAAAAGCTAGGAAAAAATCACCAATCAGCAATAGCAGCAGGTCAGTTCTGATGGTGAGTATTAAAATGAACATTTCCTTGGGGCAGAGATGGCCAGGATCTCAGAAATACGTTTTGCAAAGCTAAGCAAAGGGAATAGAATGCTTGAGGGAAAAATAATGCAATTTTTTAGTCGGACAGGCAGACTTTCAGGACATTGGATCAGGCACAAACATTTTACCTGTCCCAAAGTGGTTCTTGCTGAAAAGCCCTGCATGTTGTGTTGGTTTATTTTACTACTCTCCAGATTCCCTTTACAGTCAGAATTCCTTTCTCCTGTCATGTCAGGATACAAGCAATTTTCTGATCAATCCTCTAAGCCAAATAAGACCATCATTTCCATAACAAACAGGAACTTCCTAAACCAAACTCAAACCCAAATCAGAAATACAAGAACTTCACCTTGCTTCTACTGCCCCAAAATTAATCTAGCTGCATTTAGATAGGAGGGCAAGGGGGGAATGTTCCCTTCTGCCACTGTTTTATTCTGTCCAAAGTTGGCTGCTGTCTTGAAGTATCTATGCACTACAAATCACACATTTCTTTGATAAACTGATACAATCACTATCCTGGAATTCTGGATATTAGTGAGCTTCAAATTGCTGAAGGGTTTTTGTCCCTAATGCACAAAGAAAGTGAAGGGATTTTGAGTAACAGTATGTGAGGCATGTGCTTGTTGAGCAATTACTCCCTAGCACATATAATACTGAAGAAAATCTCATTTCTTTTCCAGAGCAGCCTCTGTATATCAGCCATCTGCCACTGACTTTAGCCATCAGCCCCTACAGAAGCACGGTTTCATCTTTCACTGAAGGATTAGCCCATGCCATTTTCATCCACTATAGTCTTGCCTATCTATACACTTAACGCCTTATTTTTAAATGTCTCCTTCCTGATTATAACACACAGATTATAATTCTCAGGGGTGATGAGAAGATGAGGAGAAGATCTGTACAAGCACGAGGGGAGCATTCCATCAAATTTTCAATAAGCTCTGAAGGGGATATAAACTCTCTTTGTTGTGGGTGCAGTTGAATCTTTTCTGTTCTCTTTTGCCAGGAAGATATGAGTGGCTGGAGTGTTTGATTCTATATATAACTGGTTGATGTCAGCTGGATGCCAACCCCTTTGAAGAGGATCAGCCCCCAGTTTGTCTCAGCACTAGGTACCATGCAGATCCCAGCACAAGGGTACAAACCACCCAGGACCAGGCAGGTCATCCCCATGCATAACTAACTTCTGAAGCCTCAGCTAAAGGGTTGACATCGCTTTTTATCTGCACAACAAAACAGTAGGGTAAGTGTATTGTTTCCTGAAATATTTTGACATTGTCTGTCCTACAAACTGTCATATACAAGACATTTATGTAACCTCTTGACTCTGCAATTTAAAAGATGTTTATATTTTTACTTAGTCAGAAATGCACCTTCTTTAAAGATGCCAGAGGAACTCATTTCATTCCTCAACTTCTATGTTAGATTAAGTAATTTCAAAATGTAACAATTCTGAAAACATAAACCAAGACATAAATTAAAATTAGTTAGGAATTTACATCTTGTAGTATAGTGAGTAGATGTGAGAAGGCCTAGACCCCTGACACAGATTTTTGCTGAAGAATTTATGTAACCAACTCAAAGCCCATTCCTTGAATCTTCTATCGATCAAAACATATCTTAACATCTGTCTGCAAGCAAGAACTGCCAGTGCATTTTGCAGTGCTGTAGTTCTCAGCTAGAAACACCTGACTTCACTGTTCAGCCATTTCAAACAGGCTGTTGGAAATGAAAGTTGGTCGAATTGTGCGCTCTGGCTCAACAATGTAAAAATGTGTTGTTTTTTTTCAGCAAGGAAAAATCATATCAGAAAATCACAATGTTATCAGATTCTGCCCTGGTCAAACAGAGGAAAGAGCAAGCATCAGCCATTATGGATGAAATACACAGAAATGGTATAGCACTGAACCCAGCTTGCTGCATATGCAATGTCCTCTAGCCCTCTCTAAAACATTTTTTTAATCATAGAGTTTAACTCTCTTACAGCTTTGTCTCTGGGTGTTTTGCCATAAATAATCTTGTGGGAGTATCATGCTGCCTATGGTAACTAATCCTTTTGTAGTTGCCTCTTTTCATTTGAAAGCTATTTTCAGATGAACAACTGCTGTGGAGGAATGAAGTAATCTAACAGCTGATGTACATTCTGCTAGGATAGCCTTTCAGAACATTATTTGGGGTTAATAACATGACTTCATTCCGTTTTAAAAGGCTATCATCCAAGAAACATAATGATCTGTACCCTCTTTTTTTTTTTGCTCTGACTCACTCTGCTTTTTTATGTAAATGCTAAAAAATTTTGAAACAAATGTTTACATCTCTGTTCCTCTCAAATCTTGTCTTTGTAACTAACACATTTTACTATCATTTGGCAGTCTCTCTAATGCACGGCCACCAATTAATCTTATTTGATGGAAATTTTACTTCTCTGTTGTTGTACTGATGAAAATGCAGGCACTTATGAGAAGGTTGTTTGAATTTCTAAAACAGGTTCTTGAAGTTATGCTTCTAGCATGAGACCTTAAGAAGCAATAAACTCAGCTGGGAATACAAATCTGCTTGGCTTTCATTAGGCATGTGCTGGATACTTTTGGAGAGCCTTCCAATCCTGCCCATGAAGCCTTTTTTACCATCTACATAAAAGATCAATTTTCTGAAAGTGATAAGCACCTCACAAGCCTCCCTGGAACAACAGGGAGCTGCATTAATATTTAGAATTTATGAAAGTTATACCACTTTCATGGGATGAAATACTGAACACTGAATTCCAGTTTTGAAAATCTTTCCAGTGGGCTTTTCTTTCAAAGAACTTGTGGATGGTTTCTGCACTCACTCGATAACCATTGCAATTGCATGAAGAGTAGGGTGAGAGACTTAAGAATTTTTAGAAAAAGAAGCTATGAGTTTCATTGCCTGCTCCTACTCTTTTTGATATTTCCAGAGGTTCTTTTCTGAAGTTTCTATTCCTAAGCAAATACCTCTTTCCTATTTCGATTCTCCACTGAACATGCACTCAAGTCTGAAAGCCAGTCTGCCCTTCCAGATTTCATTACAACCCCTTTTTTTTGGTATTTTAAACCCAAGCACTACATGTGCCTGAAATAGACTGTAAGCTCTTCAGGGCAAAAGGAAAAAAAAAGTCTTTCATATGTTTGTTTGGAACCAGGCATTTCACATGGTAAATGTTGCTACTATTCATAGCAATACTAATAAATGTAGCATACAGCCCTTGAAATCATTGGCGTATTTGGATAATCTGTGCTGATGCTTAACATTTGCCCCACATAATCTTCCCTTTTATTATTTACGTATTATCAGATTTGCTGTCAAGATTCATACTCATAGTTATGGCAGCTTATCCTGCAAGATATGCTGTGATATGTGGCCACTGAAGGCAGTTCTAACTCTTAGAAAACATTCTATTTTTGCCTCTTCTTTGGATGCCTGGGATATTTATATATTAAAAAAACCAAGAAAGTCCCTGAAATGGGTGTCATAAGAGACTGAAATTTGTAACTGTACAAGCTCAGTGAAGCCAGATAGAAGGATAACCAAAGATGTAGTGACACAAAGTATAAGCTAGTTCTTTGGGACCAAATCTGAGCAAGCCTTGGAAAAAGCAAGGAGAAATCTGGCATTTAAATGGCTGAATTCAGCTCTGCTAATTTTTGACATTTTGCTTTGCCCTGAATTGTTAATTCAATGAGCTTAACTTGAGATCTAGAAGGTGAACTGCTGCCTTTCTGGGCTCTGCGTCAGTATTTTTAATGACAGTCCTGCTACTGGTCATTACATCAAAATTAAATGTATAGTTCCAACCAGTCTCACAGCCCTGTGAAAATCTCCACTGCTAACACAGGTACGCAGTAACAGAAGGTTCGGTAACAAGCCCAAGCACCTTGGAATGGTGAAAGCACTCCTACTTGCATTTTTATTTCATATCCTTTTAATTATGATGCTTTTAGGTAAACAGTGACTCGCCACCTCCTTGTTAAAAGATGTTCATAACAGAAACAGCTCTTGAAAAACTCCAAAACCAGCCAAGTTTTTTACCAGTGTCTGAGATTACCAATCTCTGTGCAAGACTGGTGAAGACTGAAAGTCCACCTCTACTGTTGGTTTATGGGACATGACTTTGTCCCATTTTTTAGAGAAGTTGGACACATCACAAAACGCTGCAGGAATAGACACCAACTGTAAACCTTCTTATGGTCTCAAAGAGAAACTGCATGAGTACATCAGTGTGTGCATCCAGTGACGCTCTCAAGCCCTTGGTTTGTCACTGGCAGACTTGGACTAATGATAACGTTTTTAAGACCACTTGGTAGAGGTAAACTCAGATGTAAATACATATGTTTAAGGAGTACATCACTTAAATCCCATGTCCAGTTCCATACTACTTCTTAAATGCATTCCTCAGTATCTACATGATTAACTGTCTTTCCTGATACAGTTTAAAAAATCTTATTTCTGATACTACAACAAACACACTATCTAATATTTATTATTAAAGTTTATAGTCCAGATTAAGGTATTTAGAAGATTGTAAACTGAAGGATTAAAGGAGTATTAGGTAGTGAAAGCAGGAAGAACTATATAAATCATATTTAAATACAATCTGCTGTGATTTTAAGCACAGGACCAGAAGGACTTTGCAGGAACAAATTAAAGAAATGAAGCTAAAAGGTTAAGATTAGGATTAAACTATGGATTAAACTTCCAATATTATTTTACAATGTCCATTTATGTTCTCTTTCTGTCATCCTCTAAATGTCCTCCTTCTCTCATTCTTCATCACATTATCTGCACTGACACTGAAACTATCCCTAGACACATCATAAAACTAGACAGATGATTAGATTTTAATTGGCAAGGAATTCAAATGAACTTTACACTTACAATTTTGGGATACTGCCTGGATACACAGTAGTACACGACGGTGGGGTACAAAGTAGCTTGGAGCCTTCAGTTAACATTGACAGGAACAGCGTGCGTGTAAGGGAACAGCAAGGCCCAAAACAGATAACACCCAGAGTGTCCCAGAAGAATCCCGAGTGCTTTGGACAGAGCTCTGCAATTGCCTTGGCACCCCAGTCTCTGAGGATGTGCACACTCCCCATTCTGTGCACAAACAACAAAAGCTTTTCTATGTGAAAACGTTGCTGATTTTTGGGGTGAATTCCTTATTTTGTCCTAACATAAAACCATCCAGAAGCCTCTACCCCTGGAGTAATTTTGAGAAATGATAAAATCAAAATATGACTTGAGGTCTAAATTTCAGGCCACAGGCCAATAACCAGGGCAGTTACCTCCACCTCAGAGCCAAAATCCCACCACTATCAGTCACTGATAGGGCTACATTGGGCAAGCTGAGTCATTTTCTTCCATGTTAAGGCGTCTCTGTTTTGTAACTACCTCTTAAATAGCAGGAGGTTGTTAGGATTCTTTACACACACTATTTTTAAAGCTGAAGTGCACGATCCAGCTCATGATCCAGTTAACTTGCTCTTGTTCCACTGAAATCCACTGAGATGTTCAATTGAAATTGGTATGGACAGAAACGGATCAACAGTGATGCACTCCAGGGCCCATCAACTTGTTTGATTTACGACGTGGAAAACTCTTGTCTATCCAGCTTCAGCTAAATATTTAATTTACCTGTCTCAATTAAGTTTTCCTAAATGTCAGCACATCACATTGTTTTTCCAACATAAAGTTACTAGGAGATACAAGCCATGTTGAACATGCCATTAACTCAAAACAAAACTCTTCATTTGCAATATTGACTTTGGCATTAAGTACCTTCTGTAGTTAATTAATTTGTAATGTTAATTTTAAACTGGGCCTCCTGTCTGCTTACTGTGATAGCAAGTTACTTATTACATACAATTTGCCCTCATTTCATTTCAATACATGTCAAAGTTCAGAATCTTAAATCCTGGAGACCATAAGAATTTGTGAAGCATACAATGTCCTATTATTGTTATATTTCTTAAATTCTGCAGCATTCTAAGCAAAAACAAATACATAGAAAATGATTTCTTTATTGTTTAGGTTTCTGTAGTCTAAGGTTTAAGTTTTATCTCCAGGTTGAGGACATTTAGTGAGAGAGTTCTGTCACTAAGCAATAGCTTGCTCACTGCCACCAGCATCCCAGTTTCCAGAACACTACCATGAAGATGATAATAGGAATTCTGACATTCAGAATTCTTTGTTTACAGTCCTGATTGATCTCCCCTTCCCTTGCTTATGCATTCTCATTTTCAAATACCACAGGATGTGAATAAAGACACAGAAGAAATTTTCCACAAGTACTGAATTAAGAAATATGCATCCAGTACTTCAGTTTCCTCTTGGAGAGAATAAAACCCGAAATGTTCTAAATTAATCAATTCCTAGAAGCATGTTGCAATTCTTTATTAGGACTCTCCTTTTCCACACCTTGAGCTTTATGTTGAAAGTTAGTTGAAAAATAGTTTGAAAATAGTATTTAATAGAGGCTGGTAGGAATGTTTAAAAGCTATTATCTCTTATCTTGTCCATGCAGGACACAGAAAGTTAGCTGAAAGTTTGATGGGGCAACCCTGGGATCAGAAGGTATTTTGTTTCTGCAGAAGCCAGTTTTTACTAGCCTGCTATCAATATAGTGTGTAGGACACTACAGATCCCATCTTGATAACAGCTGAAGCAAATCTGGAGCTTGAGGTGCTTATCATCTTGGAAAATATAGGTTTGTGGTGTTCAATAATCTCCTCCAAAATTCTGGAAGAAGAAGGCTTAATTTCACTAACACCATGTGATGCTGTAGTGTGTTAGCAAAGTATGCATGAACATGCTGGATTTCAGGCGCAGGGCATGGAATATCAGGCATTGCACACAAACAGAGGTTTGTATTTACCCACTGCATCGCAGACTCACCCAGCCTGAACCTTGGAAAAAAGGTCAGCACGCCCAGAGATATCATGGTGGAGGAACTGTCAACGCTCAGCAACAGAGGTGCCAGGCTCTTCAAGAGACGCCAGCGGAGATCTGACAAATACACCTATGAAAATTATCATTATGTGGCAAACAAGCCAAGAAATGTGAGTATTTTGTAATGACTTAATAATGATTCTGCATTGGATTCCTTTGGTACTTGTGATACACATTGTGCGTGATTTATTTGTAGTTTCAGGAAGAATAAAAGCAAAATCCTAGAATAAGGCTAAGAAGAAGTGAACCAACTGTATTTTATTAAATGAGATCCTACAGACAAATTTAAAAAATTACATTTTCTTTTTTTGTGGTGTAGATATTTCCAACATCTTCGATCACTCACTCAACAGAAGTTAAATTACACTGGGATAAAATGGGATCAAGTTTGAGCTTTGATAAATCTGCGTTTTTAAAATAGATCTGCACAAAAGAAATCCCATATAAAAAATCCTAATAACTCCATTAAGCACCCGAGGCTATTACTAAACACTATTATTTAAAAGCCCATCTATGAACCCTGTCCCCCCATTTCTCCCTCTACTGAGTATTAGAAGCTACACAGATAAATTCTGAGCACACCGTCAACCTTGTCAGAATTCTGCACGCAATTCCATGATTTTGCTACAGTCTGACAAATCCATTTCCCTCTAGTCCACTTTTTCCCCCCAAAACCACAGGGTACACATGGTTTACAGTCAGTATGACATTCCAACACACGAAAAAACGATGCCTCTGGCTCCTGTTCTCTCCCCTAAGTGTCTATTTAGCACTGCTGTTGGTGTCTTCATCATCTTTATGATTCTGCCTGCCAAGGTTAATCTTTCTAACATAGGTCAGGATGACTAGAAAACATTTTGCCTTGATCTTTTTTTGTTGTTGTTTCAAGTTTAAACACGTATTATTTGTTTGCTTTCCTACTTCAAGAAACTCTTACTCTAAACCAGTCTATATTTAAATTGCTTTTAGCCTGTGTGTCATAGCTAAAATAAGAGCTGACTTCTTATGAGAATCTAATTCTATATTTATGCAACAATGATTAAGCCTTCGGATGTTTCCTTAGAACTGATAACCCAATAGGAGGGTGGAAAATAACAGCATATCATAAATCTCCAGAAAGTGGCCTGCACTGAAGTTGTTATTTCTATTACAAATAAAGGAAAAGACAATCCCAAACAAAAGCAGTTTAACAAATGCAGTGAGTTTTCAACCGATAGAATACATATGTTTAAGAAGAATCGATGCTTTGAAGAATCAATGCTTTGAAACTCAAAGGGTCAAACTTGCCAGATTTCTTGACCCTTTGGGTAGTATGGGTGCTCTGTCTGGCACAGAACAGCTTCTAGTGTCTAGTGACTGAAAAAATGCTCATTTTTGGTTACTTAGTTTAAGTGTGAAGGAAATACTGTACCAAACAGCAGTGATGCCTTGAAGTGGCTACCTGAAAGCAGAGGCTAGACAAGAATAAGAGAACGAAAGTAGGTATTTATTTGAAGATAGACCAAAGCTACACCCTGGGAGTGTAAAGCCTTTGAGGGGCTCCACTCAAAATGGACCCTGGGTCACGGGTTCTTCAGACTTTTGTAAGTTTGGTCCACTTGCATATTGGAGTTAATTCTCCAGTTACGATTTCAGTTAATGATGTAATTACAAGTTTGCCCCTCCTCTCAAAGGCTTTTAGTTTACGTATTTTGGGGCCTGGAACAACAAGGTGTCCTTGAAGTGCAAACCTAGAGAGCCTTTGTTACGTCTAACGAGCATGAGAGAACAGTAGTTAACAGGGCACATGAAACTTCAGTTACACACTAGGCAGTACAGGATTTGAAAAACATAAAAGTTAAAACCTAAGGCATCAGCAGGACAGTGTTCTTTAGGATTGTACACACTGGGAATCAGATCTGGGCTGTAAATCAGAGTATTACTGCAGCCTCCCCAGAGGATCACATGCCTGCCAGTGCAATTTCTTTCTGTGTGAATGCAGCGTGGAGAACCCATCCAGAGTGTCAGAATGGATGGCCTCAGCGTGGAAGGAATTCCCCAGCACGCCCCAATGACACCTCCCAACACACCTGATCCCCGGAGCCCTCCACACCCTGACAACATTGCCCCAGGTAATATGTGAGTCTACAGCACCAAGTAGATTTAGTCTCATTTCATAGCAAAGAAATGACCATTTTTTAAGACAGTAATTTCAACAAGAATTTGCTAATAGACTAATATTAGAAATAGATACATTTGAGTCAGGTGACCAGTCAGAGCCTCTCCCAGAAACGTAAAGTGATGCACTTAATTGCTTGTGTTCATTTTTAAAAGATCTGATATACCTTTTGTACTACTTCTCTCTTAACTGAAAACATATCTTAATGTCATGAGAGACTGCTCCTGTATATTCAGGTCTTAAAAACATTGAGATCCTCGACTAATTTTTCTTTACCAAACCATTGTTTCCAATACGCAACACCCTGCTCAACAGTCTGAAAGTTATTCATTGTAGTTTAATTATCCATAAATGTAAATCTGAAGCCACTAAGTTTTCTAGAACCCTTTAGAGAGGAGTAACTTTAAAAGGAATTTGCCTCTGGCTGCATAAACTGTTCTTTTTAAAATCCTTAACTGTGAGGGTACTGTTGGCTTTATTTAAAGGAGTGAGTTACAAGAAGGCCTTATTTTGTATTCTTTAAAGACTAGAGAAGGCTAATTTGTTTTAATTAATTTATTCAGTGATATAGCCCTTCTTCCTGTTTATGAATTATCCATGAGCAGACCGTGGTTTTTACAAATTCATTCTTTGTTCAGAATTACTCAATGCATGTTTTGTGCAGACCTTTTCCAGTCCATGTAAACTAGGTCAGTCCTGCTCTGTTGGTGACTGCTGAGGCTCTGCGCATCCTTTGGCCAAACACCATGCAAACAGAGGCAATTTCCATTGCTAGACATGATACAAATCTTCAAGCCTTTCTTTAGGCAGAAAGAAGCTTTAAGCTTATAGAAGGAAAACAGCATTAATTTAAAGAACTAGATGCAGATGTACTTGTGGAACATTTCACTCAAAGAGGTAGAATTATATTAGTTTTAATCAAAAGGCTGTTTTTAAAATGTTTTTGTTCACACTCTCACAGGATGGTGGCAAGGGAGCAGAAAGCACAAAGTATCATTATAATCGTTTTACCTCGATCACATTGCAGGATATTCTGGACCACTGAAAGAAATTCCTCCTGAAAAGTTCAACACTACGGCTGTGCCAAAGTATTACCAGTCTCCCTGGATAGAAGCCATTAGGGATGATCCAGAACTGCTGGAAGCTTTATATCCTAAACTTTTTACACCTGAAGCAAAGCCGGAACTGCCTGACTACAGGAGCTTTAACAGGTAATCCTGAATGAAAGCTGAATTTTACTGACCAGAGGAAAATTACTAAGAAATAAAATGTTTCCACCAGCTTCAAAAACCCTAGCACCTGTGTTTGCAAGTGTGTGCATAAACATGAACATGCACAGAGATTATAAGTGGCAAACAAGAGCATTAAGGAGGAAATGAGTCTATCTCTAAACTATGGGCCCAAATTCAAATTGTAGAACTAGGAATATAAAATAAATTGCTAAAACTATTGAAAGAAAGAAAGTATCAGAATCCAGTGCCCAGAGAAGTTGTGGATGCCCATTTCTGGAGGTGTTCAAGGCCACGCTGGATGGAGCTCTGAACAACCTGGTCTAGTGAAAGGTCTCCCTGCCCATGGCAGGCAGGTTGGAAATAAATCACCCTTAAGAGCCCTTCCAACCCAAACCATTCTATGATTCTATGATTCTGTGATTCAGTGTCCTCAGTAAATGGGAAATATGAGCTTCAAACTCCTTTCAGGATGCTGGTTGTTGACTTCAGTAGGTATGGTGCAGTAAGATCTCTCAGGGAAATGCTCAGTCAGAACTTTGTTTCTAAGCTGTATAATGCTAACCACTCCTTTTTAATACAACTCACATGGCTTTGTTTTAGGCAATGATAGTGCAACAAACTTTATCCCACAACCAATCCCTCACACTAAACAGTTAGATGTTTCCTATTTTATTGCAGTATAATGTTTTTATATCTTTGACAACCTTCAGCAACTAGTTAACAGATTAAACATTATTTTACTTACATAGCAACTAGTGTGTTATGGCTTTCAGCAGAACTTCTAGCTATATGCACAACATTGGGTTTTTAAAGCTTTAAAGCAAATCCTTACTGATGTCTTTTGCTTTCTTTCATTCCATTTACACTATTTTTATTTACTGAAGTAATGGACAACACTGCTGAGTTCCAGACAGCCGAGCCAAAGCAAAACCCCTTCTCAAAAGGCCAGACAGCAATCTATTGAAAAAGAAAATGGTTCATGGCAATATAACTTAGAGAAAAATATCACAAACACCATTTGTGTTCCCGGTGTTGATGTGGGTCTCAACTATGACTGCAAGGACTAAAACATTACACAATTCAACATAAAAACTGGCACTGCAGACACTGCATTAATTCTGATTTCCTAGCAGCAATATACATTGCCATGTTAATAACTGAGTCTGTGTGGCACACTCTTCTCAGCAAAATAGCAAATCCAAGTCAGAGATGTGCCACAGCTGCCAACATTAGAACAGTAACAGCACAGTTAATGTACTGTGCTTATTAAACTGAAAAAAAAATTAAGAAAAATAAAGAGCCCAAGAAAAAATGCTAAAGATACATATATATGGAAACAGAATCAGTTGTCCCTCTCACAAGAGGTGCTACTCATTATTGTGAAGGGCAGAGTCAGACAGGGCACAGAGACTCCATTAACAGGGATCTGTGCCTTGAGACAGTGTCTGATGGCTTCTTTGTGGATTTTTAGGCTGTCTCTGTGGTCCTGTGTTCTGTTAGCTGCCCTCTCTACAACACTAACTATTTGGATTTCTTTTTGTGTGGATTTTCTCTGTATATGACATGGCAGAACTGTGGCTCACCACAGTGAATTTCTTAAAGATATATGCATTCTTATAAGGGAAAGATCAATGTTCTCCCGCATAACTGCCATAAAAAACTAAAATCTCCCTCATAACTGCCATAAAAAACTAAAATAAATCCAGATCCAGACTGTGAAACTGGTAAATTCAAACCAAAAATATATCAACATGGTCTACCACAACTCTCCTTCTTGTGGAAAAAACCTGATATCCAGTAGAAAGGAAGCTTGGTGGCCCTAGAAAAGCTGTTACATGTTACAGTCAGACTTATGTTTTCTAGAAGATTCAAAAAGAAATTAAAAATTCGAAAAATTAAAATTCATGATATCTCATGGAGAGGATTTTACAGCCATGACTTAGATGTCTACACTCCTAAAAATGCGCAGGAAAGCGTTTGATGATGGAATTCAAAACAGCACACTGCAAGCCAAGCTATCCAGCAGAAGAAGGCTAACTGGACTTCTGTGTCTAGATCCCACTAAGTCATTCTGTGCATCTAGGTCACAGCATCGTTGGCTTGTTTAATTGCAGTCTTGGAGGGAAAGCAAATGATACTGTATTAAACAATTAAAGTGTGATATAATAGCACCTTTTTGTTATCAGCGAGGGTATCTATCTAGGCTTTCTATCCTGTTTCATCATCCAGTAAAGTGCCATTGTGTTTGTTCTCCTGCAAAGCACTGGTACAGTCATCATTAGTCAGGAGGGGGTGTGGTTAACAGCAAGTGTGAGGCATAGGATTCCCAAGAGAAATGGGCCTGAGATCCTTCCCGGTTCATTCACTGGCATGTGTTGAAGTGGTACTCAGACTTTGCAGACCATTTCAGGTTCCTTTCAGCTTTCCTTGTTACACAACAAACTGGAAAAGCAGCACAGCCTGAGCAGGTAGGGGGTCTGATGTGTTGGAACTGAGACACATATTCACGGCTTAAAAGTATATTCAGCACTAAACAGCATCCAGATTTTTTTTTCCCACTGCCCAGCAGTGAACAGGTGACTGGATCCTGCAGCAGTGCAATTTTTATAATACTAAGGATTTTTTTAAAACAAATAAGGAATTCATAGAGGTATTAGTTGAAGTCTAGTATTCATTTTAAGCTGCAGGGACCTTGCCGTGCTGGCAGGTCACTGGAGGAAGAGCCGTGCCAGCAAATGTCAGGCTGGTTTGCCCTGTGAGGCAGGGCTGTCTGTGAGCCACCCAGCAGTGCTCTGACAGCACTGGGCAGAAAGAAATGGGGCTCAGAGGGGCTCTGAACACACACTGCACATCAGGCTACTCCTTCTCCTCAGAGATGAAAACCAATCTGTGCTAGCAGAGAAATGCTGCAGAACAGACCATTCCATCTGGTTTCCCTTGGAGATTCATTCCTATTAGGATTATTTACTAGCGAAAAAATTTCTTGTCTCTTTTACCAGTGTGGAAGCACCAAGTAATCAATCTGTGGGAAAGCAGCATGAATCTGCATTTGCTAAGGAGTTTATAATATTACTTAAATTAGTACCTTTATTCCATCTGCTTTCTTGGAGCTGGATAAAATGTCAAAGGTAGGATTATGAGTAACATACAAAGCACTACATCTTACTCACATAGGACAAGCAAGTCAGACTAGTTCTGCCTCTCCTACCAGATAAATTCTCACTCAGCTTTCTCAATTCCCAAAGACTACTCTTTCAAAAGCACTACAGGAATCCAGTCCATCTGGACTGGGCTCTGTTTTCATTGATTCATGGATTCTGAAGTCTATTATAAAATGCTAAGATCCAGAGTCTCACAGGAATTTTGGGTGCTAACTTGAAGTGATGTGAGATTAGTGGGAGTTAGGTGCTTAGCCAGTTCCTTAGCACCCAAATATCTCTGTGAAATTAGCATTAGCTCTTGCACTAAGCTCCCATGAAGCTCTGAGCATTTCTCAGGGTCAAATTCTTTGCTCCTATGTCTCATTTTTTTGCAGAATTAACGATAAGCAAAATGTTCTATGAATGACATTCCCATTTTAAAATGTGAAACTGACATTTTTTGTAATTATGTAACTTAAGGTGCTAATCTAATGCAGTTAAAACATTTCTTCAGACTTTCCCCAGGTATCAGCTACGAGCAGTCTCTGATGTTGTGACAATATAATGTTCAATAAGAAAGACTAAGGGTAAAAGATTAAAAAGAAATCCTGCTAAAACGACAGCTAAAAATAAACATGATTGTGCCTGCTATTGTTAAATCAAGCACCTACTTTTTAGGAATATGCAAAGTGAATATTAAACAATCTGTTACACTTCCTGGTGCTATTTCCTATGGCTCTGAACCAGCATTTCCGCCCTTATTATGAGCAATGACTACTGGAATTTTTTAGGCATGAGATTTAGGCTTCTATACAATGAATCAGAGCTCAAGTAGCACAGCTGATGTGCACACAACAGAGGTCATTACAACACCATGTTGTCAGACAAGTTATTGCTCACAAGAATATATTTACTGCTGCTGTAAAGGAAAATCAACATCTACTAGCCAATTACTGTACTCTCCGTTCTGCCAGTCATCATGTGCCCCTGCCTATAAGGCAGGAATGCAGACATCTCTGAGGCCAGACTTTGTATAGCAACTGCAGTGGGGTATTTTGCCACAAAAGATACTTGAATTTCCAAAGAAAGCCCTCCTGTTTCTGTTACATACAGATATATGCTCTACTTAAAACCCATAAACACTACAAAGAGTATGTTTTAGACAACAGAATTGTTTTGCAATTTATACAACTATTATAATTCTGTTTATTTGGATTATCCCTTTAATATACATATCAATGATAATTAAACATCACAACAATGTGAGACTGTGTATCGTAATTAGGGCAGCAATTAAAACAATATTTATTATCTGGTGAGATGTAGATCACTACATTCACTCCGTGCCAATTACCAAGCAATTACTGTTAATCAGTATCATACGGTATCCATGTTGACATTGTGACCTAGAAGACAGCTCCACAAGAAAAACTTGATACCACAGGCTTGATACCAACTTCGGATAAGCAATTTCCTTTGACCTCAAGAGAGTTTAATGCCTGGACTGGCTGCTGCAGCAACATCTTGTCTAATCATCATTTGAGAAACATTTTTAGAGCTTAATCCAAAGCAGTGTTCTTCTCTCAGTGAGGGTGCATGCCCAGAGCTTGCATGATTTTTTTATATCTCCCAGGATTGATGCTTTGGAGTTAACACCATCCCCTTCAACAAATGCTGCTCATAACAAAATGCAGTGAATCATGTAATGACAGAGCAGCACCATTTCTTTTATGTCACGGATTCATTTTTCTGAACTAAACTCTTCTTTTTGTGTATGTGTACTTAATTCTTAGTACAAAACTTAGGGGTTTCATCCTGCTGAAAATCCTAGACAGATATTCAAATGATCTCTTTTAGCTTCTGTTGGTATTAACTTCTCTGGGCTTCTGCTATAATACCTGGAGCCACTGGAAATATATTCCAACAGATCTGTTCTTCTGTACCACAGATGAAATATATCAAGGCTGGTGAAATTCCTTTTCAACAAAAATTCATTTTCCTATGCCATTACATATCTGGCCTTGCAGAAATCAGGTGCTCTTGTGCAATTTTGAAAGTCTGACACTCTTCACTGGCTAGAATATATCCCAGCAAAGTTATGCAGCTGATCAAAATGCAGAGCACATACCATAGTCTGTTTGTTTGTACAAAGGAGGCTGGACGAAGTGACAGGAAAAATCAAGGGGTTTTTTTCAGTCTGAAACCTGTTTATACAGAAGATCATGGGAGGTATTTGGAAATAGTGTTGTTTTAAAGTATTTGCAAATGGATGTAACATTCAGCTCCAGCTTAGTATTCCTTATCTTTCAGTTTCTCAGGCTTACTGCCTGAGGTAAAATTTTACATTTAAATAACATGAAAAATGCTGGCTGAACAGTGTTTGAAGGTTTAATTACATAAACATTTTCTTCAGAAACAAAGCTGATATATCAAGTCCTCACCCATTCCCTCCTTTCCAGAGCCTGTTGTCTTTGGCTGTTCCTTTCTGCTTCTCTGATTAAGCTCCACTCCTCTTCACTTGTACTGCTACAATTGTTCGAGCCTACTGATATAAACCAGATTGCTGAAATAATCTGGATTTTAAAGTGCTCCTTTGTTTTGAAGGGTCTTTGTTTAACCCAGATCACATAAGTGACCCAAGTTTATAGCACAACCCACATACATTCTAACTGGTACAACAATATGGTGCTGAAACAGTGTAGTGGGAGGAACAAGCAGCTGAGGAGAGGAGAAAATGGGGTGAGAAGTTTCTGAACTAATTACTTGCTAGAGAGAATGTGTTGAGATACAGTTTCAGACTTATCAACTTATCACCAACAAAATAAGTTTAGTAACTGTGACTCACCAATTACAGGGTTTTCTTGCAACATCTTTTTCTCTCGGCTTTTGCATCCATTTGAATTTTCAAAAAGGCTGCGAGCTTTATCTAAGGGGAAATAAATCGGATCTTAAAAAGAATTTCCCAGAAAAACAAACAGAATACTTTTCCCCAAAGCTTGAAAATGTAGACAGGAAACTGGAACAAAAATCAGTTCTTTTCAGCTTCTGGGAGGAAAAGAAAACAAGTATTTTTAAAATCGCATTTAACTTTTATTTCTCTAATATCTACAGAGTTGCCACTCCCTTTGGTGGTTTTGAGAGAGCATCAAAGCTGGTTAAATTCAAGGTACCAGATTATAATATGCTGATGCTAAATGATCCCAGATTCATGATCCTTGCAAACCCTCTTGCTGCCAGAAGATCCTTCAACAGGACTCCCAAAGGGTGGACATCTGAGAATATCCCTGTAGTGTTCATTCAGCCTGCGGAATCCAACACCGTTCCAGAAACAGAGGACCTGTGAAAGAGGCTGCATTCTATGTGGTACAAAATGCTGAAAGCTGCACATCTGTGTATTTTTGGTCCAAATATTACTAAAGGCTACTGACAAATTTTTTCCTTGGAAGATGGAGTATAAGTAATAATGTCGGATGCAGTGTCTCTTTTCTGGCACCCAGTTTCATCTGTAAACACGAGCTAAATAAAGTAACTTGGAAAATATGACAGTGATATTTTCTATTTGTGTTTACATGTTCTTCTTTTACTTTTTGAAATCTTTGTTTGTCATTCAAGAACAAGTGTACAAAGGAAAAAGAAGTGACACTATTCTCAAGGGACTTGACTTGATAGGAACGGTGATTTAGGGAAAACAACCAAGCAAACTCTGCACTCAATGCACCCCAAGTCCTGCCTGCTCTAAATAAGCTCTGACAAATCAACCTTTTCCCCAAACCCTGTCTTTGGCCCAAGTTAAGAACTGTGTCATTACTTCAGTGACAGCAAGTTCAGGCCATTTTCCTCCTTTCTGACTCTTCCTCAACTCTTATGATGCACATCAGTGCCTGTGTCACCCGGATTTGTTTACAGAAAACTCAGTAATTTTGGCAGTGACAAGGATTACGTAGTGGTATGAAAACGTACAGAGGTATTTCCTGGATGTCTAGAATGTTTGTATTATTCACAACTAAAAAGCCCAGCAATGACGGGTTATGTCAAACATACAAAAATAGTATCACCGAGCTCTGTTACCACAAATGCTTTTATTAATAGAAAGAAATTTTATAGACCTTTTCCCCTACAGCCATAGCGTACATTGAGACTTAAAAGCAAGAGAATTTTCTTGCTCTTGATATACTGACAAGCTCTTATATTTTATAAATATAAGCATACGTGTTTTTCAAATATCATTTCAAGGCAGGTAGTTGGCAAAGGAAATTCTGCCATCCGTTTTCTTTAATTTACTTTTTCACACAAATAGCACAAATAAATGTAGAGGCCGTGAACAAATACATAAAATAAAGAAATAAACTAAAAAAAAAAAAATCAGCCTCATTGACTGAGAACACTTTCCTAGCAAGGGATTAGCTTGGGGATCTTAACTGTGCACATTTTACAACAATTATATGGACAAAGACAAAAGTATGAATTTTTCAAAGGTGAAAATGCAAGACTAAAGAAAAAATCTATGGTGAGGTGTAATGTAAAAAAAGGTCTGGAGGAATTAGTATTTTAGGAGCTTTCATAAGCCTGTTTGAAGAGAAATATGAGAAAATTGGTGCATAGCACATACACAGTGAGGACTGTGAAGAGGGGATACATCATTTTTACTGTATTCTCTGTAAAAACAACCTGTACATGCAGAGCATGCCACCTTGCTTCTTACACAGCACACATAATGGCAACTTCAGTTTCCTTTCATCCATGGATTCACTGGAGCAGAATGGGCTCAGGAGGCTTCAGATGGTCGAGAGGCACTGAGCCTGCTATGCATGCGTTCAGCTGACGGTCTAAACAACAGAAATCACTGACAGACCTCTGAGACTTCTCAAAGGAGCTGTGTCACAGCAAACCTGGTAGCTCTGATTCACCTCTCAGTTTCAGTTATCAGCTGCAGAACAAGAGCTCTGTGCCTCCTGCCTCCCAGCTCTGCCACCTGAGAGCTACAAGCACACCAGCCCATGGCATGGGCCCGCATCACTCCGTGGAAGCCCAGCTGGCAGGAAAGAGTCTGCAGCCACATCATTCAACCTTCCCATACTGAGGGGCTCTTGCCAAACCACCTGCTGGGAAGAGACCATGCTAAATTCCTTAACTGTGCCGGGGAAGGGTTTGGGAGAGTGCTAATTGCAGAGGGAGGGCTGTGCAATGTGCTAAGCATTCAACAGCACGGAGCAGCCAGTGCCAGTGTCCAGGAATGTTCCCTGGCTGCATCAGCCTGGATGGAGCCTCATTGTGCAAGTCTGACTGCAATAAACAAATCCCTCTGCCAAAAACCAGCTACTTTGCCACAAAGGAACATCTCTTGGTAAGACTGG
The DNA here is from genome assembly GCA_013397975.1 of Machaerirhynchus nigripectus. Taxonomy (NCBI): domain Eukaryota; kingdom Metazoa; phylum Chordata; class Aves; order Passeriformes; family Dicruridae; genus Machaerirhynchus; species Machaerirhynchus nigripectus. The sequence continues at coordinate 259,977 of VZRQ01007666.1, read as the reverse complement.
GACTTCAGAAATCCACTGCTAACTTCAGTGGGTTTTAGCACCTGCATTTATCTTTTCAGACTGTTATATTGCATTTGAAATGTATCCTATAACTAAAGGAAAGCTGCAGCGGGGCTCCTAAAGGCTTCTTTTAGCCGTAACACGTATAGCTGCAAGGACAGATTGAACAGGAAAACACACGAGTAACAGATTTACACAAACAGAAACAAGCACAAGTTTGTAAATATTTCAGGAAATGTGCATATATCATCATGTACATTTTATCACAAGATACTTGTATTTTCTTCAAAAAGAGAAAGGCACTGAAGGGTATGGTGAAAAGGCAGAAGTAGGGTAAGACTAAATATGCAGTTAAAAATTTATAAAAGTCTTAGTTCCCAAAGGCTTTTTTGCCTCGCTTTTATTTACATTAAGGCATCCATTGCAGCAGTATAAAGGGAACTCAAAAATTCATTTAAATGTTTTCAATAAAAATGTGTTGAATTGAGAAAATAGATTTGCTCTTTCCCAGTATATACAAAATACTCCATGATCACAGTATGTAAAAAATAAATAAGAGATGTACACTACTAAATAGCTCCATGACTACAAGGGATTTTTAAAACGTACGCACCTTGAACCTTTCTTGACATGAAAAGTCAAGGTTCATGGCCTGTACTGTCTACTCTGGAGAAAAAAAAATTAACTGCATGCTCCCTTCTTAGAAATCTTAAATATGTTAGCGTGCTTTGGCTGCTTTCCCACCTGCATGATCCATACAAGAGACAATTGTGGAAATAAATTATTATTCTATTGTCTCAAAGTATCTCTGTGTTTAAATTAATTTAATACACATTGTCTCAATCAGAAGCAGGAAAAACACACTGGAGACAGAATTCTACTCCCAGTGAAATACAACAAAGGTTTTGGCATTGCCCTCTGTGCAGAGAGAACTTCACCATGGTATTTATTTCATCTTAAACATGTATTTGTAATCAGAATTTATACTGTGTGTTCAGCATCAGAATGGATATTTTAGATTATAGAGCTGGGCCTAGCTATGCATGTAGTTTGTTTTGTGTTTTACATATGGTGAAGTGCTAACAACCCTAATAATGCCTTAGAAATACTCTGGGAAACGGCATGGAAATGCAGGGAAAAACAAACCTATATCTAATAAGATCTCTTCAAAATTCTTTTCAGATCAGACATGAATAATTTGCACTCTACCTCAGCTCTTAGATGGCCTTACTAACCAGCACAAAATATTCTGGGCAGCACCTAAACCAACAGGATAAAACAGACTTCCTGAAATATATTAAGACTGTGAAGCACAAACCCCCACATATGTTAGATTAGAATTTCTGATTGTGAGGCCCATAAATTATAAGCAGACTAGACAGAAACACTAGAAGATCCCTATACGGCTGACAAGTCACGTAACACCGGCTCCTTCATTATTCCCAGAGGCTACATACTGTTCAAAACCAAATAAAAAGTGATCTAAATGATTTATAAATAGTGTGTTTGCCACAGAGCCGTTATGTAACTGGGTGTTAGAATATAGATGATAAAAAATAGTTACAAAATGCAGTCAGCATACTGATACAGTTTAGGAAACAAAAAATTGCACATAAAATACTCTTACTAAAAGGAAATTTAAAAGCAACTGAAAGGGTGAAATCCTTTCAAGGAAATAAAACAATATTTTAATCAGCCTTCAAAGTAAGTGTTCAGAGTAAGGAAAAACTACTACATAGCTCTAACCCTTCTCTCCAAAATAAAAAGTTAGCATGGTTTAAGAGTACAATAGAGGAGACTCAGAAAAAAAAAAAGACAAATGAAACTTTACTGCAAGGACACAGTAATTAAGCTATCTCAACACAAATAAAGGAAGTTATGACAGAGGTCTCCACAAATGGTATGGAAAAGATGATGAGAGAACAATAACACAGGAACAAACTGACTCTTAATAAAATGGTAAGGAACCAACTTTAAAATTAACGGAATAAATATTTCTTCAAGAAATGCCTGGTTGTGGAACCTGGTGCTATATGATGCTATGGGTCAAAAACGATTAATAACTTCAAAACAGGACAAACAACTTCGTAGAGGCAACTATGCCTGTTATGGATAATGGCTACTATGTGATCTGCATCTGGAACATAGGAAGTGTGTGAGAAAGATCACCCCCCATTTACCCCATTTCTTTCTATAAATATCTTCTACCGGACACTGTCAAAGATCTGGGAAAGAAGGATTTGTCAGTCCTATGAAATACTTTCTGTCTCCTTAAACCCATGTGTTAAAGTACCATGTCAATTCCAGCACGTGCCATTAGTACCAATGTTCATTAATTTACATCAAAATATCCATTAGGGGAGTAGTGAGAGCAAAGTCAATTCCCACATGGGAATGGGGACATTTAAATGCAAGCTGGAACCAGAGAGAGCCAGGGTTAACTTAAACATCCCACAGAGCATATGGGCACTGCAGGGAACACAAAAGCCTGACCTCAGCTACGCCTTTGGCAAGACTCCTGATCCTATACAGAGAGCTCAGGTTAGGACACAACATATAAAACTTGTTCCTCAGTTTGCCCATTAATAAAATAGAAATACTAATGCAGGCCATATAAACCCTTCTTTTTACTACTGTATGTTTGGAGTTTGGGGTTTTGGTTTTTTTTGGTTTGTTTTTTTTTTTTTTAATGAATAAAGAATGAATTTCATGGTAAAAATAAAGAAAATAAAAAATAGGGTACAGGAGTATATACGTAATTTTACAGGCCATGGTATATAATGAAAGCTAGAAACATTAAATGTAGAATAAAATTCTACCTTCATTTTACTTGAAATACTGGATTTCATTCTACAGTGGGCAGATTCTAACTAATAAAAGTATCAACAAATTAGTATTTGATGTTTTTAAAATAAAGATGTAACTTTTGCTATTAAAAAGTCCAAATAACTTCTCTTACTGTTATTTTTGGACAAAACTATAAACTAAATTCAGGATGAATTCACAACCCTTTTGATTTCAGATGGAAATTGGATTTCCTGAGAACAGACTATTCATCCAAACTATCTGGCCCAGAATTTGCAATACTTCCCTACTGCACAAAGACATTGTGAGAAAAAGTTAAATACCACTTACAAGAGGCAGAGGATTTATAAATCACTGTAAGAGTGAAAATAAGCCCTGGTATTGTGAGCCAACTATTCTTTCAAAAGCAAATGGAGATTAAAATATTCGATGGTGTTTGTACAAAGAACAGCTTGAACTTTGCCAGTTCAGAGCTGCCTGTACTCATTAGCACAGGAATGCCCTCAGGCTGCTTTGCATGGAAGGTATAACTTAGAACTGGATTTCACTGGAGTTCTGAAGGACATATGGATAGTCATCTTCCAAAAAAAAAAAAAAGCAAAAAATTTCAAATCTTGTGGAGATCCTGGGTGCCAGGAGGCTGACCATACCCAGTCCCCATAGCGGGAAGGCTGGCAGCCGTGCAGAAGCCCAGAGCGTATCATTCCACTTCCTTTTCCTTTGAGAAGATTGTCTGCAGAGCCAAGTTAATCTAGGCAAATACTAACTTGAAACAGTAGTTATTGTGGTCATTACCCTTCAGATTACTGAAAGATGACTATGCAAGATAACTACAAATGACTGTAAACAAACATTTGAGGCATGACAGGCTCTTCCTAGGCTGGCCTACTGTACGTCAAGGAGCCAAGTAAGGCTTAATTCCGGCAGCGAATTCCAGCACTATGTCATTCCTCAAGTTCTTCATGAGAACATTTTGACTATTTGCTGACAAGGGTAAAAATAAGAACACGCTGTACAAAAAGGAAGGAAAAGAGCAAGCTGGACTAAAATGGAAGTGCCTATTTCCTATCCAGGTTTTGCAGTGATGCAAATACATTTGATTAATGTCTTTTTGCTGAAAAGGAAGCGATAGTACACACAGTTCAAAATGAAAAGTCTCCTTATATTTAATGATGTCGCTTTACCATTGATTCAGATACGGCTTACAAAAGAGGCAGAAAGAAAGGGAAATATGGAAATGAGAAGCATCAGTGGGAAGGAAGCAGTAAAGCAGACCTGCAGCTCTAGGGTTGCATGAGATGAAGACAGTTCTATTCTAGAATATGTTCCTCACATAGGACATTTTGTCTTAGCAAAGTTTAGAGGCTTCGACATTTTCCTCTAATTTTCAATCTAAATTTGGTCATACCCCTCTTAGAGTAATTTCTTAATACAATTTTTTCTAAAATTAAAACACGCTGCCTTTCCTGTCACATTTGCTTCAGCTGGTATATTCAAAGACTGTAAGGTCTTTAACGCTTCAGTTGCCCAGACCAGTTAATCACTTGTCCCCTGCTCCCTTTTAGCTGGGATTTAAAACATGTTTTTGCAACTTCTAAGTTCAATTTCTTGCATGTGGATTTCCAGGTCTGTTCTGTTTTAAGGTCTCACCAGCCATATGTACAACACATGGCATTAGTACGGTTTTATCTCTACAAGAAGTACAGGGCTGAATTTGCTTGTGACTGGATTCACATTTTCCACAGTAGCATCAAATCAGTGACTCACAGCCACTCTGTCTTTGGCTTTCACACCCACTTCTTTCAAATTCTCTCATCTTCCATCTGACAAGCTCTGAGTTTTTATCAGGGAGCCTTTCCCATTAGGCTCTAACACACAACCTTGTATTTTATGTTGTATCCCATTTTATTTCTCTACTCCTCAAGGTCATCCAATTAGTTCGGTACGACATCACCCTACAGGAACTGTTTCCCAACTCTGTGATGTCAAGAGAGCTCATTAGCAAGTTCTAGTTTTTGTGCCAGGATCACTAATGAAAAAATTAAACACTGTGAGTTTCAATATCCATTTTTGGACAGAGCTCTAACAACTTCCCCCTGCCATTATGTGTAACATATTGCCATCTTTTCCTCTGGGCTATTTCTTTGCCTATCTGAGACTTACGTTAAAAATTCCCCTTTTCGTCAGTGTAACAAATTTGTTTACCTAGAAAAGCGGTTACTTTATCACAGAAACAAAGTAGGCAAGTCTGGCATGGTCTGTCTATGGCAAAAAAATATTTTATCCTATTTACTTCCACTTTTTTTTTCCTAAGAAGTCACCACATTCCTAAAATACTGTCTTAACCCTGTTACATTTTGCTTGGGTATAGACTGAGATGCATGAGGAAGGAAGATGCATCAACTCATGTATTTTAAATCAACTAATACTCAGTTTCTCATCCAGGAAAAAATATAAAACATTTTTTGCATTCTATTATCTGAAGTATTTAATGTATTTTTTACTTTTAATGAGACAGCATATATATTATGTAATGTTAGCCACTGTATTACTTCTAATTTTATACTCACTAAATTCTTCTCTTTTGTTTTCATTTTACTTCATGTTGAGTTTCACCCTGAAAGTTCAATTCAACCACAGAAGTTGACTGTATGAAATCAGACCTCTCTTTCTTTTCTTTTTCTGTTGCAGACATCCATTCTTATTGATTTACATCCTAGGAGGAAGCAATAAATGAAATCTGAAAACTTGAAAGGATTGTTGAAGACTGATGCAACACAAACAAAGATCATAATAAAAACTTTATTTTTTCAAGAGCACTCACATGAGGGCACAACTTTAAACAACTGTCAGATATATACAGCATACATAGAATTTTCTCATACTTCGACTGTTTCAGCAACTAACTTTAAAAACAGAGTCTCCTAAAATAGGAAAGGATTTTTCAACTGCATTGTTGTTCCACAGGAGTAGATTATTGGACTGGAAATTGGATTATCCAAGAGGAAAAATACTCATTTGCAAGACTTACGCAACCCCCACCCTCTTCCTTGTTCCTAAAGAATGAAAAAAATCAAGAACACAGAGACCTTGTTCCAGGCCCATTATCATCAAAAAGTCTGGAGAAGAATGCAAACCAATGTTTCTTTTTCTCAGGGTGAAATTCTAGATGACTTCAATGAAATTGCTTTTGCCACCCCACTGAACATTGTAGCCCTTGAAAGCTACCAGAAAAAATTGTATCATCAGGCTAATGTACAATGAATAAGAGCAAAGTAGCATGTGTTTATTCCTGCACCTACAGGAAGAAAACTTTAAAAAAGATGGCTGTGCTCTATCAAAGTGTCTACAGCTAATCGAGAGGAGGAGGAAAAAAGGACAAACTTGAACAGAAATGCTAGGAAGTTTTTTTTAACTTAGCTAAAATAAACCACCACTTAACACTCCCATTGCTTCTGAAGCTTCACTTGGAGCTCTTAAGATGAAAAGAGCCAGTGATGCGTTTTTTTCAGACAGGATCCATTTTCTCCTTCTTTCATTCATGTCTTCTTATGTCCTCAATTTACACGTATAAATTTTAGGCTCTATGCAGGATGTGGGAATGAGATCAATCGGATGAGTAAGCTTCATGTGACTGCTTGCTACAGACTGCATGAGGAAAACACTGCTAGAGTGTGTTTAAAAGAAAGGTTGTGGGAATAGGTGCTTGTGGTAGGGAAGGTTTGAGCCCTGGAATAGAATTAGGCAAAGCTCCCCATAAGATAGCACATCCTCATGTAGCTTACTGCAAGCTGAAGACATCTTTAACTTGTTCTGCTCTTGTTTTGGATCTTTCTGTGGCAATACAGCGGAGCATACAGACTACAGAACTTGGGCTAAAGTATTGTTAGGGGTCCCCTTCAGAACCCATAGCAAATGCATATGACTGCTATTTTATGTCACAAATAATAAAAATACTTTTTACCTTTTCTCTGGTTCTTCTCTACATTTATGGCTCTCCTTCCTACCAGGGTGTTTTCCTTAACTCTTGCAGAATTATGCAGAGCACTGAGGGAATCACTCGGTGAAAAACCACTGCTCCTGAAGACAACCAACTGCAAGAACATACTGGAATTTGAAAGATTTTTTTCTCCTCTCCAGGCAGAACTGTTTAAACATATGATCTGACAATACCCCAAAGGCTTAGAGAACATGGAAAAATCACATATTCTGAAGTAACCCTTACCTTACTTAATGAAACTTCGTCCTGCTACAGTCTATGCAGAATAGGGCCCAGTGTCCCTGGTATTTTTCAAATTACATTTTCTTCTAGAAGAATGATTTTCCTTATCTTTTTTTCTCCTGAGAAGAGTAGCACAGCCTCAAAAACTCTCTTCAGAGCTCAGTGATTACTTCACAAAAACACCGTGGCAGTTCCCATCCACAGGAATTAAACATGTTTTTCAATTAAAATGGCATTATCTCATAGGTGTCTTAAAGTCAATGCTAAATGGTACTTGATCAGATAAAAATTGTATATGACAGGGCAGTAAAACAGATTGGACCATAACAGACAGTATAATGTGTAGTGCTGAATTAAATGCAGTGAAAATAATTTTTAAAAGAGATGTAACTAATAAACCACACCTTAAATTCTGCATTGGCTTGTGGCATTTTCTGCCTCAGACCCTACACGTAATTTCCTAATTTATTTTTTGCAAAACACTCCAGTAAGTACAGACACAGTTCCTGTTAAGTACGCAAAGTTGATTTCACATGATAAACAGCTCATGAGGAAGGAGAAAGATCCATGCAGAAGACAAGAGTAACAATGCAGTGACTCAATAAAACGTTGCTTAACTATTTTTCAAAAATCCCACAAACTTTAGTATTCTACCCCTCCAAGAAGAATTAGAGCAAACATAATTTTTCATGAAACATTTGGACATGAAGAGGATAGCAATTGATTGAAAAGGTTGTTGTAAACATGTTCCAAGCATTAAGAAGAAATACAAAAGAAATTAGAGAACAGGTGTTCCAGTGCAGCTACAGGTATGAAAATGTTCATAAAAACATCCATGTTAAAAAAAAAAAAAAAAAACAAAAAAACAACAAAAAACCCCACAATATAATTATTTCCGAGGAAGAAGTCAGAATTTATTTACAGATCAGCCATTGGCAACAAGATTAGAGATGACCCCGGAACAGGAAAACTGTAACACAAAAATAAACCCTTGTGTGCATCTGTAAAACACAGATTTGCAGCTCATTCATTGATGAAAATGATGTGTGACGCCTGCAGCATTGAGAAAAAATATTTAATGCAATTACTTTTCAACATTTTGATGTCTCCTAACTTTGTTAAGACTTTTCTTTTGGCATGTAACTATCCATAAATGTGTTTTACCCTGGAAGGGACATGTGCAAACCCCTAACGCCCTGGATGTGCTTAAGGATCTAGATATGTTCTGTCTCCTTGCCCTTCCAGCTTGGTGTTTGTGTCACGCCCTGAACCCACCTCTTTCAACCCCTCTCCTCCAAATTTAACACCTCTTCAGCGCTCTATCAACTCTCCAGTGTAACAATCTATGTTACTAACATTACCAAAGTGTACTTATAAACCCACATAAACATTCTTCTGCATCATGCCTCGCACATATCCTGTACTGCCACAAAGGGCAGCAGGAAATCATTTGCCCTGGTAGCATTATTTTGTACGTGCACCATTTATTCTAATTTTAACATTCTTCTGCTACCTCATTTAGGGCTTCCTGAGCCGCACCTGCGTCATTCTCTGCCTGAACTGTGTGTGGAAGACTCTGTTAAGATTCACTGCTAGAGAATCTTAAAATATACTATAATTAAAGCTCACAGACCACACTTACTCCGAGAGAAAAAAAGGAACAGAAGAAACGAATATAAATCCTGAGGGACTTCTAAAGATTAGTGGTGAAAAACAAATCCGTGCTGAAGAAAGGGCAGAGGCAAACACGTAAAGCAGGGTTCAGGGAAAACAAAAATATCGAAATGAGTTCATAATCAGAATGAGGTCATAATCCCACTTTGGGACACACAGATGCCTTTGCTTGACTCGCTTTGCAAAGAAGTAACGCAGGGATCAAGGACTGAACTGACACTACCCAAAACAATAAGCAGAATGCTCTTTATAAGTGCACAATAACAAGATGCACAAACACAAATTAGATTTTTAATTACCATGTTAACACACTCAGTTTCAACATGTTTTTACACTTTAATTTCTAGTGAGAACCTATCAATAAACAGCTAAGAAAGAACTACACAAAAAAGTAGTGCCAAGATACTGTATGAATCTTAGAACAATGGATCAGATATTCAATTCCCTTTAAAACAATCACAAATTCTAGGAAAATTTTAAGAAAACAAGAGGAAAGCAAATATGGTTATCTGTTAAAAATAATAAAGTATATATATAGGTCAGTTACTGGCTATGACATCTTAATGCCTCAAGAAAAAACATTTTATACAAATCCTGCATTAAGTAACTCCAACTTACGGACATGAGTACACAAATGGCCACTGAAAAACGTGGCTATCTATCTATCTATCTATCTATCTATCTATCTATCTATCTATCTATCTATCTCTATATATGTAAGACCAAAATCTGGAAAATTTAATTAAAATCTTGCCAAAGAATCACCATATCTAAAAGCTGGTGAAACACATTGGAGAGTGAACCTGCTAAAATTGCTTTGCTAGTGGGCTTTTTACACTAGCAATGTAATGGAAGAAACAGTAGCAAAAAAAAAAATCTGAGGAAAATGTATCCACTTTTAACAAAAATGGGTACAAGAACAACAAAAATGTAGTATTTAAGGCAGTGAGTTAATTTGATGCAGTGCCTTGTATTCCACACAGTCATTTTGCAATCTGGATGACCTAAAGTAGATGCAGAAAGGGAACTTGACAGGGAAATTATTTAATTTACTGTTGCAAAGATGCTGTTGGAAAACTGAACATGCTCTTAGGCACGGAAGCACTTTTCCATTTCTAGAAGACTATCAGGCAAATGAACAAGAAAAAATACATGTTGTATCTATCAGCATGTGCCAAGGATTAATGTTGGGTGTGGTAGCACCTAAAATATCATTGCTAATCTGAAATGTGTTAGTGAAATCTACATGTTTATCCAGGAAAAAGATCATAATAATGGAATATAAAAGGTACTTGAGCAACTAGAAATATGAGCATTTGTGGATACGGAGTTCCTATCTCAAATAACAAAAGGAAACACCCCTCCCTGGCCTAAAAATAATAGACCAGATAAAAATCAGAGGAACACAACTTTGGGGCAGGGACTCTGGGGCAGGTGATAGATAAAATAATAATAATATAGGATCTTTCTGGGCCACATGGAAGTCAAACGCAACTCTGAGGTGGATGCACACTTGTGTGAGGTTTGGCTCACAAGTCACTCTCTGCCAGTGCTATTCGATGGGCATCTCAAGAAAAGCCAGTGTGCACAGCCAGATATCCTGGAATGAGAACTGGAAAACAATTGCTGGAAAAAACAAGCGCCGCCACGCTCATTTTAACGGGTTGTTAACTCCAAACCTGAGTACCTGAGGGGCACCCACTGCGCCCTTTGAACCGAGGACGGCTGTGCCCTCGAACAGTGACCAGGCGGGAAGGGAGGAGCGGGGTTGTGACAGCCCCTTACCTCGCCGCGGCTCCCCCTGCACCTTCGGCAGGACGCAGCGATCCGAGCCCCACTCCCGCCCGATCGCCTCAGGCGCCATCGCACCCCCTCACGCACCCCCCGGCCTCGCGCCCCTTCCCGCGCGCCCACCGCGCACGCGCGGCGGCGGAGGGCGTGGCCAACGCTCCAATCGCTTCTCCCCCATCTCCCTCCCTCCTCTGGCTCGGGAATATCCGGGATACCGCTCTGGGAAAGCGTCCTGGCTGCCGCCACACTGCGCAGGCGCGACGGCGCCGGGCCGGGGAGGGGAGCGCGAAGGAGGAGCGGGAAGCGGGGGAAGCAAAAGTTGCCGTGAGGGCGGGGCCGCTCCCGGAGTCGCCGCCGGGAGGGGGCGGGAGAAGAGCTGCGTGAGGAGCCGCCGGGTGAGCCGGGGGTCTGCGGGGACTGAGCCGGGGGTCGGACACGGGCTGAGCCGCGGATCGGGCAGGGGGTAAACTGTAGCGGGCAGGGGTCGGCTCTGGCCGGGGGTCGGGCACGGTTGATGGCCGCGGTCCCGGCAGTGGAGGCGGCCGAGGTGCCGAGGTAGGGACGGAGCGCGGAGTGCCGGGGGACGAGACCGCCGCCTCCTCCCGGCCGGGGTTAAATCCCTGCCGGGGCTGCGTGGGTGGGGGTCAGCGGCAGCTCCGGGGCCGCGGCCGGCGCTGCCGCCGCGGGTTGTGTAAGCGGAGGGGCTGCGGCGCGGGGTTGGAGCGGGGACCCTGCGTTAGGCGGTGCGCGCTTAGTGCGAGCCGCGGTGCGCTGTTAATGTTCAACGCGGCCGTCACATGCCCACCAGCGAGTTCTCCAGGAGTGTTTCCAGAGGCTGTCTGGAACAGGAAATGCCAGTACAGGTAGTTTGTACAGGTTTGTTTGAAATTTAATCGGTTTGCAGCGTTTTGGAGGCAGAGTTGTTTGCTGTGTGTTCGTACAGATGGAGTTTCAGAGGCATGTGGGTAGATGTATGCAAATGTATGGAAATCACCTGCTTAGCATCTGGTCTAAGTTTACCTATATCCCTTACTTTGATTTTCAATGCAAATATTTTAAAAACAGCTTTTCAGAGGAACTATGGCTTGTTCTCTCAAAGTGAATTTTTCCCTTCCCAGAATAAGTGTGAGTTTTACATATCTCTACTTAGTGCTTCATTTTGCACATGCAACCTCCCACCAAAACCACCAAACCACTTAAGCTTTCTTAACTTTGAGGCTACTAGGATTATTTTAAGAACAACAACTTAATCGTGCAAACAGTATTGTGCCTGATTGATGATGCAGTATCCCCTTCCACCCCAAGGCAATGGAAAATCCCTTGACTGATTTTATGATTACCTGCTCTTTTCTTACAGAGTGAAGGGTGTTTTCTGGTGTCAAAAGAGTGAGACCTCGTGTTATAATCTGACTATAAATTAGCCTTGTCAAATGCTAAATAATCCCTTCTTCCCCTAACAAATTGTTGCAAAGTAAGAGGTATTTACTGGTTATTTTTTTTAAAGCATCAAATTACTTGTATAAAAAGTTATTATTCTTGACCAGTGGGATGTTGACAGTAAAAACACAAAAAATATGCACTTGACTTTCATCTCCAGCCTTATTAGTGCAGAATCTTTTTTGGCCATACAGTGTGCATGATGTGCTACTGACAAAATTTTTTGGATGTGTGACAGGGTATTGGCGCTATCACGTGTTTTGATTATTCTGCTTTGCAAGGTATTGGTAGCACCACTTTGTTGTTTTTCCTTGGTTAATGCCTCTTGCTAGAGTAAAACAGTTTAGCCACTTGAGGGACAGAGTGATGGTAACAAAACCCATTCACAGAATTTTTCAGAAACTTGATGGTTTAAGCAGAAACACGTTGGAGTTTGTTGGGGCCAGGTTAAATGATGATGGGTTGAGGCTGGATAAGGATTTTAGATGTGTAGACTGAGTGAAATGTTTGTAGGAAGGTTTGTACAGGATTTGTTCATGAAGAAATATATGAAGTGTAGTGATTCAGACGTTAAAACAGTCTCTTTTTTTTTGTCAAGCCTATAAAAGATGCGTGGGTTTAAAGATGATGCTTATATTACCATTCCTTGTAACTCAGTTGCGTCGTTTTTTCCTGGTGACTTAAGAAATCAGAAAGCTTTCCGAGAAAGAGCAGAACTTGGTATTTTAAACTTCTGTTAGTGATCGAGCATCTGCACAGATCAAACAACTGAAAGGCAAAGGCAATTAATCTAAGATAAAAAGGCAAGTGTGAAAGTTATCACCATGAAGATACGTTCTATCTTTCTGAGTCTCAGGAAAGAGTACATTGTAGTCTTTGAATAAATCACGTGTAAAGCAGTAGGAAGACGGAGAAACAAAAACCTTCTTGGTAGTGTCTGGGTGATGATTCACTGTAGATGCTGGCTCATGTCATGGGCTGGGAATTTGAGTTCTCCAAGATCTTTACTCAGAGTTCCCATTGTAGCTATTTCTAAAGTCGGTTTCTCATTGTAACAGATGAGGGAGGCTGAGCTGTGAACCTGTTGTTTTGGTTTTGATGCAAACAGGAAAGTTTTTATTGGAACAGCTTAAAGCAAAAAATTGTACACTTATACAAAAGCCATCTGGGACAGCATCTACGCTTCTGGTTCTCCGTCCTGGAAGGATGCGGAGAAGTGTGACGTGCAGGATCAGTGGTTTGGCATAGGAGGGACAGCTAAATATGCAAGGGCTCGACAAGAGACAATAGAATCTTGAAAATCGGAAAAGTCTGGGTTGAAAAATCTTCAGGGATTGTTTGGAAAAATTTCTAGAGGAGATACCATCAAATACTCCTCTGGTGTCTTGGGGACTTGTTGAGTCAGTGACCAAAGGAGAAAGAATGTGTCGGACCAATACCAGCCAGTGGTAATACACTGGTATTGGCCTTTTCTTGTGTTGTTCTTGTTTCATCCTATGTGTGGTGCAAGTAAGTGCTATTAATGAAGTTTTTCTCCCTCTCTGATGTTTAAAATAGTGAGAATTTGCATTCCTGTAAACATGTTTCTGTGACAACTTTTGAAGTGAATAGTATCATTTCCAAAGACAGAGACTGGTGGCTACTAAAAGCATTACATGTATCTTACGGTGCATGAAATCTGTCGACAAATATATTTAACAGGGGGGCTAAAGGTAGAAGGGGACGGGATCTGTGCAGGGACCAAAAAAAATTATGAAACAGCCTCACTGAGGTAGGTGTAAGAGATTATTCCTTTCAAATTTTGATCTTTTTCTACATTTTTAAAGCAGCTGCACTGTTTATTTCTTTTTTCAAATGTAGGGAAAAATCATTACAACCTCCAGCAGTATCACAATACAAATTAGATTTTTGTTCTGTTGAGAAAAATTGGCAATTTTAAATGACAACCTTTTGAGCTGAGGAAAATACTCAAATTCATGCAGTTGCAAGCTGTTGAATTTTTGATGAATTTCATTCTGTTTAAGGAGGAGACAGTAACACCAGTCCTAACAATACTGGCTAATTGCAGAGATCGTTAGTGGTTTCCCATCATAGCTTTAGTCCCTCACAATATATTTCAGCATTCTTCCTTCACAATTTTTGTTGTCTTGTGTCTAAACTCCTAAGTTACATCAGTTTAGGAATTGATTTTCCAGAGTTGTCAGACTGTTGGGTGGGGTTGCCAGGCTCAGCACAGAGACATGAACTGCAAGCAGAAGCAAAAAGCTGGATGGCTTAAAAGTAACCCCAGCACCAGGCATGAGAAAGGTTTGCCATTAGTAATTTGTGCAACAGACTGAGAATAGTTGCAAAGTGAAGCCAAGAAGATGTAAATAATTATTCTTCAGCCAAATTTCAGGGATAGAAGCAGTCAACAACTTTTGAACTTATTGGCAGGTTTCCACTCAATTTGACAGAAGGGATAGAAGCCTCAAAGATGATTATGTACTTAGAAAGTGCATGAAAGGAGGCAGCTGGCTGGAAGAGAGAGACCTTGTGAGATGATGAGAGAAGCAGAGTTGGCTTATGCCCCAGCTAGGGAGAAAACTGCGAGAACTCAGCCCTGAGACAGAAAATTATCAGGAGCCCAGGCACTGGTAGTTCCAGTGTTCACAGAGCCAACTGTTTATCTCATCAGTTTTATCTAAATGGATATCAAAGATGCTTAAACCCAAATGTGCTTGTAGAAAGTGATTGTTTAGGCAAAATGTCAGCTGAACTGGTTCCTAAGGTCCTTCAGTGACACTGCTTCTTACACTGAGGAGTCTCTGCCAGCCACAGTTAAGTGCTGGGGTGTACCAAGCAAGCAGGTGATAACGTGCAGTTCTGCTGACAAGTGGATTTGTTGTTCTGGAAGCTGTAAAGGCAAGTGCCAGAAATTTTTGACAGGCATGTATTTTGTCCTGTAAGGCTGCACAATTAAGGGTGGCCAGGTGCTTGATGAGATCACTCGTGACTGAAGAATGGTGACTGAAATTGTGCAAGGTAGAAGGAGTTAGGCTGGTAAATGGACATTGGTTTGAGAGCTTATATCCCTTGTTTAGTGTCTTTGGATGAGAAGAGTTGTCCAGAGTCAATGCCTGTCAATTCCAAAGTCAAAGGGCAAGAGTGTTCCTTTAACTCTCAGCTGCTAAAAATCTTCTGTAGCATGTCAGTAACCCTTTGTGAAATAACTCCTTTCCTGGAAGATTGCACTTATTGAAGACTCAGTATGGTTCAATCACAGAATGGTTTGGGTTGGAAGGGACCTTAAATATCATCCTGTTCCAAACCCTGTGCTGTGGGCAGGGACACCTTCCACTAGACCAGGTTGCTCAGAGTGCCATCCAACCCGGCCTTGAACCCTTCCAGGGATGGAGCATCCACAACTGACTGATGCTCTATACTCTGTCACTCACATCTTTGTCAAGCCAAGAACTTAGAAAGGAACTGGTAAACCCTGGTGGTTAATAAATGCTTCAGTGCCTTTAGCAACACTGGCTTACCACAGACATGGAAGAAGTCTTCAGGTCCTAATTATAATGCTATTGACTATTGAATTTGGGTTATGGCAGTATGGTCCAAGTCCCAGTCACTTAAAAGTTCAACCAAACTCACAGGAGCTGAAGCAACCAAAACTGATCAGCAGCATCACTTCTCTGGTTTATGGAGCCATCTGTCATGCGGGTAGGCTTGTCAGCAGAGGAACAATATCCTTGTTGGTTATTTTTTTCAGATCAAAACTGAGATATTTGTGCAATATAAATTTCAAAACAAGATGCTGCTATAGACTTTCTCGCCTTAGGGAGAGGCTGTGATGACAAATTAATCCCATTGCTTTTGGCACCATTGGAAGGCTCATCTGCAGTGCCCCTCTTACTATTGAATGAGAAGCCGTGCACCTTAGTATTTGATGCATTGGAGAAAAAAGGTGCAGTGGAACTTCTGCATATGAAAACTGTGCAATGAATGTGTTCTGCAATTTTTAGAATAAGATTGTGTGATAGATGGAATTATTTGTACTTACAGCTTTGTGGATGTGAAATTAAACAGGAAGCATTTTAATGCAATGAGACAGTAACACAGAGCTAATCCAGAAACATTTTTTAATTAAATTCTTGCAGAGAATGATTATAACTTTTCCTGAGACCCAGCCCAACAGCTAAATGCTTGGTGCATGGAGTGTTAGTTCTAGGGCATCCCTGAAATGCAAAAGAAAATTACTTCCTGTAAGTTCTTAGTAAATGGATGCTCTTTGTCATTATCTTAAATTGTTCTGGATGAACGCTTGTTTCCAAAACAACATGAGCATTTCTAATAAGATCTGAAACTGATACACATTTCCAGCCACATTTTCTTTTCCTTTTCTCTTTCTGGGTTTATTGAAGTGAACGTAAAGAAAACAAAATTGTTACATGATGTTCTGTCAAGGTCAGTTTCCAGTAAGATTTCAGCCTCCTTGCTCAGTGCTGCCACAAATCACACTTACTATCTCCAGTATTATTAGATCAAATTACTTACGGGTGAGATAGAGTAACATCAGTAAACAAACAGAACTCATCTGATTATTCATGGGGCAAAAGAGAGTTTTGGTTAGGTTCCAGTTATTGATTTTATTTTCAAAGACAAGCAAGTACCAATATTTCCCTTAAATAAAGATGACTGGTTTTAGGGGTTCAGGACTTCCTGCGGGTGTTTTTAAAGCCACATATCCCAGCTGTACATTGTTAGAGAGCTGTAGAATGGTTTTCTATGAATGTGATGTTTCTTGATCTGAGCTGAGAAAAGTTTATACAGTATTCCAACTACACCATTCATTTTTTGTTTTTTAAGGCTCCTCACCAATCTTGGAAAATCTACACAGTGGAAAAAATTGTAGTGAGAAGCTGCAGGTTTTGAAGTATACTGATATGTCTTTAGTATTTCACATGCCTGTGAAATCTAGGGTGAATATCTCAGTTGAAATGCATTATTTAAGATAATGACAAATTTCACCCTTTTTTTCCCTTCTTGCTTTCCCACATATGCAATCCTAATTACTTTGGTTTATTTAAATTCATTCTGTTCTGTGCCATTCCTTCAAATGTTTGTGTGGGTGATGTAGTGATGCCAAACTGGCAGAATAATCCATTGTTCTGAGAGGATCACTGCTTGGGCTTTACATGTGGTTGTGGGGATGTTCTGGAAATGGAGTCATTTAACCTTAAATATGCTCCTTCAAGAATTGGAGAAATAACTCTTATTGTTGGAATTTGAAAATCTTGGAACTGGTTATTAGGACAGCGACCAGAATGTTCTTGCTTTGCTGTTAGCACTGTTTTTCTGGTTGCTTTGAGAATGCAGCCAGGTTAATGGCATATTTATGTAGTGTTTAGTAGGTAGTACAAACTTCTGACAGCTGAGTACTAGCTGACAATCCATTTATAAAATTGAAAACAAAACCAGCTTAGGTTTTCGAGTGTTGAATAAAAATATTAATTTCTTGGTAATGTTTTTACTAGACTTGGAGATTCAAAGATAGAATAACTCGCGTTTTATATGGTCTTTTTATAAGCTGTTTCAGGTTATTAGGAGAACTTTTACGGCAATTTTATTTTGGTCTTTAGAGATGTATAAAAACTTGGAAGATAATAAATTATGATAGATAAAATAACTTAATTTTTCTGCCTTAAAAATAATTTTTAGGTGATGATTTTTTCCTCTCCTCTTTCATGGCTATTTCCTCTGCCTTTAGATTTAGAGGTTGTTTTAGCCATGATATCTTTTCTAATTTAGGTCTTTAACATTTTTGATTTTTTTTTTTTATACTTTCTGTTTTTTCTTATTTCAGGTTCACTGGAAAGAGAATGAAATAAACATGGAGTCTTCTAAACTGGAATATATTTCATGGGTTACAGTTAGAAGTAAAAAGAAGATGGAACAAAATGAGAGAACAGGAGTATAACACCTGACAAGAACTTTCCAGTTCTATGATCTATATATGTATATATACATATATATATATATATAAACTTTCAATATAATACAACTAATGACTTATAGTAATACTTTATTGATATCCCTGGAAGAAATCAATTACTGTGCAACTTGCTTAGTAAGAACTTTTATTCTAATGACTTTTAACATGTTTTAACCTTAAACTGGACACCTTTATTTATTTTTTTTAAGACTGAGGGTTAAAAACTTTGTTCAGCTGTATTTTTACTGGGAGACTTAAGTCCATGGATGGTTACTACTGCACAGAATTGAATGGAATGCCGTGACTTTAGAAATATTATTGTAGAACCACCTTCTTTGCCTTGCACCCATCATATCCTTAAATATTGAAGTGTGAACATTGCGATTATAAACTCTAAAAAATAATGGCATGGGTGAAATTCCTAAGAAAACCTGGGGGTAACCTTGGAAAAGTTTATCAGCCTGGAAGTATCCTGTCCCTGGCCCCTACAAAAGGCTTATTAAATGAACCCGGACAAAACAGCTGCTTTCTTAATAGTGCCGTTCAGGTAAGAAAAATCTTCATCTAGTAAACATTTTTTGAATAGACTTTCCTAAGTGTGTGGGGGAAACAAAAATGGCAGTTGTAGGAAGAAGACACTGCGTGAAGGTAATTTTATTCAGCATTTCATTTTAAGGAATTGAGAGCATTAATACTTAAATTTGCACAGAGGTTTATTTGCGTGCATCAAGAATATCTGAAAAACTTTCCTTTTGTATTTGGGAAGTTGGGAGTCAAAACTGTAAAACTTTCTGCTTGAATTTTAAAAGTAATGTTTCTGTAATTGGAAATTACTTCCAAACATGAAATTACTTCCAAAATTTACATGACGCTTTTTTTTATGTGGGGCAACCATTACTACTTGTATTGAATAGGACACTCTTTTTATTAAAATACCATTTTCTCAGAATTAGCACCTGAGCCTATGATACTGGGGTATATCAGAACATGCACATATAGTGAGAGCTTTGATTCTAATCTTAGGAAAGATGTGTGGAATAGAGTAGGAGATATACTTGGTACCAAAGAAATATGACTCGGAGTTCTCTTTATAACAAGGTACTTTTTGTAGTGCTCAGATTTTGGACCTGAATGTTTTAAAATTGTACAGAATTATTTCTCAAACTGGCAGAAGGCTTAATAGAGGCGTAGGCTTCCTAAAAATTGAGGGACTTTAAAATGGCAGGGATTTAAACCTAGGAGATATAAGAGGTATAGCTATGCAGTGTGCATGGTATCTATATGTATTTAAAATAAAAATGTACTGTAATTTTAGTAGAACGTTTGCTGTTTTGCATCCAGTGGGAGCAGCATGACCTAATATTCTCTTGCAGTTCTGCTATTTTCACTTAGGTGTCCTAAAATGAAGCCCTAAGTAATTTTTAGTTCTAGTTTCAGACAATCCTATAACTTCACCACCCAGTCCTGTTTATCAAAGAGTGGCAGATGGTTGGTGACTGCCCTTTTACAAGGAGGAATGTGTTCCTTTCTTTTCTTTTAACCTCTGCTCAACCTTCAGAACTGAGCTTTGGACTTTCATTTTCCAACACATCCTAATTCATTTTAGCTTTTATATTTATAGATAGGATATCTTTTCCACCCTGGATTTGCAGCTGTTGTCTTCCTTTGCCTCTTGACAACTCATTCTTAGGGGTTTTATTTTTATTGTTTTAATGGACAACTTTCTGAACTAGTTCATACTTACCTAAGACATTAGATGCTGAAAGCAGTGTAGTGTAGCCAAACTGTTACTACCTTTTTGCAGGGTATTTACACAAATAAGAGGTAGAAACATACCTGTTTAAGCACCAGGATTATTTTGGTCTGTGGAACAACAAATGTAGTTCAGCAATCATTTTAGTTAGAGATCATAAGAATGTAGTATAGACTTAAGTCTTATGTAGAGCTTTAAGAAAACTGCTACAATCCCTGTACAGAGTTTAGCTTGCTGCTTGTTTCCTTGAGAGTTCTTCAGCTCTTTCTCCAAACTACATTGTTTGAAAAAGTTTAAAAGACAGATCTAAATTTTAAATGGTGAATGTAAAACTTTCATTTCCACCTCCACGATTTACCAAACTAACAGAAAAAACCTACAATTCCTGCAGCAGTATTGGTACTTGATTTGTATGTTACGTGGAATTAGAAAACAATTAAAATCTGCTGTATGTTTTGTTAAACAAAGAACCTTCAGAACTGGTGACTTATTTTCTCTTTGTTTTTATAGGTATTATGGCAACTTGACATATTTCGACGAAGTTTAAGAGGTTTAACTGGACACGTGTGTCAAGGAGATGCCTGCATATTTTGTGCTTTAAAGGTAAATAAAGAATTCTGGAAGGATCATATTTCAAAACGAGGGAAAAATAATTTTTTTTAAAATTTGTGTCTGTATCATACCTATCCCTGGGAGACTAAGGAATTCTTGTGTAAAGAAGCAATTTAGATTTAAGGTAGTTTTTAGCAGTTGTTTGTAACAGAATTATGTTCTTGTATTTAAAGAAGAAATTTTACAGTACCCTAATTCTAGTCCACTTAAACATAAAACTTCTGTCAGTTCAAATAAGTTATATTGTCTTTTAAAATTTCCAGCTGCTTCTTGGAGATATTTCTCTTTCATTTGCATATGTCTGCTTTTGTTCTTTCCCATAGTGTTTGAATATAGGTGGTTTTTTTTCTTTACAATAATTATATTACTATCTGGTAAGTGATAAAATTCCTAATGAAAAAATGCATAAGGGTGGTTTTGTGTGCCAAGCACTTGATTTTCTCAGTATGTAAAGTGCTGACCCATAGCTTGGGCATACTGAGTGTTTTCAGATTAAATCTTGTTTCTGTCTTAGTATGATGGCTTTACTTTAGGTTTTGCATCACTCTAAGTCACCTTTCAAAGCCATACACTACCTTCAGCTGCTTCACGAGGCTGCTGTAACTTAGAATTTTGGGATTTTCTTATTCATTCCAGTATCTGTTTTTGAGGGATTCCTTAGTCCCCTGATCCATCTTGTGTGATTTATCTCAATGGCTCACTGTGCTTGGATGTCTTTCATTGCCTGGACTGACGTCTTCCCATTTTGGTATGCTCCCAAGAATACTGATAAGAAGTGGGATTTCTGCCTGTCCTGGAGTTGGTTAGAATGGGATTTTTTTAAACTGTGTAGTTGTGATCTTTAATTCCATGTACTTGCCTCAAAAAAGAGTAGTTAATTCATTTGGAAGTATCTGTCCCCAGCTATTCTGTACTCTACTCCTTTTGCTTTCTTGGCTCTTTAGAGGTGCTGGTTGAGTAATTCTGTTTGTTCTGTGTTCAGAACCTTGGACGTTTTCTTTTCCGTGCAATATATACACTGAATGAGGATAAACAGTGACTTGTTTGTGACTTGGGTGGGTTTTTTTGGTTGGGTTGGGATTTTTTTGTGGTCTTGGGCTATTTTAACCCTTCTTACCTGTTAAACAATGAAGGATATTTTTACCTATGTCACCCTCTCCTATAAACTAAAAGCACAGCCAATAAATTCTGGGACTTCGATTATGCAGGCCACTAAACTGAGCATACCCATCTGCACAACTGCTTATCTGTACTGTTTTGGGGTTTTTTTTTAGCTGGACATATAAAGCTATGTTGCATACAAAAAACTGACCTAGCAGCCAAAATGAGAGCCGATAAATGTTTTCAAAGCAGGTCTGTTAAAAACTTCATTTTGAATATTTACACGGGGATAGTGGCTGAATTTTTTTCCATAGTCCATGCTTTTTGTTTTGAGAGGGAAAATCAAATATTTGAGAAACCCCCTGGAATGCATCATGGTTAAAACACTACTTTTTGTTAGCACTGAAACTTTGCTTATCTGTTGTATCTTTGCCTTCTATCCAACAGATTTTAATCATAGGAAGTCTATGTGAAGAATGCATATCCTTATTTATGTTTTTCATGGCTTCTCCTGACTTGCTTTGTCTTTAGTCTCTTCAGGTCTGCTTAAAATTTGACTTCGAATTCTTGACTTGGGAATACACCTTTAAATATCTGCAAATCTGTAATTCATTTAATGGCTTTTAACTTCCAGTTCTTTCAGAATCAACCTCCCTTACTTGCTAAATCATGAGCTCACTCCAATGGGTATCTCTGCCAAAAAGAAAAGTAGCAGCCAACTCTCTCTTCTGGGAAATGAATTAAAAACCAAGTGCAATTTATTATCATGTTCCAGAACTGCAGATATTGACCTTTTCTCTTGTATTGTGTGTGCTGGTTCAGCACTGAGCTCATTTCGTAGCAAGGATTATCGGCATTCTATCTAATTTGTGGGAGGTTTTGCATATCCATAATTTTAATAAAGATATACTCGCTTCCTAAGTAATAAATATTACATTATTTAGTGAATCATAAACGATATTACATTATGCCCTAAGAAATACACACCATCTCTAAACATGAGATACATATGGATGAACTGCTATTCCAGTGGCCGAATTTAAAAAGCTACGTAATTATATTCAGAACGGGGCTTGTGTTGCTTCTGGGAGCTCAAATCAATCACTTGTAGTTTTACATCCTGTATGCTGTTCTACAGGTTCAGTGTTCAGTTAGGTACCATAACTTCTTATAGAGGAATCAGTAGCAGAACACAGAAACATAGTAACCTGAAGAAAAAACAGTAATTTTGAAAGTTACATGGGTCTATAAAATTATAAATATAAATATTTTACATATTTCTGCAAGAAATTATGTATTTGTGTAGATGATGTCTACCCAAGGCTCTAATGAAGCTAAGTAGCCATTGCATTTCTTCCTAGGCAATCTTTTCACAGTTCCAACACAGTCGAGAAAAAGCCCTCCCATCGGATAACATGAGACATGCCCTCGCAGAAAGCTTCAAGGATGAGCAGCGTTTCCAGCTGGGATTCATGGATGATGCAGCAGAATGCTTTGTAAGTGTTCTTTGTGAGAGTTGAGTAGAATTATGTTATTTAGTGGGTTTGGTAGCTCCAGCCTCACAGGTAGGATTCAAGTAACATAATCCTGCTGAGTTTCTTTATGCCAGTTTAGGGCAACAGACACATGGAGTAAGTGTCAGGTAAGGGGGATGGAGTACTTTTGCATTTGTTCCATGTTTTCCTCCCTTAACTCTGTAGCTCAGGCAGAGCAGGAGGTTGGTGAGGATGGTGAACTCTGAATCACTACTAGAAGTTTTTTGATGGAGAGAAAGATTATCTCTATCAAGAGAAGCACCTATGGATTTGAATTTGTAGTCTGTTCCTCCAAGTATTCAATCATCAGCTGTTGAAATACAATGTGTCATAACTGGCCAGCTTGTAGCTGAATTCTGGAGAAGGGATTTCCATTTTCTTACCCAAGAGTAAACGAGTACTTGAAGATCTTGCTGCAGTTACTTTCTGCTTCAAACAGTTGTTTTCCTATTGAAAAATACAAGCCACTGCTTCTGGCCTTTAAAGATGACTCCAGATGGCACAGAACTCTGCTAAAGAAACCTCCCTAAGAGGTCCTGTGTTAGACAATGAAAATGATCACCCTAGAACATCTCCAGTATTAACTTTCAGACACAGATTTGAGGCACAGAATATATGGTTGCTGCTTCAGTTGCTTTTGGCTTTGGATATCCTTCGGGAGCATCTACAAATTAATTGCTACCTGCTAGATGTACATAGGAAAACCCAGTGGAGAACTCCTGAAAGAGGCTGTTTGAGATCTCACAGTCATGAAAGAGAGCCTCTTAATACTGCTCCATCTATTCAAAATGCATTTGGACTCCTGAACTAATCATCTGTCTGATCTACCTGAGTAGATTCACTTCTTCCCATTACCTCTGGTATTTTTGGCAAAAGGGAAAAATGGCCTTGATAATTCTGGGGACAAACTCATTGCAGTCATAGGGAGCCAAGGGACGTAGTTGAAGTATTAAATTGTTGCTTATGTGTTTTGACTTCATCAGTTTGGTTTACATTTATATTATTATTCCTTTTTAGGAAAATATCCTTGAGAGGATTCATTTCCACTTAGTGCCAAACAGTGAAACAGATATGTGCACTTCAAAATCCTGTATTTCTCACCAGAAGTTTGCTATGACACTGTATGAGCAGGTCAGTCCTTCATTTGATTGCTTTAACAAATACCTTGTTTTCTCTGTCCTGAGTACATAAAAACAAAAGTATTTTTACTTTTGCAGTGTGTGTGTCGCAGTTGTGGAGCATCATCAGATCCGTTGCCTTTTACGGAATTTGTGCGTTACATTTCCACCACAGCCCTGTGGTAAGAGCTTTTATTCTTGTTACTCATATTTCTATATACACCTTCTAATAATATGCAAAGCATGCCATAGAAAGGCTTTTAAGTGTTAAAAATCAGCACTTTCTTTTAATGTATTTTTTTTGTTGCAACATGTTTTTGAGGTACTGTCCAAAAATAGCATTTGGATTTCAAAAGCAAGATGCAGAGAGAGCTTGACAAAAATGTTTGTATTGCTACTGTTTTACCACTCTGTGTTTTCTTTTTAGTTATACAGCATAGTTAATTGAGAGTTGACTGAAGTCTGTTAACTCTTTAGAAGGGAGATCCATAGTTATGTAATTTACTTTTTGCAGTAATGAAGTAGAAAAAATGATGGAGAGGCATGAACGTCTCAAGCCGGAAATGTTCGCAGAATTGCTGCAGGCAGCAAATACTGCTGATGACTACAGAAAGTGTCCTGTAAGTAAAAAAGAGGTTACATTACTTTAGAATACAAAGGAGAACTTTTTAGGATATTAAATCAGGGTAGAAGTATTCCTCTAAAAGCAGGGTTATGTGTTGCTGCTTCAGAGCAGTCACCTTCGGGCAAACAAAGCTCTTACACTTACATTCTATTACTCCAGTTACCGAGATTTCTGTTTTAAGGTGGTGATTGGATATACAAGTTAAGCTGTAATCTTCATCAAAGTGTTTTTATGATGAAGAATGTTATCCTTAAATTGTTAGAAACAAACACAGGAAGTAAATTTTGGAATTAAAGACATTGCAGAGTTGTTTTGTTGAACTAATTCTTGTGTAGCAACTCACTTTTGGACTTTGATCTTTTAAATACCTTTGTTTTCCTTCCCATCATGGTTTTTGTTTCCTTTTTTCTAGAGTAATTGTGGTCAAAAAATAAAAATTCGTCGTGTTCTTATGAATTGTCCTGAGATTGTCACCATCGGTTTAGTCTGGGATTCAGAACACTCTGATCTGACAGAAGAGGTTATGCGGAATCTGGCAACACAACTTTATCTTCCGGGGGTATCTGACCTAAAACTTACTCTTTGCTTTTTCTAGAATTTAATTTTACTTTTTGTTTTATGTATATGTGAATATATACAAAATAGAAATATTCATATGTCTATTTTATCAGCACAACTTAACCTTATATGAAGTTTACATATTTATATAATGTTTATGTCTACTTTTACCATTCTTTATAATGTACTGCTTGATGTAGTTTCTGTGATAGGAGAAAGTCCTGCTGGAAGTGTTTTGTTCCTAAGTATGATGATTAATGTAGGACACTTCCTAGTTGAAAATCTAGGAATATAATTTTCAGTTTGGCATTGTGGAATTATTCCAGAGCATTAATACTTTACTCTTTCAAATATAAAAAGCCAAAAATGTTAAAATAGATGTAGTAAGTGCAAAAATTAGTATTTATACTCAGGAAAAATTGTATAATACTACAGGACATTAAACGGCAGTTGCCTTGGTGAAATGCCAGCAGTAGGTCAGGAAACTGAGGCTGTGTTTTACATATTTTAAAATATGTAATCATTTTTACAGCTGTTTTATAGGGTTACAGATGAAAATGCCAAAAACAGTGAGCTTTTCCTTGTGGGAATGATTTGCTACACGAGCCGACATTACTGTGCCTTTGCCTTTCACACCAAGAGCTGCAAATGGGTGCTGTTTGATGACGCTAATGTAAAAGAGGTAAATATTGGCTTTAATCCTACCAAGTTTGGGGATCTTTTTTTTCTGGAGAGCGTTCTTCTGATACCAATGTTTAAGAAAGTCAAACCAACCTTTTTATTTTAACAAACTTTCAGTTTTGTAAGTCAGTTTTCTAAATGACCTTTAGAATTGATTTCACTGCTTTATAATTGTGCCTTACAAATGCTGAATGGTTCAGAATGTTCATGCACTTGTCTATTGTTGAATTTGTACTTCCTTTAATGAAAAAGAAGATACTGCCAGCTGTATCCATAGGGATGAATATCTGATGGTTAGCCCATGTAAAACTATTTTTATCTTTTTGTTGCAATTCATGTAAACCACAGTGCTAAAATGTTCTATCTTCATGTACATTTGGAATTAGGCATTTGCTGTCTCTTGCTTAATGAATTACTCTTTTCATATTTGGGTTCAGCACTGTTGATAAAGTTTTGGAGTTTTGTTTTGCTGGTTTTTTTCGTAGATTGGAACAAAATGGAAAGATGTGGTGTCCAGGTGCATTCGGTGTCACTTCCAGCCATTGCTGCTATTTTATGCTAACCCAGATGGCACAGCTGTGTCTCCAGAAGATGCACCAAAGCAGATTATTCACTGGTCTCAATGCAAGGCAGTGGGAGGAAATGGGGAAGACCTGGGTAATTAGATGTATCTTACTTTTTTTAATAACAGTATCAGCTATATTTCTGAAATGGGGATTATAAAGGGGAAAAAGTGGATTGGCTGCTCTGTTCTGAAATACTTATATCAATCATTATCTAAAGAGTCTCAAAAGAAAAGAGATAAGTGTGTGTAATCAGTATTAGACCTGTTAATAAGGGCATACAAATAAAGACTAATGGGTAATGGGAAAAAAAGATTTTCTGTTGTAGACTGATTGTAACCACTCAGAACTTCATTAATTTCAGAAGAAAATTGTAGAGTACTTGTGTATGTGGGTGTTTTTACATGTGTATTGAAACATTTAAAATACCTTTTTATAAATCACGTAAAATAAACTTTACTTAAGCTTCATGCACATAGTGAGATTTGGAGCATGTGTGTTTGTATATGTTTATATATATACCCACAGAGCACAGTTCAGAACTTTGGGAAAAATCAGAAGGAGCTTCAGGAAACCTTTTATCTCTCACATTCATATATAACAGGCCTCAGTATGTAAGAATCCAATCTTTTGGTTCTGTAGTTTGTACTGCTGTCTTGGGTTGGCTTTTTAACTTCAATGCTAAACATAACTTACAAGTAACTTAAATAAAAGGCAAATTGAATTTGACATGTTACTCTTCACATCATATGTAGCAATAGAACATAGATTACTTCAGG
The DNA here is from genome assembly GCA_013397975.1 of Machaerirhynchus nigripectus. Lineage (NCBI taxonomy): Eukaryota > Metazoa > Chordata > Aves > Passeriformes > Dicruridae > Machaerirhynchus > Machaerirhynchus nigripectus. The sequence goes on along the minus strand of VZRQ01007666.1, from coordinate 232,746 downwards.
GAGCAAAGAATTGAGAACCCTGTCTCACTGCAGGCTACCACTATAAATATGGCAGTATATAAAATGTTACAGAGCCTTGTTGCCTAGTATATTGAAATGTAGTGTGGTTTTTGGTGATGTTTCTCTTCTGGCTATTTAATCCACAATAAAAAATCATTCTTGTTTTTTTTTATTTAGATATTGGATATTTAAATTAGGAAGCCTTTTATTTCTAAAGATAAATGTTGTTTGACAGGTTTTGAAAAGCATTCTGCTGCTAAATCAGACCATGTGAAAGAGAATGGAATTGGAGACTCCACTAATCAAAGGAGTAATAAAAAAATTCAGCCAGATAATCCAGCATTCAGTAGAAGCCATATTCAAGCAAGTGGTGGTAGAGGTCCAGGTATGTATTCCCTACTCCCACCCCCAAAAAACCAAACCAGGTATGTCTTATTACAAAATACTTCAAGTGATAGCATGTCAGGTGGGTTCTAACCTCAGGACTAGAACTACTCCTAAGGAAAGAACTCCATCCTTGACGTAGTTGTTATTCAAAGATTCATTTGATATTTAAGTAATATCTGAATATCTGCCATGGAATGTTAACTTTTCCAGAGAACTGTAAATGCAGAATATTTGTTACCCTTGTTATTCTTTAACTAAAGTGGCTCTTGAGGCCTTGTTCCATTTCTCAAGCATTATCAAGCTTTCCAGTAATGTTGTTGATTAAAAGGCACATTAGTGACTTGAGGCTGAGGTGTGGCTCTGTGGATCACTGGCTACCTGAGAAAAGCTTTTCCCCAGCAGTGCTGTGATATCAGCATTATCTGTAGTCCTGGATATTAATGGACTTGAGCTTATGGTTGGAAATAAATCTCACGTTCTTAATCTGTGTTAAATAATTCATTAGTCTGTTTAAGTCGTCCTAACACTAAAAACAAAATCTTACTGTCCAAAATATGTTTCTGTGTTTTGGTGATGAATGACTTTTGAGTAATGGTGTTTGACAAGAAGTATTTTTTGCAGCCAAGTTAGGATACAGCGATCAAAAGGACAGGCTAAAGGACTTATCCAGAGAGTGTGCCCAGAAAGCTGCTGACATGAAAAACTTCACATCTTTACGAAAAGATGCAGACAGAGGACCAAGGAAAGAGTCTGGGAGACAAAGAGGTACATTTTAAAAATATAACCAGAGAATCAGTGGATTAAAAAACTTTTAGTGTCAATGCTGCTTGTGCAGATTTTTTCTCCTTTTAAGAGACCACACTGTAAGATCAAAGTTTCCCAGTTTTCAGTATTCTGAAATACATACTGGATTTGTAGAGATACTGTAAGAGACATTAAGACTGTAACAATATCTGTTAAATGACTGCTTCCATCCTGGAAATGTTCAAGGCCAGGTTGGATGGGGCTCTGAGGAACCTGGTGTGGGAAAGTGTCTCTGGCTGTGGTAGGGCAGTTAAAACTTTGATGATCGATAAAGTCCATTTCAACACAAATCATTCTATGAAATATTAATGAGAGCTTTGATGGAACTTTTTTTCCTTTTTGTTCTTGTAAGACTTGATTGGGGAAGACCGTTCCAGTGCTAAGTCAGGGTCTCCTCCGGTTGGAAATGGACTGAGGCACTGCCCAGATCAGCGGATCTACAGCAGCCAGGGAAGGGGCCCCTACAAGCATGACAACCAAGCACCTCACCAAGCAAAGCTTTCTGCACATGTGCTTGGATCAAGCAAAACAGAACCTTTTCCTGCTGGGGAGAAACCAGTGACAAGGACACGGACCAATGGCGTCACTGGCTACGATACAGACACCAGTCAAGACTCCAGGGACAAAGGAAGTATCAGCAGCAGGAGCAGGAGTAAAGGTTGGAAACCGATGCGAGAGACCCTGAATGTAGACAGCATTTTCAGCGAGACTGAGAAAAAACAGCACAGCCCAAAGCACAAAGCAAACCTGAGCAGTAAATCTAAGCACGAAAAGGAGCGGAGCTTTAACCACTGGCCAAAGGAGAACCAAATGCAGAAGGGTTTAATGACTATATACGAAGATGAGACAAAACAGGATACGGGAAGTCGAAGTTCACTGGATTCTGAGGGAAAAGGGAATGCTGAAAAAAGCAAAGGATTTACAGAGAGAAAACTCCATGGTGATAACTGGCAAATTCAGAGAACAGAATCTGGGTATGAAAGCAGTGACCATATCAGCAACGGATCTGCAAATCCAGACTCCCCTGTTATTGAAGGAATCAATACGGCAGATGCCAAGAATGTGAAGGAAAATGCTTCCTGCAGGTAATGCTAGTGCTTTTAGAGCTTCCATAGGTTGTATTTATGGAAAAATAACCTGTTCTAATGTTCATGTGTTGTTTAAAATCAAAACCACCCAGGAAAACATGCTTTGAAACTTGGTTGAAGTCAGGTATGTGGAAAGCTAAAGTGTATCTAGAAATAAGGGTGTGGGCAATTAAGTGTTCAATTTACCTTCACTCTGGTTCTGTTTGGGAGGCACTGAGCCAGTTACTGAGGCACTGAGCCAGAACTGGTAAGCCCTGCTGAGGGGCAGGGTGTGTTCATTTGTAATCATTGCTACACTCTTTACTTAGGAGATTTTTAGACTGCATGTAACTTTCCATCTGTAATGGAATAATACAGTGTCCATACAAATCACACCTGTAACATTAGTACAGACAGGCCCCGACAAGGGAATGGCAGTAGGTGAATCTTAGGTGCTGTTACCAGTCATAGAGCAGAAATTCAGTTTTCTAGATCACCTCGGACACATATTGCTCATTTGGTAATTGATTGACCTGTTTGAAATAAATCTTTACTGAAAAGTGTGAAATTACTAAAACTGGCTGGACTTGGTGATCTGAAAAGGTCTATTCCAACTTAAATTTGTGATGCTGTGAAATAAAGTTATAATCCTTCCACATGAAGTTTTCGGTATTGTGTATCTCAGACTGTATGTGGAATGTAGAGCCTTCTAAAACCCCATTCGTTCTTGTTTCAAATCTTGTTTCTATCCCTAAAATGGAAGAGCACAGCTGGGAGCCCAAGCCTAGTCACTTTGATAGATCTAATTTGATGTATCTGAGCAAATTTTCAGACATATATTTTCATGGCAGCTTATTTCACAGGAAAAGAGAATGTCAAATACCAGGATATGACAAGGCCTTGACCTCCCTCCCCTTTCTCCCACTCTTTCCCTCCCATCAAACTGTACAAAATCCCACTGTGCAAAAACCTGATGGGCTTTTATTGGTTAATGACATAACTATGTATAAAGCTACTCCAACTCATGGTTATATTTTGTGTTTGATAGGTGCCACAAACAGTGATTTCACAGTTTAAACTCATTTTTAAGCATGCCCAAGAGGCAATGGGACACCCAAATGTGTCATTTTGTGAGAGAGAATATGATAAATTTAAAACAGCATAGTTCATTAAGAGCTGTTTACACTGTTGTTTAAACATTTGTCAAATAAAGAAAAAAAATCATACTTTATCAAAATACAGCTGACTTCCTGGGACTTCCAGAAGTGCTTTATGTGACTGGTAATTTCAACTGGCTGGCAATACTTACTCGTTCCCTGCTAACCTTGTAGACTCTGTCTCATAAACCCATGAAAACATAAACAAATTATTTGAAAGTTCTTTCAGAAAGTGGAAAAAATTTAGTGTTTTAACTCAGGTTCTTTCAGTGTTTTTCTTGTTTTCCAGTCCTTTCAATAAGAGGGGTTATTTTAATTGACCTGTTGCCACTGTGTATCTCTTCACTGCATTGCTCCTGTAGAAGGTAGAAATTGGCAGGGTGTTTGTCGGCTCCCTATCTGGATTAGTAATGCATGTTTTCTGCTTATCTAAACCAGCAAGATTTAGTAAATCCTCTGATAATTTTTTTTCTCTCCTTTTGGGTTGGCAGCTGTGATCTTCCAGTTTTGTTCAGTTTGAGGGGAAGAATAATTAAATGAAAATCCCTAGGAATGAGATCCCAAATGGCAATCCCAACTTCGAATGATATTTGTTATCAAAACAAAGTATTAATGAATAGCAAATTATCGAACTAGGAAAATGGACAAGATAGAATGTTGGTTAACAGGTTATACTTACTGAAGATATTGATACCTACAAATAAATTGGATTAGATGACCAGTGGTGTCTGTTCAACAGTGTCAGTGTTGTAATCATGTATGTGCTTCTTTTGCAGTGAACAGAACTTGCCAACCAAAAAAGCTGACTGTGTGTTACATTCAGCGCCCCAGCAGAACAGAAACTTCCATGGTAAGAACCCATATAAAAATTAAGTTTTCAAAAACTATTGTAGATGTACCAGAATTTCTCTTCCCCCCCAACCCCAAAACCCAAAACAACCTAACACAAATGACATGGTAATTTGGTTTGCTCCCTGTGGTTTCCCCAAGAGCATTTCTAGGAGCTTTCTTGGTGGATACTAAGCAAGGCTTTTTTTTTTTTTTTTTTTATGTCTGGGTGGACTGTGGCACCATTTGTTTTCCTCCTAGATATGAAGCAGTATCAGGAAGAAACACTTGTAATAAGGAAGTCCACTTCCTTTTACATACTAATATGTCTGCTGGGGTTTTATAAAGTTGATAAATGCCTTGGCATATAAATATTATAGGTCAGCCTGAGGCCAGCCAAAATCATTATCTGCTGTTGCTGAAACAATGGGAGGGTGCTTGTACAAAGAGGGGCAATAAATATTAGGCCACTTCCTCAGGAAACATTTGATTTTTATAGATATCATATTTCTTTTCAAATAATGTATAGTATAGTTTCTCCCAGGACTTAAAGTGGGGGGTGGGGGTGTTGCCATAGCACTTCTACCTTTTCTGTCCTTATTCTAATCTATTTTTTGGTGCAGAAAGAGAATTAATTTGATGTTTGCTTATTTGTACAACCCAAAACAAACAAACAAAAAAACCCCAACCAAAAATGAGTAGCAAACGCCATTAATGGAATGCAAAGATCTGGTTTTGCATGAGATTTATTCTGCTTTAGATCTATACTACACCATTCTTATCAAACACAGCTGTATAGGAAACAGGTAAAAAAAACCAGGGAAAAATACTTAAAGTACTCTTTAGGCATGAAAAATGGGTGGGTTAAAACAATGGACTCTTTTCTGGAGAGAGTACTTAAGAATACTTAAAGCTTTCAACATGCATCCTACGTTTTCTTTAAAAAAGTGTAGTGATTCCAGGTGATCCTCAGAGTTATCATAAAAAATTGATTATAGGATCCAACCTATTCAGTTATTCTAATTCAGTAACAAATTATTAAATAGCTTCTTTCAAAAAATGCATGTATTTAACACTATTTTGGAAAATTATTCTTCTAATGGAAGTGATCAATGGACTGAAAAGAGATCTGAAGAATTTGATAATTTCACAGGTATGTGGGGTTAAAGATTTATTTGCACTCTGGTTTTGGGTTGTCTAAAAAGTGTGTCAGGACACTTTTAGCAAGGACAACAGTAGCCATTTACAGGCATCAATTGTATTACCTTGTGTTCCATCTCTGAATATTATTAACGAGACATGGATTGGTAGGTAAATACCAGGCTCCCAGAAAACAGGACTTTAAAAAACAAATGCTCAGTACTTTCTGAGAGAGGAATGGAATGTAAGAAATCTTTGTTAGGCTCTCATGGCAGCTCCAAAAAAATATGTCTGCGTGGTTTTTTTTGTGTGGAAAACTTCTTATGGAAATAATCTTGGACTTGTAATTATGCCTACCATTTGTATTACTGTGCTTTACCAGCTCCTTGTTTTTTACTGGGGCTGAATGAGGCTACTGTTCAGCACTTGAGGAATTCTGTCCCTGACTTACAAAAATAAACTTATTGTCAGAACATTATAAAGATAGAAACACTGGATCGCAGTGATTGGGAGATCAAATGGCTGCTGCTTACAAGGGCAGTAAGCAGTAGATAACTGTGGTACTGAAGCAAAGGTCCCACAAGGCCAATCCCTAAATTGTGTGGTCAGATTTTGGCAGGAAAACGTCAATATTGAGTAAGCAGGTGTAGTATCCATCGTTTATATTAATCACTTTGTGTTTATGAAGTTTGAATTTGATGAACTGAGGAGGCAAAGGTTTTTCATTTATAAAGGAGTTGAGACATGAGCAGTGTGAGGGCAAAACTTCCAACCTCATGTTCCGCAAGTTAAAGGAAGATTACTAATTTTGATGGTTTTGCCATTGTTTTTAACGGTTTTCCCATTGTTCAGTTCAATAGCATGAGACAACTCAAACTGAAATTTAGAATAATTCTGAAGATCTGGTTAGTGTGTGAAGAAGAATCCAAATTGCCTTTGCTTATTGTGTCACTTCAGAAAGCCCCACAAACCAGCCATAACTCTGAAAAAGACAGCTCATATGCTTAGGAAAACTGTGCATTTATAGTAATAATTTAAACATGCAACTGCACTTAAGGAAATCCAGCTCTTACCCTGATGGTGCAGTCAGTGTACATTAATGCCAAGTTTAAAGAAATGAGTGGAGAATTAAAGCTTGTAGCTACTTAGTTTACTTATCATGAAACAAAAACAAATAAACGCTTTTCTGGATTGTCTTTAAGTGATAAAATAAAAATATATATGAAAGGTTTTGCAACTGAGTGTTGCTCCAAAAGTAAAGTTTCTAGAATATAAGATTTTTTTTTTAAGAAGATTGGTCACTGTTTTTTAGAAATAGTATTCCATTTTGGGTAAGTTATAACATGCTTACTTCCTTGACTGAGAGATTATTGTTGTTCCACATTTCCAAAGCTTCCAGTTCATTTCAACTGAATACAGAATATGTCTGGGCTAAGAGAGAGGAATTTGCCACAATATTTGTGACAAAAAGTGTTACACTTTGTTGTTGGGTTTTTTTATTGACAACTTGGGAAATAGTAAAAAAAAAATCCAGGAAATGTGCAGCTAAAACACATAAAGAGGAAGTTAAATTTATTGTGGAGTTGAGTTTTTGTTGGAGGTTTTTTTAGGGGTTTTGTATTTAGTTTCAATTGAGGTTTTTTCCTCACAGAAACTGAACTTGGCATATTTTTGCACGTTCTCTATGTGTAAATGGAAATACTAGACAAGACCTTGTCTGTCCTACCTGTGGGCTGTAGAATGGATGTTAATCTCTTGAAAATCTGGATTGACTACCTAGATGTGAAAGTTAATGTCTGTAAATCTTAAAAGCAGACAGGTTTATATGTCAGAAAGCAAATACCTTTCATTTGTTGCTCAGCTCTTTACAAGCCATTGATAAGGATGCCGGGCTCCAGCTGAGCGGGGCTTGTGTGTCCCATATTTAGGTTTGCGGAGAACATAGAGCCAAAATTCCCAATCGAGCCGGCGTCTGGTTTTAACCGTGCATGGCTGTGCTGTCAGCAGAAGGGAAAATAACACATCTATTTTTAAGTTCGCTGGAATTCCGCAGGCACAAAGCACCTGGTGCGGCTGGATGTGCCCGAGGGAGCCTCTCGCTGGCCTCTGCTGCCGCCTCCCGGCCGCCTGCGGCACTGCCTTGGGAGCCTGCGGATTCTTTCCGGAGTTGGGTTTGGAGTGAAAATCATCACAGTCTGCAGCAGAATGAAATGTTTCTGTGTGAAATGTAACCTCAGTGTCGGTTATCTCACTGTTAGGTAGCTCTGTGGCATGCGAGTGGTTTCAAACTCCCAGGTTAATTACTTGCCCATTGCCAGCAACACATGGGCTCATTCAATAAGACTATTTTCCCATAAATATTATTTCTAAGGTTGTGGTATTGTTTATTGTGATATTTTTTGTTAATTTTTTTAATCTCAAGACTTGAAGGAAAGCCATATGGGGGCTTTGTCTCCTGTGCTGTATGCTGCTTCAGCCTCTACTGCCTGTGTTCTTGGTCGCAGATTTCATGTCTTTAGTCTCACGTCACCTAAAGATAGGGCAGATATTGACCCTCAAAATGAGTATCACCAAACAGCACCACCCAAAGTTTTCAGTTTATTTTTGCTCTGTTGTTGGGGTTTTAACTCATATGTTCATGAGTCTAAAGCTCCAAGACTAAATATTTAAACTTTGGGAAATAACAAGTGAAATAGGTGTAGCAGTTATGAGTCTAGTCTGTACATAGACAAAATAAGCCATTGTAATAATAATAATGGTAATAATAATAAGAAGCCATTCCTTTGAGTGGCTTCAGAGCAGGTGACTGATATTAAAGGGCTAATCATGGCATTAGGAAGACTTGAAGTATCCGTCTCTAAACAAATAGACTGCTGCTTGTCACTTGCCAAGAGAGTGTTTTATTCTGTGTGGTGTTGATGCGAATGCTTCAATGCTTCCTTTATTTGCTGCTCACTAGGAGCTGCCTTGTTCAGAACTCGTGTGTTTTCAGGGAATGGTTCTTTGCCTGGGGAATAGAAGGAGCTTCTGGAGTGGGAGTGCAGTAGTGCTGGCCCAGGCACTCAGTACTGTGTGTTTGGGGCACATGGGTGACAGTGCTTTTTGTCTGCCCAGTGTCTCTGTGAGCCTTACAGTCTGCTCTAGGGTTTGAATTGTTTCAAAGAATGTATTTCTGTAAAACCCACGAACAACAGAACAACCTAGACCACCCCGTCTCTACAGTATTAATTCTATTTAATTATTATAACACAATATGTATTTTTAGAAGTCATACATAGTTCTTATTTTGTAATTTAAATTACTTTGGATGTCATAATAAGCAATAAACGTGCTTTTAATAAAAGCTTCTTTTGAAAATGTGCTTTTACTCAGATTAAATATTAAGGTGATCTTGAAAACATATCTACGGGACTTCAAAACTGTTATAATTACCTATTTTCTGTTAACAAGAAAACTCAGAAAATTTCCTCCAGATTCTAAGATCTGACCTTCTGTGACAGATTATCTTCAAAATGGTTATTTTGATTAATCTCAAGTCCTGAAAGAGATTGCCTGTTGTGTTCTGTAACCTCTGAGGAATTATAAAGAAGGAAATGGAGTGTATATCTGCTAATTTTGAAGTATTTTCTTTTCTAGCCCCAGATTTGAGGAAAGAGCAGATCAGTTCTGAAGCTAACTACAGACCTCATCCTTATGCTGGTTTCCCAACAGAATTACATTTGCAGGTGCCCAGTCCTCCAGTGAAGAGGTAACCAGTATTGGCATGTTCCTCTGTAAAAGTTTAAAAAGTATTGAATTTTGTAACGTTATGATGATCAATATTAAGCATTGAAGAGTTGAGGTATTCAATATTTTTGACAGGCAATTCCTTTTGAATTTTGCATAATTGATGGGTCTAAATTCTCTCTGTCTTTAATTTTGATGCTGTCAATATCACCAAATAGCTTAAATGATTTTAAACCATCTTACCAGAAAGAGAGAGTTAACATTTTTCTGTTTGGAATTATATACAACATGCAGTGATTAACTAATTTGTGGTTAGTGCAATCACCCCATAAAGCTTTGAAAAGTTTGTCTGGGAGGGGGGAAAAGTTCATTTGTGTTTACAAACTGCTGCTGTACCTTGTTGTTTCTAGTATGAACTCTTAAGTGCTCAGTATCTCCTAAAAATCAAGAATCTAAATACAAATTTATCAACTGAAAGTAACGTCCAGTATTTGAAAAATGGATGTATCAGTCATGAGGATGTTTAGAAGAGAGCTGAGGTCATATTTGACATAGTCCTGAATGCTGAAGGAATTTATCTTACCTTCTTGGGGCACATTTACATTTCTAATGAAAGAAACTTTGGAGTAATGTAATACAACTTGTACTCCAAAGGCTGTATGTTGAACAGATCCTAATTCTCTTGTCAGTTTAAATATTTCAGCAGTTTTACCAACGCTGTGTTTGAAAAAATCCCTGTGATTTGAGCCTTTTCATATGTTTTTAGGGATACTTACATCCTGTGTGATTTTCTATTTTAGAGCTGAAATGCCTGAGATCAACAGGAAATTTTTCCCATCATCAGCTCTCCAGCCAGTTCTCAAAGAGATTGTGAAGTCAGACAGCAGGAAAAAGGCAAACGAGCCAAACTCTTCCGAGTGGCTTCCCGCAGACAGGTTTGAGAAGGTGAACTTGCCGGTGTATTGTGCAGACAGCGTGTCCCACCCCTTCCCAGACAATGCCTGTGGCAGGAAGCTGATCCACAGCGACTTTCCCCCCCCTGCCCAGCCGCAGTCTCACCACACAAGAACACTGGGTCCCAAGGTGGGGCTGGTGCCCTGTGCGCCTCAGACCCTGCCGGAAAGGCCGGCGGCGCTGCCCGCCGCTCCCAGCGAGCACGCCGGCCACCCGCTCCGAAGGGCGGATCCCCTCTGGGTGCCTGAAGCTGTGTACCAGAACATTCCTCCCCCCTTACCTCCGAAGAAATATGCTCTGAGCACTTTGTCAGGATCAGAGAATAACTCGGCGGCGGATGTAAAATCAATGGAAGTGTTGCAAAATAGTCCATTAAGGCAAACAGGTGCACCTTCAAAATCTGCATCAGAACAAGCTGGGACAAGCATAGTCCCAGCTGAACAAAGGCTTAAAGAGCCCTTTCCAGGGAACGAAGTGTTTGTTCATAAACCAGATTCTCCACCTCGCTTATCAGTTAATGAGTTCTGGACCGTGTCTGAGAACATGCTGAAGAAAGGATCCCGTCACACGGGACCCGGCCCTGGCTACGCGGATGGGAATGACAGCGTGTCCCTAACCACTTACTTCTCAGTAGACAGCTGCATGACTGACACCTACAGGCTGAAGTACCACCAGAGGCCCAAGCTGTATTTTACAGAGAGTGGAAGCTTCCACAAGGAGAAGCTTCCTCCAGCAGCTGGAGTAGATCTGAATGCCACATACCCCGCCACTCTTGAGCCCAGGCATCCCACCCCCGAACAGAGGTACAAGGCAAATGCAGAAGGAATACACTGCAGTCGATAGGTTCTTCAAGAAAGCCACGCCTGGATCTTGACTTGGGCATTTCATGTAGTCTGTAAAGGGGCACAACCTTGAGTCTGTGGGGGAGTGTGTGTGCGTGTGTGTGTGTGTGTGTATATGATAACCAGGTACCCAGCTGACTGTGCTTTGCTTGGGAGTTGTGACTGTTCAAATGAATATGCAAATAGAGGTGAACAGAGGAGAAGAGGTGCTAAACTTGTGGTTCTTTGATTTGTTACTCTAGTTGCCTTAATGCTTACCTCTGTTACTCAGCTTGTTTTCTACAGTTTGTATTCAGTGTGGTCCCTTGGGGCGTGCACACTTGCAGCAGCAGGATCAGCTGGATGTTACTAATTCTGTAAGAAGACCTCGTTAGCTGCAGTGTAAGAAGTGTTCCTTCAGACTGTGGTCACTACATTCGTAGACTAACAAAAGGGATAAACATGCTACCGCAACTAATGCAGTACATGTAGTCATCATAGAGCAGTATTTGTCCTCAGAGGTAGCAGGAGGTGACATGGTTTTTTCAACTGATGTCTCTCAGAGTCTGTGCTTTCACAAACCTTCAAGTGTCTTTAATGCAAGTTTACCCAGAGGATTTATTTTTTATTTGAAAAGCCTTAATAATAATAATTCTTTGCAAACCATTCTGTTTTGCAAATGTTAAATGAGACTTTCAAAGGGAATTGAAGTAAGCTGCAGTAATACTGTCCTATTAATACCCCTGCTCGTTAGTGTACATTTTAAAGCACATTTATCGGATTTTTTCACCCTTTAAGCTATATACTTTAACTTATTAAATTTAACTTCCTAAGTTACAAACCAGTATAACAGAATAGGATGCTAATTTTAAATACAGAGTTACCATGCAACTATGAAAGATTAATTTTGTAACATTTTAGAAGTAATTACTGCTTATGTTCAGTTCTGACTTATTCTACAATTGCTTGCAAAGAGAATGCTGCTATTTATTAAACACCCCTTTATTATTCAGTTTGACATTTTGGTTCATGGGGATCACACATTTGATTTTTTAAAAATTTTTTTTACTAACATGTTTTTCCTACACATGGATATGGTCTGCATTAGCAGGTCAGGCTGAATGTGCAGCTATTCAGACTGGTGGCTAAGGGGGCATGGAAAGAAGAGGTTCCTCTTTCTCCACTCTGTCCCTCAGCCTCCAGTTCTGGCAGCTCCGGAATTTACCTTGTCTTTTGTTAACCTGACTTAATCTCAGTAACAAGGAGGAAGATTTATTTGGCTTTTATTTGATTAGTTAAATCAGTGCACAGAACCATCTAGTGAGTGCTGAGGCAGCGTCAGCAAAGCCTGACATAACCCAAAAAGACAAAGTTTTTCCATTATTCACATTAGAGTGTTAATTTGGGGTGCTGCTGATTACACCTGAACATCAATGCCTTTTATTTATGAAAATAATGCAAGAAGGTAAAATATGCATAATAAACACTCTTACTTGCACTGTCAGTCAGGAAGGCTTTTCTTTGTGTTTATAACCTTACATACATGTGCTTTAGTGCTTCAACTGAATGATGGCTATTGTTTAGCACAATTATCCAAGGTAAACATTTAAACAGTAGTTTTGGTTATTCTGTGGCAAGGTCAGGTTTCTTTCTTTTAAATGACATGTACCTTACAGTAGAACTGGAACATTATATATATGCAACAAACCAGGTATCTCAGATTAACCTTCTTTCTACCTTCTTGATCAAAATTCTTTGTAGCACTTGGGGAAAAATAATGAATTCTAGAACTTATAGTGAAAATACTATGCATGTTTATGTATGGCTGCTAGTAAACACCAACTTGAACAATGCTCCTTTTGTAAGAAAATCGGTTGAATACAGAAGAACACGAAAAAAGAACTTGGGTGATTCCTATTGTAATATTTTTAAGAGAGATTTCAGAACCTGTAAATTAAACTTTTCTAGTTCATCTAGCCATGTTACATAATATACATAGCCAGTTAAGTACAACTGTCCTCTAATACCTGTGTAAAAACAAAGATTATTGGAATTTGTAAATAATGTAAAATTTGTAAAATGTTTTGCAAAAAAAAATTTTCTTGTATTTGAAATGACAGTATTTTTATGTATGGATAGCACAGCAACAACTGTGAATGATGTTAGAAAACTTATTTTTAAACATGCATAGCAATGTTAATACTTCTGTACCACGAGCAATATGAATGCCTCTTACTGATACCAATGAACTCTGCTCCCAGTAAGCACAACTGGTAAACTCCTCTCTAAAGTAGTTGCAGTAACTTAGGTGTACTTCAGTCTCCTTGCTTAGCTTGAAACAATCTTACCAGACAACTTTTTCTGTGTTTACCAGGTATTGATTAAATAGACGGCTAATCAAGGCACCTTCATTTTTATATTTGACTCTGCACTCCATGTATGTATGTACGTAATATTTGCTAACTAATATGTGATAATTCGTTTTAACTTACCTAGGGTGCCTATTTATTTTTTTATAAATGTCCCCCTCCAGCTATAGATTTGTATAAGAGCCTAGACAATTTTTGTAACAGTAAAGATATTAACAAGTCTTGTAATTAATATATTTTTCAGTCTTTAGAATTATTTTCTTGCAAAGTTCTGCTTGTTCAAAATACCAAGATAAAAATTTAAAATCTTTGTCGTCTCTTCTTTTTTGTGTTCCATGTTTAGAAAAAAAAAGTTGGCTTTCCAGAACTACATATTTAAAGTGACAGATGATGCTGCTAGTGATGGTTGGAGGTTTTTGTGGAGATGGTGATTTGGTTACCCCTTTTGAACAGTAAAATTAACCTTCTGAACTATTTTATAAAGCTGTTAAATAGCATAAAGTATAAATAATAGCATAAAGTTAAAGTAGCTATGAAATGCATAAAGCAGTTTTTATACCACAATCCCACAGACTGGGTGACAAGCGATTGACAGATCCAGAAGCTACCTCACTATCTCTACTAGGGATAAGCAAAATTTGTCTGGATCTGTGTACTTAGGAGCTCCGTGTGCCTATGGAATAGCTTGGGCCCAGTGCAGCACAAGCCTGCACTTTGTTAGCTTTTAAGGTTTCTGAGATAAGCAAAACCTTTCAGGTCCGAGCAGAAAATGAAATTAGTGGAAGATAGCTTGAAATTCAACTTTCTAAGCCTTAATAGCCATTAAATCTCATCTGTCTTCCTGATCAAAAGAGAAATGGAGCAACATTACAGTCCTTTCCTGAGGGGTTCTTCCCTGCAGATTTCACTTGTGCTATCATGCCAGAGGGGGAGAAAATAAAAGGTAGTGAATGTAGTGAACTTAGCTCTTTAATGGCCTCATTTGAAAAACTGGAACCCCCATTCTTCTGTTTGTGAGAATGCAATGGACATTCAGGGCTCCTGTGCACCCTGAGTCAAGATTGCTGAAACCACTGATCTCACAGGTACCAGCAGCCAAGATCATAAATGCCAGGAGGGCACAGCATCTCCGTTCTTACAGCGCAGGTCTGACACATGACACAAACCACTGCCACTAGCAAAGTTGTCTCAACAATCAAAGAAAAATAAAAGGAAAGAGCATATGTCCACTCTTGCACCCCAAATCCTATTTAACCTCATCCTGGCCCATTTTCCTTTAATGTGTGGGAAGACACTGAACCACTCTGCACTTTCAAGTCACTCCAATCTACTTATTTTGTTATATGTATTCCTGGGGAAAAAAAAAACCAAACAACCAAATAAGCATGGATTGTACTTCTCAGGACTAGCAATTAGTATTCCCAAGGGAAAAATACCAAGGAAAACTGAACCCCTTTCATCCATAGCTGGAAGACTGTCTTCCCCCAAACCTGCCCTGACAAAAAGCTCACTCCATGTGCTCAACTTCTGTTCCTTTCTCCAAAGACTGCACGAGCCTCCTTGAAAAATTGATGTTGAAACCTTTTAATTACCTATCATTGTCTACTTCTAGCCATCCATGGAAGGTGAGAAGGAGGGTTCTTTATGTGTCATCTGCCAGTGACTCATGGCTGCTCTTGTAAGCTCCTCCTAAGCAGTTTCTAGCACGGAAATCAGAACCTGATTTATCCTAATCAGTTAGTGAGGACAGGACACTGCTGCTGGGTTAAACACTGGCATGTTTATATATGTATATATTTATATGTATAAATACCGAGCCTGAGAGGGCTCAGTAACTGCTGAAGGTGAAGAAAGTAAATAGAAAGGTATAATACAAAACCAACCAGCATCAACCCATCAGGATTATCTTTTTGGAAATAAGACAGCTGGCTAAGCTTCATCTGTTGAAGGAACAGATGATGCTACAACTTCAGTGTACACAAGAGCTGGGTTTTATTCTCAGCCCCTCTGCAGGGCATCCTTTAGTGGATTTTATTCAAACAGTGCATACCTCCATTTCTGCACAACAAACCTTTAGGTACTAATCACAATAGCACAGTCTGTCTTACGTGACCTTTAAGGCACAGTTTAGGATACACGAACAGGATACAGGTAAAACCTGAACAGTAACACATGTGACACACAGAGATCTCTTAAGATACAGTGTATAAAAATGTGCCTCCTCCATCGAGACTCAAGTGGAGTCGTGTTCCCAGTTTTTATCGCGCACAAATGGTCCTCCTCTTCCACCGCCTGTGTTCATAAGGTGCGAAACAGGTGAGAATTCCCTTGGTGGGAATGGCCCTACAAGGAACAGAAAACGTCTGGTTATGTTCATAGTGCTGCACAACCCTTCGGAAGATACTGACATGTAAAGAGCATCAATCACACCTCCCGAACAGAGAGCAGTTTATCTCGCAAACAAATAAATAAAGCTGGGGGTGGCTTGGAATTAGTTTCCAGTTTCCTGAGAGGCATTTGCGCTTCCGAGGCCTTCTGAGGCGGGGCTGTGGGCATGTCAACGCTGTTCCCAGGGCCCGCTCCTGGAGCGGAGCCTTCCCTTCATGGGGCACAGCCTGTCGGGGCTTCCCGAACGACCGACAGACCGACCGACCAACCCCGAACGCCGCCCCTCACCTGGGCCGCGCCCTCAGGGCAGCAGGTAGATAAGCAGGAAAAGCGCCAGGTCGAAGAGGATGAAGAGCCACAGGTCCAGCCAGTAAGACTGTCCCGACAGGGATCGTGACAGCACCCGCCCACCATCCTCCTGTT
>VZRQ01007666.1:157256-216162 GCA_013397975.1 Machaerirhynchus nigripectus | reverse complement strand
CATTCCCGCCTCCGCCAAAGCTCCCCCCCATTCCCGCCTCAGGCACCGCCCCGCCATTCCAGCCTCATCCAAAGTCCCCCCATTCCCGCCTCAGGCAGCGCTCCGCCATTCCCGCCTCCGCCAAAGCTCTCCCCCATTCCCGCCTCAGGCACCGCCTTGTAGGGCGGTCTCTTGCGGAAAAGACGTTGCACGTGGAGGGGATTCCTGCTCGTGCCTCTGTGCGGTACTTGTGGTGGCTCCCCCGGGCTGGTGACTGGCGTTCCTGCCTGGGCGCTGCTGGCTGCTGCTCCCTGTCAGGTGAGATATGAACACTGGGGAAGAGCCGGCGGTCAGTCCTATCAGACCGTGTTGGTCTTGTCCTGCCACCTGTGCTTTGGCTTGTGTGGAAATAAACATTCACGAGTCGTCCCGATGCCGTTTCTTGGAGAGCAGATGATACCCTGAGAAAAACTAGAAGACCTTTAGATCTTGTTGTGAAGAAGCTTAGAAAAATTGAAATTGTTTTAAGATACTCTCCTCTCCTTGAAGGTTAGCTGGAACTTGTGCACTGAACAAACGTGGAAAAGTTCATGTAGACAGTGTATTCTGTGTGCTTTATGTGCATAACACACAGCTGAAGAAGTAAATAAAAATAAATGAAGCGGCACAACCTGATGCCACGCTCACAGCTGGGATGTGCCACTCTCAGTCCTTCCAGTTCACTCCATATTGAAATCAGGGCTGTTATTTTCATGTCCAGAAGAATGACTAGAAACCCCTGAGTGTGTGAAACAAATCCTTTCTCTTGGTAGCTGTTGCGCCTTTTTAGCCTCACATTAAGAGATAAGGCAGAATGCAAACAGGTGCTTCTGAACAGAGCTTACTTCTCTTAAACAAGCACTTGGGTGTAGCAGTTTTCCTTAGTAAGTTCTGTCAATAGAAATAAAGATAGATTTGTCTTTATGTAGCAAGTATTGGTTAAGCATGTGTTGTAGATGAAGTAAATTAGAGGTTTGGGGCAAAACAATGATAGTACTTCCCTTTTAATCCTTGTCCCCATCTGTATTATCTCGTTTATTTTTGGTTTTCCTATCCCTTTGCACAATATTAAATATACAGAGAAACTGTTTCTCCGTATAAATACCTTTATAAGGAAACTTAGGTTTCCATTTGAGAGCTTGTGCAAAAATATTGAAGTTCTGCCTGTGCAGAGTAATTTCTGCAGCCTTTTATGTTATGGCACTTTGGTAGGACTTGATACAAAAGAAATTGTAGCATTTGGTAATTGGAGTTTGTTTATTCAAGGCAAAAGAGTAACATAAAAAACTAGCCCATACTTTCAGCAGGGCTAGGTAACTGAAGCTCGGGAGGTGCTGTGAGGGGATGGAAAGGGGAAAAAAAAACACACAGAGGATGTGTAGAAAATGGTCTTTTATTGTTTCTTCATTCTGGTGCAGTTCTGTGTGAAGTGCTTAGCCCCTTTTGAAGAATCTCTTGGACTCAACTCCTTCATACAAATAGGTCTGTTAAGAAATTAGGAAGGAAAATCAGTGGCTGGAATTGCAAAGTTTCATTTCCCAGGTATGGTTCAGAGAATTTTAAATTTTGATACGTGACTTGGGAATTTTAGCTAAAGAGAAATGAGGTTATTTGGCTTGAAGAAAATATTTTCTACTTCTAGAACAGCTCTTAAAACTTTTTCTGTTCATTCTATTACAAACTTGTGTGTAAATGACTTCCTAACTCACCTGAACGAGTTCATCACCCACGATTTCTCTGTATGCTTTAAGTACTTTTCCATTGTCTTTTCTGGTGAATGTGCCCACAAGTTTATTTCCTTCCAGGGTCCAAGCACCCTATGATGGGATAAAAACCCAAATATTTTGCAACAGTTATGACAGTGATTTGATTTAAAGGCTGTAGAATGCTTAAAAGTGAAAGATCAAAACAGTGTAATAATGCTTTTAAGAAAGGCTGTAAAAATGAAATTTTAATAAAACCATTAGTTTATTTAAATGCATAATAGCCAAGCTGTGTGTTTTTTACCGGTCAATATACCTTATATTAATTAACTGTATCAACAGAGAAAATGTAATTTCTTACAAATACCCACTCTGCACTCTAGGTGGTGGACTTGAGTAATAGAAGAACTAAAATTACAAATCACCTGGATTTCATCTTGTGAAAATTGCTACTTGCTCTGCTTTTTGGGCTCTCTCTGGAACCCTGAGATCCATGGTACAGTGTTGAACCATTATAAGTAAAGACTCCCTTGTGCTTTGGTGTATAAGCTGCAAGCGTTCCTGAACCATCAGGTTCAGTAAAATTTAAAGTAATTCAAAAGTAAAATTTAAATTAAAAGCTAGGAAGACAAATCATTCATCTTGAAACTGCACTTTATAAAGTCATTATCATATAGTAAATATAGAACTATGTAGGAAGACTCTTACAGAAAGTTCAGTCCCATCGGCCAGGCTGTACTCAAAGTTGACTCCCAGAGTGAATTCAACCTCTATGTTTCGGAAATTGCTGGCTTCTTTGACGATAAATTTGTTCCCATCTTGTTGGATGGTGATCTTCAGATTATCATGGGCTCCCAGTTTTCTTTTCATCATGCCAATACCTAGAAAAACCAGTTAACATAAATCAGAAAAAAACCCCCCAAACCTCTAGAGCATCATATTTGTCCCTTTTCAGTGAATTCTATGTGGCCAAGTGAGTTTATCACAGCATTCTGATCCAAATTTTTGTCCTTCACTTTTCACTGAGGCCATATTTACTGGTACACATATAATACAAATCACTGTCTAACTGGAGTGGTTAGGTTTATATCCATATAATTCACAGTTTGTACAAACTTTAAGTATCAGGATGTTAGAGTTACTTGAATCAAGTGTTTCTCTGAAACTGAGGAATGATGATTTCCTCATATATTCCTCATATACATTTCCTGTATAATTTTTAAACTGGCTTAATGTTGTCAAAACGATATTCCCACTATAGAATTCTGTTCAAGGTTTATCCATTCAAGTTGTCTGAGCCTTTTCCTCAAATCTAGACTTTCTTTCTGCTGAAATAAATTTGGAATTAGTTAAAATGCTTAATATTAACACTTTGAAATTAAAATCAGAACATTTCTCAGCATCTTCCCCTCCTGCCCCAGAATATTTTGAAAATAAATGCAGGGGCAGAGCTGCTAGGAGTGAAAGGACAGTCTGGCCAGAAGGTAGTTCTCAGACGGTTTGAGTTTGTATTCAGTTGGAGTGGTATTTTTCCCGCAGAAGGGATTGGAAAAGTAAGCCTTACCCATTGCCTCCATGAACTTCTCATAGTTCTCATTTCTGTCAATTTTCCAAGTCCCGTCGAATGCCATGGCTGTGCCTGCCGAGGGCTGCTCTGCAGGGACGAGTCTTTGCAAAGGGAATTTATGTACTGCCTTATCTTGAGAGCAATAACAGGATGATGTGGCTGAGTAAAGCTCACCTGATGCACTGACCTCTTCAAGGAGAAGTTTCCTGCAGCTTAATCAAATTCCCAGTACTGACCACACTGCTTGCTGAATCTCACTTATTGCCCCCAGATCATGATAGTATCTTTATTGCTCATCTCAATTAAGAATTGCTAGTCCATTCATTCTATCCACCATGTATAGTAAAAATCAGGTGCCTAGTGAAAGTAATAGTTAAACTAACAGCATTTCTTGACATTTGTATCTCAGTTGCATCTTCAAGCTTGTGGGCGAGTCTTTATGCAGCTGGAGGTGATATTATTTACCCAACAAAACAAACACAAATCTCTACTTTGTCCATTATAATTTGGCTGGGGTCTGTTCTGCTCAACATAAGCATGGGGCATAACAAGCATGGAGCAGAGGATTTACTGAATATCTGCAGGTTGTTTCAGAAAAATCTCCTCTTGCTGCCTGTCTAACACTGAGCTGTGAAAATTGGGATGGTAGTCTCTATTCATGTGATCACTTTTTAATATATATAGTGTAAATTCTCAGCAGCTTCTACAAATTTTCTTCATTATAACACATTCAGTGGAGAAACCAGCCAGTTGGAAGGTGTTCAGGCTGTTTACTCCTAATGGTGATGAGGGAAGTACCTCACAATGTGCATTTCACAATAACAGTTAGGTCTCTATGTGTAGTTTCCACATGCAGGTTCTTTTCCACAATTTCATGCAGTTTTTGATCACCTGAATGACTCAAAAATGTTCTAGCCCTTGCCCTGTGCTGTGCCAATCATGCATGCCCATCTTACCCTTCAGCCAGCTCAGAAAATGGTCAAACTTTATTCTAAGAGTCAGATTATCTGTTTTTAGTGCACAGGTGTGTATCTTGACCTTTGTAGTTACCAGTGTCAGTCTTATGTTATCTGTGTAGTATATATGCATAAACAAAAGCACCCTGTGTGGAGTTACAGTTCATCCAAGCTATTGTTACATAACAAAACTGGTAACTCTCTTTACAGTCTTTGCAGAAAGGTTCTTTCTGGCAGTGGTTGTAGTGCAGCTTCTGATGTATTTAGTAGAAAATCGAGGCCTAAAATAATGGGAGCTGCTCAGTATGACAAAACATGACTTTGGTTTTTCACATGTACTAGAATCATGTAATATACACTTCATTTAGAGTTCTTTTGTCTTCCTATGGTGGCTGGTTTTCCTTCTAAAATCATAATTAAAATTTGTTTTATAGATTTTTTTTTAGTTGGAATTTTTCACAACCCTTTTCCTTCTTCAGTCTCCCTCTTCCTTGTGTGGTTTTCAGAACTACAACATTTTCTTCGATGGTGCATTGAAATCTTGTTTTCTAGTATTGCTGGTTTCATGACAGTTTTGAAAGCTAAGGGTGTGTTCTTGGCTTTGTGGCTTTCCTCAACGTGCCAGCTTCAGAACACTGAAAATGGACAAACTTATTAACTTTGAAGTTTGATCTTTAGATAATGTGGATGGGAATAAATTATTAACTTATATGGCCATGCCAACCTCATCCTGCCAATCTGTGACCATCATAGCAAGCTGTATTGTAATGGCAATTGACAATGATGTTCCAAAGATCAGGGTGACAAAAAGGCTTTTGCAGTGGGTTGTATTCATCCCTCCTGATCATTGTTTTGTGGCTTGTATTCAAGTTTTTCTGACTAAAATTAGCTAGGACAGTAGAAGTCTTGGATTGGTTAAGGCTTGGTGCCAGCATAAACATAATAGACTCATGAAAATACTGATTTATATAATATTATATAGTAAGAGATTAATTCCTGATAAAACGATGTGGATTGATTGTGCAGTATTTGAATGATTCTTCGTTATGTCTTGGGATGGGTTGCAAAAATGGGTCCCTTACTGGGGAGTTTCGCTGAGCATTTAGACCACAATACTCAATTTTATATCAATGTGGTAAATAGACAATTCTACGCCAGTAAAGCCAACTTAAGCATAGCAATGGGTGGCCTAGCAACCAGGAGCTTGATGGAGCCTAACTAATGCCACTTCTTGGATAACTCATTTTAAAGTACATATTGCAGTTGGGTGTTGCATTGCAGCAGGATTAGATCCTACTTGAGCGAGATGTTGTCCTACTCCAGATGCCTGTTTGCTGAATTTCTGGTTTTATTTTGGTTCAAGGACAATCTCCTGGATGCTGTTACTGTGAAATCTGTTCAGAAAGAGAATTCAACATCTGAGGATTACCTAGAAATTTCCCGTGAGTATAGATCCATTTGTGTCACTAGTTAGTAGTGGGCTGTGGGTCTTAAAACTTAGTCATAATTGTCGATAAACACTGCTTTTTAATTCCTGTGTAATGGCTCTGATCCATAAAGTGCTGCATTTTTTAGAGTTTTTATTGCAGAGAACTGATGTGCATGAGTTAATAAGATTCAGGTTGAAAAAATCTAGAAGCAAAATTTAGGATTAAAACAGTGACAACCGTGGTATTTACTTTATCAGTTTCTGTATGCTGAAGTGAATACTGGGATTATGTAGAATAATAGAATCTGGCCTTGTTTCAATGAAAAACGGGTGATAGTGAACCATTGCCAGTAAAAATAAGTGTGCTTTTCCAGAAAAGGTTATAAGAATCTCTGAGTATTAGAGCCATTTGACACTTGCCATATAGAGACTGATATGCCAGTTGCCCCATGGGGCTTTCTGTCAGGTTTTCTAAGGGTATTTAAATTTTGTATCTGAATATTCCTGTATTCCCCAATTTCTTCTTGTTTAGAAAATGAAATGTGGTCCTAGGGTGGGGTCAAGTTATAGTCCAGTGAAGAATGTATATTACTGAAGGTCTACATCAGTCATTTTGGTTTCTCCAAAATCTGAACTGAACTTGTAGCTCATTTCAACATAACTTTTTTGCTTATTGTAAAATTTTTCTCTTTGTTATAATACAGCTCCAAACCCCACAAAAGGTTATTGTGATTATCTGGATTAGTGGCTTGAATCTAATTTCATCTGTAAAATATTGAGCTTCAGAGTTCTTCTGAGTGCAGCGTTATAGCAAGAGAGCACCCTGTATGGCTAAGATATTTAAATATTTGTATAAGCAAAAGAAAAAGATGGTTTCAGATTAAAATTCTTTTCTTCTTGTCTCATGTAAAAGCAGAACAGACATCCATGTTCTGCTTCTCTTTCCAGCTCAGAAATGGACTTTTCACGTGACCTTGATCAAATTAACCCCTCTACTTATCTGTAAAATGAACTTTCCTTTCATTAAGAAGCTCTATTTATCGTAAAATAAATTGGCAGTGACTCCATTAACTACTGCAATAAAAGGATTCTGAATGCCTATATGCAAATGTATCATGTGGTATGATTTAACCATGGATTTTACTCCTAAAATTTGATGGTGTTAAACAAGAGAAACCTGTGTAAACTGTAGATTTTTCAGCCATTTTGCAGCCATTATGAACTTGGGGTATTTTTCAACTGAAATGGTTCTAAAGTTCTGTGTGTGCTAAGAAGTGCTACTCTTCTTGGAAGGGTTGAAAAACTCAGTGATTGTCAGATTTCATAAGTCTGTCCCTAAAGCTTGCTATTGGAACAAACTCACTCGTGTGTGTTTTTTCCTAAAAATCTTAAAGGGTGAGGTTTCATGGGAATGTGAAATGCAATAGCTGTCACCACTGTTACTAAAAATCTGGCTGGAGGAAAGAGCTTTTGTCTTTTCCATTTGTTAATGAGGCATCACTGTGAGGTATCACACGAGAGCTGTACAAGAAGAGAAAGACCTTGTGTAATGTTTGTTCACCTCTTCCATAAAAATGCCCTCGCTCAAGATTGTGTTCTTTCCAGGCCTGGGTAACAAATGTATCCCAGCGCTCCTCCTGAAAACACTGCCACTTTTCAGGAGGGAATTCAAACCTTCAGCAGGCCAGAAAGCCTGAGCAGGAGCATGACTGGGCTGGTGAGGGGGTGGAAAGGTTGTAGTCCCAGCAGCAAATGGTGACCTGATGTTTGTAGATATGCACAGGCAGTTGTGCAGTTGCACTCATAAATTGCAGTTGGTTTGAGCAAACAGTGCTTGTGTTTTGTGCTGAGCTAAATCTGGCCCTTCATAACTTCTTGAATGAGCCTGCTGTTTGTCAGGGATGTACATACTTTTTGGTTTTGCCTAGAGCTAAAAAAAGTCAAGCCAGAAGTGTTGCTGTGAAGGACCTAATAGGCAAAGAACAGCAATTGCCAAGAAGCCCACTGGTCCAGAATTACTTATAGGATCAGCAATTTATGCATGATGAGGCTTTGGTTGTCAAAAATAATTTTTTCCACAGTTTTGGTTGAAGTCACTGGGCTGACTATTTCTATCTCTCTTGCATGCTACCCCAGGAATTGATATATGGGGGCAGAGGATACATCTGTGTAACTCTTGTATTTGCTGGTTCTGCTTTGTGTCAGAAATAAACTGGTTTCTGACAGCTCTCAGGAGGTGTAGCGCCAGTGCTCTCTAGTGGTCAGTAGCACTGAATTATTTTTTGCTGCTTTTAAACAAGAGCTACTTTACTGCTGGCTGATCTCAGTAGTACTCAGTAGTATCTTGATATTAACAGAGATGTTTTTCTCTTCAGGATTTCTAGGACCTAGAGAAGTTACTATGAAATATAAATTTACAGAAGGAATGCTTTGAATCAGGCATTGAAAATTCTACCTCAATAATATTAATTATAATGAACAGTAAAATTTGACATCATCCTTTTTATTTTAAAAAGCATGAAAACAGTACAAAGAGAAGAATAAGGAAATAAGTAATAAGCAGCAGTCTCACCACAGAAAATAAGCCAACTCTTATCTTCTCTAGCAGCTGTACAATAAGTAGGGCTAATGATTCTCTTAAGTAATGTAAGCTTTATTCCTAGAGTGATAGGACAGAAGCAGGAGAGAACACATAACATTCAGAATATTTTAATACTGTTTAAAGGCAAAACATAATATACAGAGAAACCCCTTAACCTAGTACAAAAATACTGTGCCCAGAAACTAAGTATTTGTTCAGATATTTTTAAAAGATAGAAGAATACAAATGGACAAACTCAGTGACTAGTGACTGCGATTAAGGTTTTTAGTAAACTGTAATAGAATGTATGTTAAAACTATTTACAGTGCATTTCAAACTACATTCTTGAAGAGACACATGCAGGTATCTGCCATGTGAATACAAAGAGGACTCAAATTCTAACTTCAGTTACATCTGTAAGGTACCTTGGGCATCAGTGGGAATAGCTGAACACAGCAAAGAGCAGGTGAGGCAGCTGTCACCAAGGGTAAGGGTTTGGTCCCTCTTTACAGGTAAAAAAAGGTGGATTTGACCCATTCTTTCACTTTCTATACAGCTCAACCCAATTCCTACTGAGGTAAATGGGAATCACATGCTTGACTTCAGGTGGGCGTCTGAGCATGTGCCAGGCTGTGGCATGCCAAGGTCATGATGTGGAAGTTAGTGGGAACCAGCTGCTACAGAGCATTGTCACAGAAATACACATTTACAAACAGTGGTACTTAGATATGAGTTTCTTATGGAAATAAACTTCCTTCTGCGGAAAAGAAACTTTCCTGTCCAATTTCCATTCACTGCAATGACCAAGATGAAATACCCTGCTGTCACAATTTGCTGCATTTAGCAAGTATCACTAATTACCAGGCCAAATTCTGTGATGTTTCTTCTTCCTGTCGAAGTCCAAACCAAAAAAACCCAGCCCTCGTTATTTACCATACTCTGGCCAAACTCATTCTGTTATTCAAGCTCCAATGTTCAAGCTTATGTTTCAAATTAGTGCAAGCCCCTGAAGAAGTATGGCAGGGAACTGGGAAATAAAGCTGAAACCTTCTGGAATGTAAACTGCATGTGATTTGACATGAAGGAAAGAACTTCAGCATCACATAGCTAAGACTCTGAACTAATACTGCTATATAAATTTGCTTGAAATATGAAGTCTTTATAACACCTTTAAAAATATATTAATTTATCATGAGTGAGGCAATTTTTTTTCCATAAAAAGTCTCTGCTGTCTTCTTATTCATAACTGGAAGGGACACCAGCTGGATCACTTCTCTAATTTTAAGGGACTAGACCTAACTCTTCATTATCTTTCTGTATAATGGGTTGGAAAACCAGTTACCTGGTTATTTTGACAAACCTTATGTTTGAATTAGGTAAGTGGGCTGAATTTGTTAGTTCATGCCACTGCCAGGTAAAATGCATTTGATTGGAATTAAAAAGTTTATCTTTACATGCATGCAATTGTCAGGAGGTGATGCATTTCATCAGGCTTTGGTTCTTCTAAGGAGAAATCAGTTGATCATCAGTGAAATTAATTGTTTCCTTTTATCAGTAGCTCACTTGTACATGTGCTCTGTGAAGATACGAGTAATCTGCTCTTAAATATAAACTGCTTCTAATTAAAAATTAACACCATCTCCAAAATCAGCATTTCATTATTTCTTCCCCCCTTTCTTTAACTGTGTGAGATACTAGAAAACCTAGGCCTTCTACAGCTAATATTGCACGTGTGGCTAATTTATTGGAAAAGAAATGGCACCTACAGCTCAAGAGCCTCACTGTTATTTGGAATTAGAAGAGGTAGGGTTAATCAGTAATTTTGTGTATGTTAATACAAGTAATTTTTTTCAGAACAAACAGAGAAACAAAAGTGTAAGCATTTAAGCATTAAACTGTGCTGTGGAGTGAGTTTGAAAGAAAATACAGTCATATCTGAGATCAAGTAGGATACTAAAATAGTTCTCTTAATTTAGAGGAATATTAAGAATTAGTGGGACAAATTCTTGTACCCAGAGACTTAAATCTCAAATGTGACAATGGTTTCAATGGATTTAAGGCTGAACTGACAAAGTGATAAACTTCATTTCAGTTGGTTTCTTGTGTAACCCACACTGATTGTTACAGCTAGACAATATAAACTGGAGAGAATGTGGTTGAGAGCTGACAGAAATAATGAGATGCACAGCTCATGATGAAATTCATGACAGCTGCATGGCTGTAATCCACCAGCTGGCTTTGAAAATGTTGAATTTTGAAGACAATGAACTTCAAAGCAAGAAGCCTGCCTGTAGCCAGGCTAGACTTGGGTTTTTTTTCCATATTGTCCCCTATCTACATTATGAAAGGAAGGTGCAGTTTCTGCAAGTGATTCACACAAAGCTATGACACAGAACCAGCACACTCTGATTTTGCCTTCAGACAGAGTAAAACACTACGCAAAGGCTTTGAATTTCATGAAATACAGCACTCTATGCTTTTAAGGTTCTTAAACCAGTAGTTTAAAGGCTTTGGTTTTGTAGAAATATATACAGATACAGATGTGTTATGATATTCAAATGTTTATTTACTAGGAATTGTATTTATATGCATGTTCCAACATTTATAGTGGAAGAGATTGTGTGGGATAAATGTGTACAGATATGTAATTAAATATATGCACATACTGTATAACTGTTCCTTTTAAGTGAACCTTTAAAAAATGTAACATCATGCCCTTTTTTTCAAGTCAAAGGTATGAATCCAGCACTCCTTTGTAGCATTTATAAATTTAGTTATAATAAAGCTTTGCTGAACACACAATATAGCAAAGAAATACTGGAATATTAATGACGAAGTTACATCACTACACTGTGCTATCATCAGTTAGCTGCTGTGTTTTTCACCATGAATTACTAGTCTGAACCATAATAGCAAGAATACACCTTTATATACATATATTTTATTCCTATTTATATTAAATATGTATCTCATCAGTTAGCATAACAATTATCTTTCAGTATCTCAACCACTCAAGGAAAAGACTATACAAGGACTATGCAAATCCTGAAGCAAAGTCTTATATTTATCAGTAAGTACCTAAAACCTTTTTTTGGGGGGCTTGTGTTGGGGTGGACAGGCTGCTGTCATCTGCATACTGTGTATGCATAGAAATACACATGTGGATCACTGCAAAACAGTAGTCCTGGAACTCCTAAAGACTGTTGAAANTTTTTTTTTTTAATTTGTGGGGACAGAATAAGGAGAAATACTTCTGCAGAAAACCGTTTTCAAATTCACAGCTGCAATAATTTATTATTGGTGCTCACTAGAGAAGTTTGAGATAGGATTTAATCAGCGACAAATAATTGCAGTTGGCAGAAATGCTGCTGACTGTCAGAACACCTT
Source organism: Machaerirhynchus nigripectus (assembly GCA_013397975.1). NCBI lineage: Eukaryota > Metazoa > Chordata > Aves > Passeriformes > Dicruridae > Machaerirhynchus > Machaerirhynchus nigripectus. Next base: position 204,521 of record VZRQ01007666.1, on the reverse strand, counting down.
ATTCTACATTTAAAAAAATATCAACTCTGTAACTCACTATTGTCAAACATTTTGAAACCTTTGCTTCATATTTTCTTAGCTTCTAGTATAGTTTATCTAAATCAAGAACTTGATAAAAAGGGGACATTTTCCTTGTCTTTTTGACCAGCTCATTTGAGTTGAGTTGACAATCTCCTGGGAAGAAGAATTTATTGCAGTTTCCAACTAGAATTTCCTGGATTATTGTGATAGAACTAAATTCCTACACTTTAAAGTGCAATGCCAAATGTGCTACTTTTGCCAAATACGATTGCTGATTTTAACTAAAAAATCATTATTACAGAATAAAAAAACTGGAACATTTTGTGTGTCTCTGTGCAGCCAAAGTTACGTGTACTGCTAACACATTTTAGGCTGCTGACATTCATCTCCTTATCCTGTCTACCTAAAGAAAGCACTCTCCTTGTATTCCTCTTTTGGGATTTATCCAGTGTATATGTTTTCTTTAATTGGTTCCCAATTCAAAACCATTTTTATTAATAATCTTCATTTAAATAATACACTAATTTTTTTTTTACTAGTGCAAGTTAATTTCTTACTTCTCAGAACATAAATGCCTCACATACAAATGGCAAATCCCTGTAGCACTCTTGGCTATTTTTGCTTTTGCATCACTGTGAGGCATCACAGTGCCTCACAGTGATGCAAAGTTTTTTTCCTATTTCTTCAAGACACTATGATTAGTCATTTTTAACTAAAGCTAAAAATGACTTTTAAGAGATGTTAATATAAAACTTTCCTGTAAGTGGTCATAGCCATTTCATAGTAACACTGGCCTGAAGAATCAGTCACTGATGGTCACCAGGAGTGTGCCATTCCTGCATCATTCTGATTCAGCTTTTTGCCTCTTGCTGTCATTCTCTTCTGCCTGTGATCCAGGTTAGACGGTGTTAAAATCAACTTCCAGATGAAGTTAAAACCAGCATACAAAACCAATCCTGTTGTGTCTGCATTTCTCTGCATGCTTCTTGCAGCTATGGGAGCTGTTCTTCCATGGCAGCTTGTCAGTAACGTTGGGACATCTCATCAGTCTTTAAGCAGTTTCCACTGGTCATGGATAACTATGACACCTCTACCACAAAACTCTGAAGACCCCCTAGTTTCACAATGCCTAGTGATTCACAGGGGTCTTAGGAATTTCTTCAGTTGGAATAACACATTTGCTAAGACATCCATCTAATATGAAAAAACCCAAACCCTACTGAGTGCACAGATTTTGGGGCTTTTCACCTCAGAGCCCAGTTCTGCTTTCTGAAAGAGGCTAGCAATAGTTTATGCTGGAATAGGCTCCCCAGAGTGAGTCCTAGTCTTTCCTCTGAACCTCTGGAAAGGGAACAGGCAAGACTGCTCAATACTTTTATAACATAACACAGCAAGATGGGAAGAGGGAGAGAAAAGGTGCAAAATGCAGTAGTCTTTCAGATACTGGCCACAACATGATCACTAAACAATTATGTACATCTGTAAAGCAACAGGCTCTCGGGCACAGTCAGTGCCTGCACCAGTACCTTCTTGTGGGGTAGGGTAGCAAAAACGACCCTTGCAGGTCTTTTTCCATCTCAATCAGATGTAATAAAAGAAACATACTGTCTTCAGATAATCTCGGCATCTACATGCTCATGCTATATCTTGAAATGTGGAAAAATAATACAGCAGTGGCACAACATAAGCCAAATTCATACAGTGTTTAGCAAAATGCAGTACTCCCCTATTACTGTGTCTCCTACGTGAACTTAAGCTTGTGGTGGTTAAATCAGCATCTCAGTTCCGTTTGCTTTGATTGCTTTCTCCATTAATCAGGTTCTTCTCCTGCTGCTCAGCTAAGGCTTGCCATTTCTGCCTGTTTTTTCTGCAGCCATCCAGCAAAGGGGAGCAGGCCTCTGACACGTGCGTTAGGGCCTGAAATAAATTGAGAACATGGAAAACAGATTGCATTCAATTTTTAATTTAAAAATGGAGAATGTATTTTTTTCAGATTTCTGAACTTAGGGGAAGACTTGTAGATCATTGACTGCACTGGTTACCTTACCCAAGAGCTGGGTACAGTTTGGACTAGGATCACTTGGTAACTGTAGATTTAAGCAGCAGTGCATATTTCAGAGTAAATCCAGTTTTTCTGGTCTTTTCATAAATGGAAAGGTAAAGCTCTCCCCTAACCGGAAGAAGTATGGATGTTCAGGCTCTAGAACTGCAGGCATTCAAGCCTGCTCAGGTGCTCTGTTAAAGAGTTTTCTGTTTGTCCAGTCTGTACCTTTGCAGTGACACTTAGCCTTCCTTCCGTGGCCTACCTCCTACTGGAGACAGTTTTCTGAGGCTTCAAAGCAAAGGCTGCCTTATTTTCCTGACAGTTTCCACAGCACAGAAACACTTGATTTTCAGGGACAGCAGCTAATAGTTCCCACTCCTTTCTCTATCCCTGTTTACTTTCAACTGGTGAATGTGCAGTCTTTTCTAAAAAGTTTATTGTGTAAGAGGGAAAAATTCAGGTGATCATCCTGTTCCTCCCACTGGAAGATTCTTAAGAGTTAGGTTATCTGTTCATTTCCTTTCTTTTTCTCACCTCGGTTTCTGTAAAATACTTGCTACAGTTCAAATAAACAGACTTTCACTCTAATGTTGTAGTGGACAAAAAAAACAAACAGAAATCCTGTTGTGTTTCACACTATATTTGACCAAGCAGCTTCTCATACAGTGTGTGACCAGGACAAAAAAGCATTTCAATTAATTCTGTCATGCAATGCTTTGGTGTGTGATGAAAGAGAAGGAAAAAAATGGAATGGGAAGTGTTAAACTTGGGCAAATTTCCTATACTGGCTATTCCGTATCACTTTTTGTATGAAGAGTTCTGGATTCTTTAAAACTTTTAAACAACACTATTTTGTCAATGCACTATCTGGATACCATTCTTTTCCTAGAGGTCAAAGCATTGGTTTCGTGACTTTCCCTGATAATCCAGAATATAACCCTGGGATGTAACACCAATTGCACAGAGTACAATTACCACTAGGTTTAAAAAATTTGTAACAAAATACATTAATCAGACAAATATAAAAGTAATTATAAATACTAAAATAACTTCTTCAACAGAATAATGAACCATATGTAATACAAGATAAAAAATATTTTCTAACTAAGGGGCTAGTTTTTAATTTGATTTTTATTCTAATTTTAAATCTGTGTCTACCACTGAGCAGCTCTGGTTTTAGATATTTGCTGTTCTTCCTTAGGCACCATACCTCATACAGCTGCAAACAAACAGCATCTATAAATCCAACCTGCATGCTGGGAATTTTGTTTTTCTTCTCTCTGTTCATTAGATCCTGCAGATAAGAAGTAAACAAGTTCTGTGTTTAAATGCATTAAATAAAAAACCCAACCAAAACCAAAGAGAGTCTGGAATTAAAAAGTAGCATCTTAAACAGCACAGCAAGCTCAACACAGCAGGGTGTCATTACAGGTTTTACAATGAAGGGAATTGGACTTCATAAGTTCCCTCAGGAGATAGGCTTTGGATTGACAGAGCCCAAATAACCAGACAAACATGCAAACTTACTGGGTTTGGATCACTGCAAATAGGTACCAATTTAGGAATGTAATTCCTAGCCAGTTTAGTAATACTGACTTAAAGAAGATAATACTCTCTGTTCTTCTGGTTCAGAGATAATGACACACTATTGGTGTTTTGGAACCACAGAACAAAACTGACTACTAAGAAGACGGGGAAAGAGCTGGTCCTGTATTGTGGTCAGTGGGAGAAATTTTAAGTGCTGTTTCCGAAATTCATTTTGCAAGTGGTGATTCTGCCACTTACCGTGGGTTCTATGTTGAGTTCCTTCCGCTCTTTATCTCCTTGATCAAAGAACTCAGTAGCCACAAGCTCAGCAATCTGTAAGAGATTTCACTCATTGAGAACTCTAAAAGTTTGCGTGCTACCTACAAAAAAGACGGGTTCCTATCTCTCCTTAGGATATATCATAGTAGCCCCCCACACATATTGTGAGACTCCAGCTCTGCATTCCACCACTGCCTTTGCAATAAGGACTGGGTGGAGGAAATAAACTTTTATGCAATTTGCATTTAGGAAATCTTAAAAATTAAGCACGTACCCGTTGCTGAACTGGCCATGGTTTGGTTATGGCTGATAAGTCACAAGCAGTCATCAGCATTGCTCTGTAGAACAAACAGAAAGGGATAAATTACTGCATGGTGAAATGTATGTAGCCACCAAGTCGAGTGATTAGTAAAACAGAACATAGAATTTGAGGGAACAGCCAAGTCAGAAAAACAAGTGAAGTTAAAGCAGAGTTATAAATGTAACTCCACATGCTATTTAACAAAGGTTATTATACAGGTTGCACCCTAATAGTTCTGACCCAGGAAATTCATTGACAGCTTGTACAGGCCCAGAGCACACAGACCTGCTGGGTTTAATGACGTTCACAGCAACATGGCATGGGAAATTGGGTACCCAGTAATATTAACTGACTTCTTGATTATTCTGCTTTTACTTACAAAAATAGCTCCTTTTGTGAGGGGTCTTCCCAATTAAACTGCTTCTTCCTTAGAAGTTCGAAAAATTCTCCTCTCCTCCTTTAAAAGAAGTTAAAATAAAAGACTTTGCAGCATGCCAACGTGATCCTAATATCCAGCAGTGACTATCCAGCCCAACTTTCCTCTGACTTACTTTATGTATAGTGCTAGGTCTGTGGCAAGAATGGCTTGTTTTATCATTTTCAGTGTAGCCTTGTATTCTTCAATGGAAAGGCTGCTGAGAATCTGATTTCCCTTTACAAAAAAAGCCAAAAACAATGCTGTCAGTGAAATCGACAATACCAGTTTGCTAAAGTGTCTCTAAGTTACCAAATCATTATGAGTTGCTTGCTGATATATTCTTTAACCCTCCTTCGATTTGCAGATTCCCTAGTTTAAAAATAAAAATTCCAGTCCTCTTGAGTAATGGCAGAACGCAGCACAGCAGCAACATCATCACTGACTATTACAAAGTGAAACTGCAAGCAGAGCAACATCAAAGCCTTCAAGTCCATTTCATTCATTAAAATTAAATTTGTCCCTGGCTGTATCACAGCTTCTCTTTCCTCTTCCTTCCCCTCCCTGAAGCAGAGGAACTATAACAGATTCCCATACCTGCCCATTACCTCTAGTAAATGAAAGTATTTTCCTCTTATGAAGCAGCATAAATAACAAGCTATTAAATAGAAATAGAAGCTAAGCAGCCTCCTGTTAAACCAAATGGAACTCACCTCCATTGTTTTTCCATATTTGCCTATCTGAATAGGAAAGGATCATTACAATACAAAAGATGCCAGAAGTACCACAACCTGTCGCACAAAAGGAGCAGTCCTTTGAAGGGATTGTGCATGCTAAATCAATGGTCTTCAGAATTACAGAATCAAATTATAATAGCAAGACAAGAAGAATGTAGTTTTGTTTGCGTATTTAATTAACTTAGGTTTGGCTTCACTTTGGAATGTCAACATGAGCAGTGTTTGGTTTGGTCTCATCAGGGCTGCTTTGTGTATGTGTAGGCTGGAATGTTTTTTGAAAGGAGAGGAAGGACTTGGGTTTGTTTGGTGGTTTGTAAGAGGTCATGAAAATGGCAGCAATGCATTTTGTTTCCTTTGGTCCAAGGAAGCAGGTACTCAAAAGGATGTTAAGCAAGGCTCCCCTTATCAGGCAGCACTTGGAAAGCTTTGGTGGCACTCAGCAACAGAACTGTGATTTCCATGTTGCTGCATTTGCTTTCTTTACCCAAAAAGGAAGAAAGAGCACTTAAGAACATATAAGGGTGGGATTCTATCCAGAAGCTAAAAATAGAAAGTAAAATAGTTTCCTTCAGCATACACAGGAATGTGGCACTCACTGGACTATTCAGGATCATAAGGCATTGATCAAAATGATGATGCTCCATGATTGAGTGGCAGTACAGCTGAGCCAGTGGATGTTCGCTTCTGGGGAGGAAAAAGATGGAGAAATCAAATTAGACAAATATAATAGTGATCCAGAAATAACCTCCCTTTTAACATCCTCTTTGTAGGAATATGGATAAAAAGATAATGCTGTTCCTTTGTCAGAGCACTGACAGCTCTGGTTTTCTGCCTTCTGTTACCTGCAGAGACCAGCTACATGCAAGGAGTGAGAATGTAATACAAGGTTTTATAAAGAGTGAAAGTTCTTGTATAAAAAGCAAAGGCAACACGAAGAGTTCATTCACAAGCAGAGTTTAGGAGACAGTTTTGGTTTCTGTAACATGTTCTTAAAACACCTGCCTAGCATATTCAGTCATCTCATCTGCTGAGCTTGTAAGTAATAATGCAAACTAATAGGAAACCCACTGATACCAATGGAAAAGTTCCTGCTGACCTCAGTGCAATATGGTGCTGGGCCCAAAATGTTGATCAAGTAATTTCTTAGGGTTAGTAACTGTACTGGTGTTTCGTCATCACTATCTTCATGACTGAACTACTGCAACATCGTTACCTACCCTTTGCCCCGGGGTAAAATCCAAAAGGAAAACTGCTTAAAGGCCTATAGAGATGTTGGTTGTAATACAGTCAGTGAAAAAAAGCAGGAAACCAATTGTGCAGGTGCAGAATTAAAAATACCTTAGGGCAGAACTTAAAAGTATCTTAGTCTAGAAAATAGAATTTGCTGTTTGAGTAGCTGTAGACAAAGTACAGAAACTCCTCCTCTTTTGAGGATTTCCAATTTCTCCCTGTCCCTCGTTGAATTATATGGTTTTTGGTTTTTGCTGTTCTGTCTTGATTTTCAACCCCTGGTCCCACATTGCTCACGTCATCTCTTCAACTAAATCTGGATTCTTTTGAAAGTCTGTTTTGCTGATGATCCTGGACCTATTACTCTATTTATAATCTGACTTACAAATGTTTAATCATGTAAGAAGTTCTTTTTTAGCATATAATTCCATGAGATTTTCTGTATGGTTAAGGACCATTCACATGACTTGGTGGCTGCAGGATTTGGTCTCTGTGTGAGTGCACAGAGACTCAAATAAAAGTCATAAGGGGAGACTCTGGGGATTTAAGAACCACAAAAATGTGGAGAGAAAGATGGAAAGACAAACAGGAGGTTAAAGGATGAAAGCCCCTGAGGAGTGTGGGCTGGCTGCCCAGCACCTCCTCTGAGACCACCACAAAAGGGGCGTAGAGCAAATGTACTCCTGTGTTTCTGCAAGGAAACAAATTGTAGGATGGTGCCAACACACGCTGGGTGAAATTCCCACTAAATTAAGTGGGATGCATATTGTGTCTCCTAGAGTTCATCCTGGCTGGAGAGAAAAATATGTGAGAAATCTCTTAGGTTATCTTCCCAAGTGCTGCTCTAAACTAGAGCTTGCTCAGTATTCACAGACCCTGACTGGGGCTGAAAATAAATTCAGGTCCAACTTCTGTAGTGATGCTTCTGTCAAACCCCCACTTTGCCAGGCCAAAGGACACCACGGCTTTCTGAGCACAGGGCTTTGGTTAACGTGGCTTTCTGTGCTTCCTACTTTACATGTGGGATTGGAGGAAAAAGAAAATAACCTCCCCCCTGCATATCTACCTAAAGGCCTACAAGCAGTTCCCTTTCTGTAACTTCTGCCAGGACCACTTCAATTTTTGGAACCCTGTTGCTTAAGAAAAGAATCATACACTGAATATCCACTCTCTGTGCTTCAAAGGAAGAAACAAAAGGGATCTGTTCCTAGAAATAAGAGCTTTTGTATTTAGATTTTTAAAAAGAATCATGGCACTTTCTATTGAAAAAGAAATTATTAAGCTTCAACCATCTCAGCTTTACAGCATGTGTAAATGTTAGATTTTGCTGTCTATGACACTTTCCCAGGACATTTTTCAGAGGAGATGACGCATCTCCAGATGTCTTCCAGGAAATTTATTTTTAAGTAAATAAAGCAAAAAATAGCTAACTAGTTCCAATCACTGCAAGGCTACAGTTACTGCTGGAATCCTCTACTACCAATCTAGAAAAAGGTTACTCTTTCAATTTTGTGGACTTTGTTTGTTTTTCCTTTGCCCATCAGTCAGTGTTACTCCAAACATATAAATCTGAAATGCAGGAGTTCCGCTTCACCTTACTTATCTTCTGCCTGTCAGTATTCTGTGCCTCAAACAAGCTTTTCCTTCTCTACTATCTTACTTTTCACATCATGAGAACAGCAAACCAATCCTTCCACAGGTCACTTCAAAACCATTCTCCAGCTCTGCCAGAAGAAGATACCCAGAAATGTGTGCTTGTATCTTTTCCCCATCTCTGGTCAGACCAGGACATACTGCCAAATCACAGGAATCACATTAAGCCATGCTTTAAATCAAGCTATTTATTTATCTGAAGACTCATATATTGTTACTTGAAGTGATACCAAATTCACTGAAAAACCCCACATTTTGGGTGGATTTGAAATTATTAATGAATTCTAAAAACCCCAGTATCTTTAGTTAAAAATTAAAATATGGGCAAAATTTTAGACTTCTTCAGATATTTCATTTTGATAAATTCAAACCAAAATATTTTGTTTAGTAAAAATATTTTTTCAATATTTTAAATATATTTTGTCTTTTTGTATTGTAAAGGCTTTTCTGTAATTCCAGATTGGATCAAAGTTAAAGGGTACAGATAACCCACAATCAATGCAAAACTGCCATACATTTTTAATGTGATTTTAACCATGTAACTTATTCTCAACAACTTTGAATTCTGGAAAAATTGCCACGACTAAAACAATCTGAGGTCAAAATGGTGGGGAGACACCTCTGTATCAGAGGGTGCAGATCTTGATGCTGTGTTGGCCCGGACAGGACAGGAAATAGCTGGGTTGGGCAGGGAGTGATCTGAAAAGCTGCATGATTCCTACACAGTGTCCCTTGGAAGCTGCAGCCTTTTGCTGTCACTTTATGGGAAATGGGGGAGGAGACTTTGGGAATGGGAGCACGAAGATCTTGTCTCTGCACAGCAAGGAGTTCACTTTGTCTGCCATCGTAGTTAGTCAGCAACTGAGTCTGTGCATCTTTGCTTTGGACTTCTGAATGGTTCTGCCTGTTCTTGCACTTTCTGCTTTGTAAAAACCTGCTCCTTTTCACAGCCCCATATCATCAAAACAATCAGGTTGTACCTAATTTAGCTCTCTGCTTGTTTTGTTCACTCACTTGTTTTTGACTTCTCTCAGACCTGCTTACCTTTGTATGTAAGAGTTGTTCACTCCCCTGTGATCCAGATCATGGCTCAGAGTTGCTATCAGCAAAGCCAATGTTTCTAAGTCAGTCAGTTTGCTCTGTATGCAAAGAGTAATGCCAGAAGTGAGTTGGAGATTTATTTTGTACAATGTGTTTTACATCTGCTTTCTAAATAATGAAATCTGTTCTTCATACGGTCAAAAGACAATTCAGTTTGGAAATGACTGATTTTGTTTCTCCCAGGAATATGTGTCTCCCAATGCTTGCCTTTCCCCTCAAACTAGAAAAAAATTGAGTTATGTGCAATGCTGTTCGGACTCCAGAATCTAGGACATGAGAATCAGCAGGGAGCGAATCCAGTGTAGTTAAGAATAAACAATTTATGGAAATTGTAGTGGAGACTGTCAGGATTCCAAAAATAGCAGGCAAACTATCAGGATCACCAGAGATTGCTCGACCGCACACTGAGCAAAACTGCCATGTCCATTCCAGCAGAGAAGTAAGATGGATGTCCTTGCTTTGGTCTCTTTCAGCACCTATTCTCATTTTCATTAGTGAGACAAAATTTTTATAGGAAAGAAATGCCTCTTCCTCATTGGTATTGGGTTTTGGCCAACAAAGGGGATTTATTTATGCTCTCAGAAGTGCTTACTCTAAAGCAGTGTAAATCAACTAGTAACAACTGTGTGTAATCAAACTGAACAAACACGTTTATTCAGAATGAGCAGAAACATTCTGTTTCCTACAAGAATATAAAAACAAAACCTAAAATTATGTTTTGAAAGAATGTAGAATCAATATCTTACTTATTTAGAGCATCATCTAGCTCTAATCAGAACGATTAGGTTGTTTTTTAAATTATTAGGGGTCTTTTTAAGTGGAAGGTTGAAAATTTGTTAAAAAGCATTGGAATAAACATTTAAATATTTATTTCTATATTTTTATGTTCTGTTGTTTGTCTAAAGCTGTAGTCATCTCTGCATTTGAACTTTAAAAAATTCCTGTTGAATATTTTAAGGAAACATCCTGAAAATGGGTCAGGCTTCTCTTCTCTACCTTTTTGACTTGCTTGTAGCATAAGCATTAACTTTGCAAAAGGCCATAGGAATGTACGTGCCTTATTTGAGATATTGCCACTGGGAACATCCAGATAACCATTTCCAGAGGATTTAACTGAAACTGGGTACAAAACAACATGGCAGCAATCTCACAAACCAAGCCCTCATAGCCAGAACTCTTCAGCAGAAGATTCACTGGCAATACCACAGAACCATGAACATCTTACTGACATGACAATCAGAGCTGCGTATCATTAGAGAATTTGTCTTAATAGAGGAACTGAAAATGTACCTGAATTTTCCCAGACTTCAGAGCAGCAAACATGCACTGTGCTGTGTTAAAGGCGTGTCTCCAATTGTGATAAGCAACATTCTTCCGATAGTTTTTCTTCACACTTAAAATCCATCTGCAGAGAACCTTTAAGAAGCAGCATCACATAGATGTGTTTTCATAAGAAGAACAGATTTCTAACACATTCAAACTTTCTTAATCGCACTAGGAAATTCTCTTACTAAAAAAAAAAATCCACTTAACTCAGTTTTAAGTTCAAATATAACACACTTGTAACTGTGAACATAGGTAAGAACAGGCTTACAACCACTAGTGCAGCTTCTCATTGAGTATTTAATACTTGTGGGTTGGGGTTTTTATTGCTGATTGCTAAATGTCAATGTCAGAAGCACTGCTGTTAATTCAGAAACTGAGGTATGTTGAGCTAACTGGGAGAGAAAAGTCATTGTTTATAATGACATATTTGATAGAGAAAATTTATTTAGTTAGTTACTAAATCCTCTTAAGAGCTGTTTTGAAAATGAACAGGCAGCTTTTCCCTCCTATCAGCTTGTCAAAACCCAAGTGGAATTGGACTTTGGAAAGCAAGTAAGTATGATAGAAAGATTACTGTATTGCTAGGTAGTTTCTTTTTTATGCAGGAGGAAAGCTTGTCCTGGATGTTTTACTCAACAGTATTAAAAATTGTGGGTTATAATTTTTTTTACACACACATATATACACACACATTTTTCCTACCTTTTTTTTTTGTACAGAAGTGACAGGTATGAAGGTCGGGTAGTAATTTGATGTTGGGACATATTCCTTAAGGTTATTGACCTTACTATGGAGGTGAAGCTAAATACTGAGAGATCAGACTAGGTATTACAGTACTCCTTTTGGCCCTTGAACACTGCTAATCTAAATTGGTCTATAAACTGCTGATCTAGAAAATAAATGTTTTCTTTAACTAGTGGGTTTGCCTATGAAGCCCTACAAATTAATCTTGAATTTTGATACGAATTTTGATGGTTTTATTGAAAAGGTTATAAAGCTAAAAGAACATATTTAAAAATGAAGGTTTCTACAAATAGATGTTGTGTGCACTGAGTGGAAGAGGCTGAAGAGATTTTGTTTTACTCGTCTTGATCACCTCTGACAGATGTATTGAAGAAACCTTCAAGGAAATTGCCACAGCCCACCTAAGTTATCTGTTTCAGTCTTTACTATCTCCATAACTATAAAGCCCCACCAACCTCTAATCTATTCTTTTGTAGGGAAAGACTAAGATAGTTACTACCTCAGATGGACATAGTGAACAATGTTATTGTCCTCTTTTTGTAAGAGTTTTTCACTTCCTGAGAAGTTGCTATCCTCTCCCTCCTCAGTATTCTGCTTTCCAGTCCATTAATCATAGACTGTAAAATTATTAATCCTTCAGTAGAACCAAACTGAGGACAGACCCCAATACTTCATATACCTTCCTAGTTTGCAAATTACTCTTTAATACAAATGTCCAATTATATTTACTGTGGGATCATTTCACTACTCTGAATTCCTAAAAATTAAGCTGTCTCTTTCAGGGGAGCAGTATTTGGCAGCAACCGTACCTCATGTTTCATTTGAAAGTTTTGCACCAGGTTGAGGTCTGTGAACATTCGAATTGTGCACAGTGTTGTTTCAAAGTCTGACAGCTCAAAATCGCTGAAGTAGAAGTCAGTCAGGTTGAGAGTATGTGCAGATGGCACTACAGCAGCCTGGAGAAGAATGAGAGAACACAACTTAGCACTAGGGCAAAGAAAGCAGAACAAATACCTGCTTTTTCAACAGAGAAACTGAAAAAGAGACACTAAATTTTACCTTGACGTGATACAGGAAACTGATGATTGCTTCTCATTTACTTCTCCTAGCCTCTCTTGTTTACCTTATTACCTTAGTTTTAACAAGCACTTTTCCATAGATCAAGAGAATAAGAATAGAATTACCTGGTCAGTCTGGTTATCTAGATCACCTGAGGCAAATGGTAACCAAAAGTATTGATGATATTGGGAGAATGAGAAAACAAGGCAGTGGAGTTATATGCTTGTTTTTATGGATGTTCAGACAGCAAAATCTGTAACTGTCAACATTTTTCTAAAAATTGTGAGGAAAGAGATGTTGGTAAAACAGATTTGATAATTGAATCCATGTTCAGCACAATGGGAGTCAGAACATGTCCACAGGCAGAGCTTTCTCAGGGCCAGAAACCTGAAAAATTAGAGTTCATCTGTGATCAGTAATCTTTAAAACCCGTGGTCAGTGGTTTTGGTGCAGTTTGCATACAACCATAAACCTTCAGGATGGAATTCGAAATTACAAGGTACACAGTACCCCCGCCCCCCATTCTGTATGTTTCTTTTTTAATTGTCAGTAATAGCTCCATGTATTACATGCCTTTTCTAGTTATAAAATACAGAGTATTTATATTGGTTGCCCTTCAAAATACTGGTGTTGAGGTTATGCTAAGTCTTACATTAACTCTTATACTAATGAAATAAATGCTAAATCTTATCCGATAGAACAAAATTTAGATAATTTTCTGCAGTACAAAAAAAGGTGGCGTTTGCAGTGCTACTACTTTACAGCTATTTCACCTCAATATGATCTGAAGAAAATCAGGTAAATCTGAAATGGTGAAGGAAATAAACCTTCATCTTCCTCTTTGTAATTCTAGAGGAAAACATTTCTCCGGTGTGGGCAGCTGTCTCCCAGAAGGCTGAGGAACTGAAAAGGAAGCATTTGTCATAATCTAGAATATTAGTGCATGTAACATGCAAATCCACTGAACTATGGCTGCCAGCCTCTGTTCCACCTAAGTCTGCTGTCCTCTGTCTTGCGTGTCAGAATCAGAAAGTCACAGAAGATTATGAAAAAGAGTATTTACACAGGAAAAAAATGCACCATTCTTACACATTTCTTGTGCCAGTAATTTTGTGTCCCTCAGTTTGGATTCATGTGGTATTTCAGCTGTGAGCAAATGAAAGGCCTGCGTGTTCAGTGGTAAGTAATGCAACTGTTCAGCAAAGCTACTGACATAATTTTGAAAAACTGCAACTGCAGGCTGATATTTCACAAGGAAAGGGGCTGGAAGGACACAGAAGGAGCTCAAAAGAACACCTCACACTTCACTTCATTCATAAGTTCTCTTCCCTTCCGTGATCTCCTGCCTTTTACAGCCACAACAGTGATTTTCATTTCAGCTGAGACGTGAAAAACCTGCACTGTATAGCAATTTATAGTGTTGTTTAACCAGATTAGGTATTTCCTTTTTCACTTACTGAAGCCACTAGAGCCTTCTGCCTTCTGTTTTACAGTATGAAAGTTCATCAGCTATTTTAATTTCAAGTTATTGAGCTATGGTTTCTGTAAATACATTGGCAGCAAAAAGAAGGCTATGGAAAACGTGGGACCACTGTGTGGCAACTACAAAGAGTTTTGCTTTGTTTCATCTGCTTTGGATGATAAAACACAGGTTGCAGACAGTATCCAGGCTCAAAGGAGGTGACTTACACAATAGGACAGTTCTTTAGTATTTGGAAATGATGATTAAAGTAAAAAAATTGACTGCAGGCTATTCCATAAGGCAGATAATGAATAGAATAGTGCCAGTTGGAAGAGCCTACAACCATTTTCTAAGTCCAACTGATAAGTATCTATTTTCCAATTATTTAGAAGCAAAACAGAGCAAAAAGGTATATCCAGAAAATTTTTAAGCTATTTTGGCCATCTTTATACAACAATATGAGTGCAAAAAATAAAAACTAGAAAATTTTATGAGTGCAAATAAAAAGGCCTGTGCTTGTGCTTTGGTACCACCTTAAAGAGTGGTGGTTAACACAGGCCAGGATTGTGCTAGGAAGCTGTGGGCAGGTAAGCCGTGCAGGTGGACACTGGGCCAGTTCTATGTTTGCTGTGGTTCTGTTTCATTGAGCAGTAGTGATGTAACCACAAAGGTTTCATCACAAGCCCTGAAGAGAAACCTTAGGAGAGGTGTTGCATTCTGGTCTTGTCACTGGCTCTTTATTGATGAGCAGCAGTGCAGTAAGACTGAGGTTCAAAAATCTGTGTGGCCCTGTTCCAGAAATATCCTTAGTCTTACAGGTATGTTGCTTGGCCAGACCAGTCCCATGCTACCCAGTTCATGGTCCCCCCTATACCTTCCTTCCTCTCCCTCCTCCCATTTGTTTTCATGCAGCAGGGGTGATGCTATTTCTCTGGAATACCTGCTGATGACCTGGAGAAACTAAGCACATGCTGTGCTTTGAAATGCACTTGAAATCCTAGCTGTAGTTATTCCTTAGGCAGTGGCTTCTAAACACAGAATTAAACATGAGCAGAACAGGACACTGCACAGAAAAGCAACGATAAAAACATTTTAAAAATCATAGCATTAAAAAATTCAACACAATTTATACATAAGGCCACAAAGCTGCACCCATACTTGGGATGGTTGAAAGGTACCAAAGCTGTAAGACAGCATTCAGACTTAGCTGCAGAATGGAGAGTTGTCAACATTTTGCTTCTGCAAACTATTATGAGTTTGATACTGACATTGCACCAGTTGTGACTGTCTCAAACTCCTGAGAAAAATCAGTCAGCACAGGTCTGGTTCTCACAGTGCTCTAGGCCAGCTTGTATCTCTTACTATAGGCATTGTAATAGTTCCCTTTTATGTGATTCAGCTCAGGAACCCATCAGTATAAGCTTCACTGCCATTTTTATTTCTGGAACATGTGCTTCTCCCCCTTTATGGATCACATCTGTGTACAGGACTGCTCTTGGCTGTTCTATTAAAGCAATATTTCTAAAGTAATAGTAAAAAATTCAATTACCACTGTTACCTGCAGCTCCCTCGTTTCCTCCTCAGCAGCAGAAGCATGGTATGAGAGAACCTAAGGGAAGAAAAAGAGCAGCCCTTAGTACAAACGAAAGAGCAATATGATAACAAGGGGCTTTTCCTAGAGCAGGTTTTTCAGCATTCCACTGCATTTGCTGATAAAATCTTCTGTCCATACAGGGCCCAAGCCAGTTTTAGGGGAGCTCTCTGAATGCATATGTGGAGATGTCTGCATCTTTTACAAATTTCCCACAGCACAGAATCTTCTAGAGATAATTAGGCCAAGAAAACGTAAATAGTTTCTATAAAAGAGCAATGAACTCTGATTTTCTCTTTGGAAAGTTTTCATGGCCCACTTTCAAAGACAAATAATACACGAAACAGCTCTTATTATGAGCCTGATGTTATTGCCATTGTAATTCTTTCAGGACTTTATTCAGTCACAAAAGAAAGTTTTGCCCTAACTGGAACTTGGCATAAAAGTCTGAAAGACAATATATTCACTTCAAATTAAAAAAATAAGCTCATATTTTTTAGCTATTGAAAGCATATGACATGAAAATGTTATGGAGCTTTGGTTTTTTGTAAAGAACTCATCTTACATGCTAACCTATAATCTGGCTGGAACTTCCTGTATTATCTATGAAATGTTATAGTAGGAGAGAAAATTGGTAATTTGCCATATAAGCAAATGATTTTGATGACAGTTTTACCAGCTTTTATTTAACATGACCTAATACAGGTTTATTTGAGAACTGTAATGTTTCTTTTAGAGGGTACAGGGCACATAATCCCATTTTAGGAGCTCTGCAAACACTGTGTTTACATAATGAATGTTCGGAGATCCAAAGTCTACACATTTTTCACTTTCCGCTTCAAGTTATCACCTCTGAGTAATTCAGCTTCTCAGACTAAAGCCCTCTTCAGCTGTGAAACTTAACAGTAACCAATTCAAAGGCTGGGACCAGATGACGTTCATCTTGATATGGTTTGATGGAGTCTGAGGAAATTTCTCAAATCCTACAGTAATGCTGCTGTTACTCCTCACACTGGTTTGTCTAAAGGACTGAGCCAAAATCATCACAAAACCCCTCAGACAAGAAGAGGAAGCCCCTTAATCTGCCAAACCATTTCCTCCTCCTATGCGACAGAAAGCACCCACTGTGCTGCCAGCGTGCAGCCTCGTGGAGAGGAGAAGCTGCCTCCAGCTCCCCACTAAATCTCAGAAGTGAAGTTAAGACAATACCAAATTAAAGAGTCTGCTGGCAGAGTCAGAAACAAGCAGAAAATTCCTGAGCAGCTCAACAGCCCAAATGCTGCTCTCCTGAGGGACAACAATCTCTGTTCAGTGTCCCTGTGAGTAGCTACATTAATGTGCAGAACAGACAGGGTCTGGGCAACATTAGGGTCTTTTTGGGGCTAATTAAGGACCACCTAGATTTTGGGCTCACCTCTAACGTCACCATCTGTTTGGCCATGGCTCTTTCTACAGCTTCATACATCTGTGTGTTCTGGATCCCCAGGCCACAAAAGATGACGAATGCTTCCAGGAACTCCTCATCATTTCTGTTGAAAGCCTTGATTTTTCCTGAGTTTTCTTCCATCTTATTCACAAGCTGGCAAACCCCTGTGTCAGGACACAGAAACGAAAAGTAATACAGAGAACTGCCAACATATCACCTATTGTATCATCAGGAATTAAGTTTAGGACAGATTAGCCTACAGTATAAACCACCAACATACATAAGTGACACATAGGAATGCTGTAGGATTTTCTTCTTTTTCCTCCAAGTGTAATTTCAATGCATTATAAAATAAATGTTAAAATATTATGTATACATAATAATTATTAGAATTTGTAAACCAAAAATGTAGGGCTTTAGAGACTTGATTATCCTGTGAAATTCTAGGGTCATTTTCATCATAACTTTTATTATTAATAGTATTCTAGATTGATTTAATCCCTAAAGACAATTTGTCCTTTGGAGGCTAATTAAATTTTTGCAACCATGCCAAAAGAACATTTATGAAAGTCAGAACAGTGGTACACAGAGTTTTTGATTCCTTATTTGAGCCAGTACTAGGATTTTTTTCAAGTAAATGAACTAAACAGGGAATACCCAAGTTGAGGTTCAAAGCTGAAGTACACTCGCCCGTTCTATGAGGACGTGGTTGAATTACAGCTTCTTCCAAACGCTACTGAACTCCTTGAAAAGCATCTGACGGAATTCAGCTTGTTAGGTTCAAACTTGCTGATATTTACATTTGTTTATTTTCTGTTAAGAATTTCTGGACTTTTCTGTGCATGTCATTGAAGAAGTCTGACAGGTAACTTCTACCACAGCTTGTTGCAGCTTAAACCCCTGACACCTTTGTGAGCAGAGGGCAATTCAGACATACACCTCCCCTTGGTTTTACCTGCTAAGAAATCAGAGTATTAATTAAAGCAGCTGAATTATAAGAATATGTTGTCTTTGGCCAAAACTGCTTTGGGGGTGAGTACTGTCTTAGGGGAGTCCAAATGTTTTCTCACTGCTGTGAGCATAAAAGCTGCGTTTTCCTGGCCAAGCACCAAAATAACCCAGCTGCAAATTAAAAATTCTGAAAAAAATTACCACATGTGCATCTTCCCTATTACAGTAGATAATAAAACTGAGGAAAAGAATGCATCAGCCACATATGCAACTGTGGTTTTAGAATAATGTTGGCCTCACAAGTAGTTTTAATGTCTGGAGACAATGTAACGGTGTCCTGTTTCCAAATTTTATTCAGTTTGGGGAACTTAGTATCAAAAGTCTCCTCTAAAGAGATCAGTAAGACCATTATAGCTGTGGCTGTGAAGTGTTCTGGAAGGGATTAGGGTATCTGAATATTGCAAACAGGATTCTGAATCTTTATGGAATGGGATAGAAAGGAATGGAAGGTTGAATCCCAGTAAAAAATACAGTCCCATCAAAAAAGAATTCATTCAAATAAGGAACAAGATTAACTTTCCCTGGGGAAAAAAAAAAAAGCTGACTTTCAAAACTCTTTAGGAAAATCCCATGAAACTGACTTTCAGATTTCTGTTTAGTACAGTTTATGACATTATAGTTATTTCCATAGCGACTATGATGTAATGAAGACAAGATTAAGACCCAGTGGTGAATATGCCACAAAAGTAAATCAATTCTTAAAAGACACAGTATTTGCACATAAATGTCTCTTAAAAAATAGAGGACTGCAGTGAATATACTGTGTATTACTTAAGACTCTATAACCATTTTCAAAAACTTCCCCAAAGCACTGAGAGGTCCATTGATTATAAATAAAGGAACTCCAAAGTCTTTCATTGGGACATAGTTATAAAATCACAGCAAAATTCTGTAAAGCTTTTACCACATACCTGAGAAATGCACAAGTCAGGAGAATAAAG
The DNA here is from genome assembly GCA_013397975.1 of Machaerirhynchus nigripectus. Lineage (NCBI taxonomy): Eukaryota > Metazoa > Chordata > Aves > Passeriformes > Dicruridae > Machaerirhynchus > Machaerirhynchus nigripectus. The sequence goes on along the minus strand of VZRQ01007666.1, from coordinate 185,653 downwards.
TTCTTTTCATCTTTCTTGCTAGTAAGATTTGCTTGGGTTTGATGTGGACAGTTTTTCCCAACCCCATACCACTTCCCAAATTCTGGTTTAAGATCCTGATCTTAAAAATAATTTTTAAAAGAAACCAGAATAATAAAAGTCATACATGCTATGTAGTATTGTAAAGGAACTTCTGGGTACTGTCCTAAAGACAACTTCTTAACCTTGCCCTATTAAATAACTGAAAATGAGGCAGATGTGAAACCATAAAACACTTCAAAGAACATTTCCCATTGAGAATGACTCAGATTTGAAAAGCCCACCTAAATGGGTGGCCTGACTGAAAGTTTCAGTTTGAACTTCAATAGGAAAAACAAAAAAAGATCAGATGCAAGTGTTTTATCAATAGCTCACAGCATGGTGAAATATCTCTAATTAAACCTCCACAGTTCAGTCCTCATCTTCGTCTTCTAGGGTTTGTTGGAATATTTAAATAAAGTAATAAAAGAACTCGTGAAAGAAGCTAATAGCAAAAGAAATTTCAGAGAACTGCATTAGATAAAGATGAGGTTTCTCCTTTTGCTTCAGGTGTTAAAAGAAATAAATCTGTCTTCACAAAAAAAGGGCCTCATATTTACTCTATAAATTGGGCCATGCTGTTTTGCCATCATTCTCAAAGAAAGTTATTTGAAGACCGTTAAAAAGGCATTCTTGGAACTCTTAATATTTACTTGCCAAATTTCATAAAGCTGATTAAATTGGATTCATGCTCCTATCTAAGAATAAGTATATTTTATTTTCTGTTTGCATGTGGGACTTACTGATGCCAGTAATGAAGGCTGACACTCCTTCTACTCTTTGGCAGCTTATTAGGTGAGCAATTTATATTCAAGGTTGCAGTAGACTTGTTAGTTGAACAACTTATAATTAAGGATCTTCTCTCCTGGCTTGAGATTGCACGTTGCTGTGATTTTACTGTGGAGCACATAAATTTATCTATGAAATGTATAGCATTATTTTTGTAAAGATACCTACCTATCACTTTATTCTTTTTCCCATTTTTTATTGGTGTACACAGCAAACTCTTTATGTTCTGACTTACATTTTCTGCATTGTCATTCTGTTAAACAAACAGAAAGATAGAGTTACCAATTTTAAAGGCTGTTGTTCAGGTGGCTGAAGTGAAAAAGCTGCAGAGCTGGGCTCCACAACTACTCTTGGCTCACATTCTCCTTCAAAAAGCAACCACGTGATCTGATCAATGAGTTTGCACACAAACAACAGGCAGGAAAACTACTACAGCTAGGTCAGCATTCTGCACTCTTCCCAAGACTTTGCAGCACATCCCATGCTCCAGCAGAAGGAGACTGAATTTATTTGGGGAGGGAAGGACGGAACAAAAAGATAATGCCTCCTTTTCAACCACCTGGGGAGAAAAGGCCATAGCTCTGCTCTGACTGCTCCAGGAATAACGTGGCAGTTGTTGAGAAGTACATTTGATCCAAACTCTAATTGTATGTGACACCAAAAAATATGGGCACACACTAATATTTCTGATCAAAAGGTTATCTTTTTTTTAAATATTGTTGCTCTGTGCTCTGGTGCTGTGCAAGGACTGAAGAAAGTATCTTGGCAGGATTTTCATGAGGCGAGTAAGCATGCTGTTGAATGTCCTCCAAAGAAAGAGGCAAGCCAAGGTTTCTAGGGCACTGGCAACACCTGGGATTTCCCTCATGTCAGGGTGCATCAGCTTTCAAAACATTTATCCTACAGCCCTGCTTTGCCCTGCTCCTGTGGAATAGTGTAAGTGCAGTCTCTGTGTTGCTGAAAAACATTATCCAGAATTCCTTCTAAAAGCACCATTATTTCTTTTTATGAGTTTCTTTTACATGCATAAGGTGTATTCCAGGGGGAAAAAAAAACAACAAATAACTCTAACCCTACTGAACAGCCTGTTTCAGACAAACAGTTGTTTGGATGATTCTCAAGGTATTAATTTTATTTTAAATGTCTTCAAAATCATCACCTCTTTCTTTATTAATCTATACAGTATATCTGTTGGATTCTGTCTGTACTTCCAGTCCTGCAGTTAAGACAGGGTTAGTCTGAGAACTCAATTCCTGTGTTGCTCAATCCTTCACAGAAACCCACTCCAGCACATCCAAGAAACCTTGCACGGGGGAAAAAAAGGGAAACAACACAGCTCTCCACCATGAGCCTGCCCCTTCTTTCCACTTATTGGAACAATCACACTGAGCACTGTCTTTTCTAAACCTTTCGTTGTGCATCACAGAACAAATTTCGGTAAAAAGCCATCTGCTGACCATAGTAGTTCCTCTCCCTCTCATTACCCTCTTGCCAACACACAAACATAATAGTAAGAGCAGACATCTTTCTGATTTCTGTATTGAAAATACAGGAAAATACATAATTAAATGCTTGCTTTTTGTTGATGATGACCATAAAGGCAACCTGACTGGAACCTGAGCCTTGCCAAGTGGCCTTCCCTCCTCACTCTCCAGTATCCCCATGCTCAGTCATCCACCACACCACCAGCTCACACATGAGGAAGTGTGAAGCAAAAGCTCCCAAAGTGAAGTTGATCCATCTCCACTCCAGCAAAGAACTTTCATCTGTAATATTAATCTTTGCCAGAATCAGAAGGGAAAGGAAAGGATAAAAGGGAAGGAAATTCTGAGAGCCTACTAACACTCACTGTGTGTTTGCACCATTTTAACTGGGGCCACTACCTTGACAAAGATAAGAACAATAATGGGAAAGCAAAAAAGGTTTTAAAGGTAAACAGAAAAACATTTTCCATTTCTGAATTTCAAACCTAAGCTTATTTTACTTACTGTCCATGGAAATCTTCTGTCTTTGCAGACATCTGGGATGTTGAGTGGCTCCATCGTATTCTTGACATATTGAGCATACATGTAATTGATTTTGTTTGTGTCATAGTCCCTGAAGGATACAACACTATTATTATGTGCTTAGCATAAAAGTGAGTCATCTCATTATGCCAAGCAGGTAGTAGTGATACCTTCCCAGATGAGAAAAGGATATATAGATACAACCAATAGATATATAATGGAGTTGAGTTCAAATCCTGTATCCAAATCCAGCTGTTGTCACAAAACTGCAGCATGGATTGGCGCATGCTTTCCACCATTTCTTTAATGTTCAACAACATTAACATTGAACACCAAACTGAAGAAATAAACAATTCCCTACAGTTTACACAGATGACGGATAAAGAATGAACAGCTGGGTTTATGTTGAAATAAACAGAACTATTTGAAAAAAAACTGCATTCACAAATCTGATACTCTTGAAAAACCAATTCTGGGTGAAATTCACATATTAGTTCAAGAGAGCGCAGCAGGTATCACTTGTGAGTTTTCTGCTTCTAAGTTCATTTCAAATTTGTTCTAAAAGTAAAGGGATAATCAGTCACATGGAGGTTCTGTTACTGAAATAGAACTGTCTATTCCAAATCAGGACATAAAGTATCTTTACAGAATCAATCGTCTCCACTTTTTTAGCCACAATTTATTTAAGGTATTTTAATTCTCTTAGACCCTTTGCCTGCCTTGGAGGCTAATTATAAACCTATTCCCATCAAGCTCCTGTAGTTTCCCTCCAACATTTGACTTTACTTTCGTTATCCTCCTGGTGTAAGGATGTTCCAGGGCTGGAGGAGAGGAATTACTCTTTTGTTATTTCACACATACAAGGCAATGCCCCACAATTCTGAAAAACAGATTTGAGGTTTGATTCAGTGTCCTTGATTGCATAACAAGCCTGAAATTTTCTATTATGTAAAGTAATACTTCCCATCTAATCCATGCTCTTGCTTGAAGTAGTGCCCTTCAAGCATAGAAGAAGTTGTAACTCCAGTGGTTGACCCACAGTGCAGTCCTTGGCATATAATAGTGCTGTCTTATGAACAAGAGTCTGATAGGCAACTAAGCCTCCGAGATTCCTCTCCCCTATCAGGTACGAGAAATAAGTTCCTGGTGGCCCATGCAAGCAGCTGATAACATTTTGAGTCCATTAGCTAGTAACCTTAAAAGGGATAATGGGGAGGAAGGGTTCATTCTTACAGAGTAGAAGAGGACTAAAGAGGAATTTTATTTTTCATCTTGTGATCCTACCAGGCTGTTGCACTGCTGTACTTTCTGGTTGAACAGTGTCTAAAACTGTAGCACAGCTCAACAGCTTTCAGTTGCTCAAGTCACACACTTTGGACATCATTTTCCAATATATGGAATTAAACTTAATATCATAAATATTTACTGCAAAACAATGTCAAAGGGGGTCAGAACATCTGTTTCCTCCTTGCACAAAATATTCATAGCATAGCATTTTATATATAAATGTGTCTTTCTGACAGTATTTGAAACAACTGTTTTTGATGACAGAGACAGTAATTTTCAAACTTCAATACAGAGGTTCAGGCTAACTTTGGGAACTGTTTTATCTGTGTATTTTAATTCAGCTGTTTCTGTCTTTCTCTTCCTCCCACTTGAACTCCCTAGTGGTTTCCCAAAGATGAGTGAGAGTCAGAACTTTAGGACTCTAGTCTTGCTTTAGTCAGACATGTTTCTTGAGTCATCTTCCTTATCTGTGAGATGAGGATAATGATTAAAATAATTGATTAAAAGCATTATTTTGGTTATTATTTACTAATTTGCATATGTCTCCTCTACAGCATAGTCATCCATGCAGATTTCTTAGAGATCAGTTTTAGAGCAGCTCATCTGTACATTTCCATAGCTTAGCCCTGAAATACAAATATGTTCTTAGACTGGCAAAGCGAAGAGATCAAGCCCTACTCCTGTTCTGCTCAGTGGGACCTTTTTAAGGCAAGAGAGTTGTTTTATGCCCACTTCAGGGGAAAACCTGCTCTATAAAAAATAACAGTAATACATGGGACTCCTGTTCTGCTCAGTGGGACCTTTTTAAGGCAAGAGAGTTGTTTTATGCCCACTTCAGGGGAAAACCTGCTCTATAAAAAATAACAGTAATACATGGGACCCAGTAGAAATAAGTCTGTTATTATAAAAAGAATATTAAAAGCATAGTTTCTTCAGCATTCTGCTGGGATAAACAGAAGTCTGAATTAATTGGTTTACCTCTTCAGATTTTCAGCTGAATCTTCTAATTCCTCAGATTCCATGTGAAAGACACTAGAAAATGTATCCTGGAATACCAAGAGGATGTTTGAATGCACAGGTGTATAAAGTTGTCATTATTTAGAATAGTATTACTCATTAAGCCCTTGTTGCAGTTAACAAGGCATTCTGTACTAAAGACAAGTGTAAAATTATTAAGCTTCATTTTACATCTATCATCAAGCATACTGGATCCTACCATAAAGGTATCTTTTGATAGAACTCTAAATATCACTGAATATCATTGAATCTCTGTTGATGACCCAGAGAAGAAATGCCAGTATTTCCAAGCAGTGCCAAATTTTATGTCAGCACAGAAATTCTTTAATTACACAATTCTTTAATTACACAAAGGCCAAAACCTCTCATGCCAACACCCAACCTGAGTAGATGCCGTGAAAGAAAAGACAGAGGATGACAAGACAACAGAACATATGAGAATGGAGGGAAGCCCACACCAATCCCAGGAAATAAACACTTCTTCCTCCAGACAAAGAAAAATATACTCACAGGACAATCTTCATCCACTATGAAGATGGTACACTTCTGCACCTGCATGAAGGATATTATAGTGGCTGCTATCTTCTTCAGGATTACTTCCAAAGACTGCTGCTCTTCAAAAATCAGGCTGGCAAGGTCAAGGAGCACCTGAAGGAAAGGTCATTTGTGAGGGTTTAACTACTTGTGATTTATGCAGTAATTATCGTTACTAATGTCTTTTAAGTCTTCTCCTCTCCCCTGAAACAGGGACACCAGTGTTCATGTCTGTGACCAAAAGTAAGTTTTGGCTCTCACAGATTGCAAGGTAACAGTCAATATTAGCCAGTTTGACACTTTTTATGGAAGAATTAAATAGCACAGTTAGCTGTCTGATGTTTTCAGTCAGAGAGGCAGAATAGATTTAGGCATTAATAGGTCAAATGAAACCTTAGAAATCCGGACAACACAGTTACTTGTCCTTAGGAAACCTATTTTCCTATGGCTTGTGTGTGCATTCTCAAACCAGTGATATTTACATTTTTTAAGACTTCTGACAGGATTATTCTCTGTTGTAATTCTAACAGATCCTAATGAACTCACTTGGTGAAAACATCATTTGGATACAGTCTGCTGTATTTCAAAGCTGCTGTTGAAGGACTTAGCTGCTCAGATGTGCTCGTTTTTTTTCTCAAAAGAAACATGAAGGCAATTTAATAAATTACCCAAATTTGTACCAATTTACGAACACTGATAGTCACTTGGAAACTCAGACCTACCAGAAAAAAATTTAAAACAACTGCTAGTCTTTTCTCCGAAACATTATCACATCATACAAGGCAGGCATATTCACCCATAAAGGCCATGACATTAGTAACCCACCAGTTATAAAGTTGGTTGCAAAGTAGACCTATAGCAATCAGAAGGAAATTCAGTTTTCCATCTGATCATTACTGAATGTATAGTTAGTGACAGTTACAGTGGTAATAGCTGAAAAGAACAGTCTGTATGACCTCTGCTATTCCATAGGGATAATCCTGCCTGTAATTTCTGGAGTGTGACACCTCTGGTTGTTTAATACATATGGTGAACCACAGGATAGCTTCAGGCAATATGAAGTATATTAATATGGAATTAATTTTCTGACATATGGCTTTACCTGCTTCCCCTAGACAAGCCATTCCTCAAAGCCCAGGCTGGAATGTGTCCAGCCTCTTCCCAGTGCAGCTCGTGAGAGCTTTATCACAGACACAGTATTCAGTCACAGGGATTAAAAGCAGCCAAGGAATAAACTACCACATCAGAAACAGGAAGAGGAGGCACTGATTACTTGCAAACCCTCCTAATTTCTGCATCCATGGGACAAACCTGTTGGCCATACCTGATTGCGCCTGTTCTCGAGCAGAGACGTCTCGTACAACTGAGCGTTGTGAAGAACAATTCCACAAAATGCCAAATACGCGGCAAAATCCTGGAGACAAATGAACATCAACATCTCATGGAGATAGTGTCCCACAGCATCTGAACTCTATTCAAAGATAAGCTACTGCAACGTTTTGTTTCCACTCTGAAGTATTAATTGATATTTTTGTTATTTTTGGCAACCGCACATTCAGGGTCTGGGTTTTTTTAGCTACTCATAATTCCTTATTTCCTCAAGAATCCCTTCTCCCTTTTTTAAGCTAAAATCTGAAGATCATTATCTTGGTACAAGTAGGGTTCATCTAAAAAGCAGCTTAAAGGAATAAATAATTTTGCAGCAATGCATATTTTGTCTAGAAAAACTGACCACACACAACCAGCCTCTCTGAGGGAATTCAGTCTCTTGGGAAGTGAAAACAAAAATCTGCTAACATAGCAAACCTGCAGTTTTTTCCTCATTCAGGATGGGATTAATTGTGATAGTCTGAAGATACTCAGGGTGCATTTTGTTTTAAAGGGGACATTTTCAAAGAGACGGGGTGAATTCTGATTCTTTTATTGCTGACTGTAAAGTCAGCTTCTTCAGCCCAAGCACAGCCTGGTTTTTGCCCCACCAATCTGAACGTGAAGTCTTGAAATTTTTGGAAAGGAACTGCACTGGGAGAATTAGGAATCCGTTCTCCTGTCTGCTCTCCTGATTCTCTCATGTATTGTTCATAATTTATCTAAAGCTTTTTCTTTTCCTGCAAATGCTATACTGAGAAGTGACAGGGTATTTAAAAGAGAATCAGTTTACAAATTTTAATATTCAAATTGTGTTTGGTGGGCTTGCTGGGAGAGTTAGAACGAATTAATTAAAAATTATGTCCATTAAAAGTTATGAAAGTGTTTTACAATGCACTTCAGTAGAGTAAGCCTGTGCTTCAGAGAGATATGACAGACAACATGGTGATCCAGAAATTAAATTATTTCACATCCACTTTTCTCATGGCCTCATAAAGAAAAAACTGTGCAGTATTGCCAGGAATGTTTACTTTCTCAGAGATGTTTAATTTTTAATTACTTAAAAATTTCTGAGCAGCAGGAAAATTAAAACATATCCATCCCCTTCCCCTGTGAACACAGAAGAGACAAACATCCAGCTTTTATACCTTTTCATCTTGTTCAGTGAAAGTGCCACCAACTCCAGATTTCTTGTTGATTGCTTGAGCCACACCAACAACCTAGCGTAATCAAAATGGAGAAATTAGCTAATTTTTACAGGTCTGTCACTGGATTCCATTTCTAGGCATATGTATGTAAGATAATAAATGATCTCTACAGGTATTTGCTTAGTTGACTATTAAATGAAATGGTTAGTATAATAAATGTTTCTCTCTCAGGCATAAACATTCCCTAGATTACAGGATTTCAAGACCTTAGCCTTTCCCTAATATAATTCTGTGTTTCCATTCCTTTTGAGACAAAGTATTATTAATCTTACAAACTATATGCAAAGCTTTTAGATCTTTTCAGATTTTTTAGCATGATGACAACAAGTGATAGAAACAGCTGCAAAGAACTTCCTTTGTTTGAGGTCCAAGTATATTAAAACCAATTCAAGGTGTTAATGATGGTATCTTTTTCATCTTGCTTTTTTGGGATAAACAGTATCAGAGGAAAACTCTGCAGTGTGCATGTTTAAAAAGTTGTATTTAACTATTAATGGTTAAAGTTGTAACTGCTAAACTGATGGAAGACATGCGGTTTTATTTCTGTAATGGAAAAGAAGACAATTTGCTATCTCTCGGCCTAGCATTCCCAAAATACTGATGCTGTAAGTAAGGCCATTGTTCTTTAACATGAATCCCTGCCAACTATGGGCTCAAAAATGTCTGCCTGAAATAAAGCTTCACTGTCAGCTCTGTTCCATGCAACCCATATTTTCCCACAGTCAACCTCCTATTTACTTCAGTGAGGAATATTTCTCATCCAGTGGGCTTCCTTTCTGTAATAACAATGTACCACTAGCCTGTATACTTCTCTGGCAGACTTGGAATGAAAGCAAATCCTTTAACCAGTTACTATGCTTTTATGTTAACCTACATGTGCAGAGGTTAATGCTTAGACCTCTTCTCATGCAACTATATTCTCTGGGTATTGATTTGGGGTTTTGTTTTGTTTTTTCCCCAGTTTTGATCCAGCACGAGCTAAGGCAACTTCAACGGGGCCAGAGGCTTTTCACCCAAAAGGTGAGTACTTTCATGTTGGTTCTTTAAATACATCCCCTTCATGAAAGGAAAGTCTGCAGTGCTTAAAAAAAAAGCTACAAGAAAATAATAAAAGGACCATATTAATACAGAAAAAAAAGACTAGTTAGGCTCTTTTCATCAGCACTCCAGGTTTCAGATATGTTAACAAAGGCAGGTGTTCCAAGAGCAATGGTCAGTTTTAGATCTTTGATAAGGTCTTTCAATAAAGGGTTTTAACTGAAGGGGGAAGAAGTAATGAGGAGAATAAACCTGCTAAAAATTCACGTTGCGTTGATTAGGATAAAAATTCTGTGCATATGCAAACTGTCCTATTTTTTGTTGCTGTTTCAGTGGCATTCTTAGCTTCTAGACAACTTTGTATTGAGCCCATTTCTTTTTCATACAAAATGAACAGTTTAAAAAATTCAACTGGTCCAAATCCTGGCTTCATTTATATCAGTACAAATTTCAGTGCACTTCTCTGAATTCCATAGAATATGGTGCAGAGACAGTAATGAGAAAAACTTCAGAGAGGCATTTTTTAGCCATTGGGGTCTTGCCTGCAACCAGGTAATTAGGGGAAGATGTAGGAAACTTGAGAGGATCTGCTCCTGTTACTGAAGTAATTAGGACAAAAGTCAATCATGTGGTAGCATTTGGGGACATGGAGAACATAGGCCTGCATTTTAGAGTACTAAGCACAGTATGAAACCCAAATCCCCGTTTTTAAAACTTACTCTAAACAAATCAGACGTAACAATAGGCCTGAGCTATGATCTCCACCTAGGAGTTATGTTTGCACCAGCAGAAAAACTGAATCAGAGGTGAGCAACTGCTCTGGGCTCAGCTACAAAGGAACTAAAAAAGCTTAAGATATTACTCCGGACTGAAGAAAACCAAGGCTAAGGGAAAGACTGAAGTAATTAGGATCTGCTTATGCTTTGACACCTGTGAGTTTATGGCCTAACCACCGAAGCAAGCAGTGTACTGTGCAGTGCTACACACTCCTTTTCCTGAGCTTTCCCCCAGTTGGACTAGGCAGGTGGGATTACAGAACACAGTGTATCTAGAGGAATCCTGCAGTTCCCAACAAAAGCCTTGATCCAGGTTTGCTGTACTGAAAGAGCGTAAGGGTGAGCAGAAGGAAATTCCCCTTGGATCAGAAACCAAGTACTTCGCTATTTTCCGTTCAGATCACATAATGCAGACATACACCATAAAGACAAAAAGCAATTTTGATGATGGAATTGTTCCCTTACTTTCCCAAAGTCCCAAAGAAGAACAAACCTTCCATCAATTGCTGAGTCAATACCCACACGTGTTTTACGACATCTGAACACAGCTTTCCTGATTGTATTCCTGCTAGTAACACAGGTGATCTTCCGGTGCTTGTTCTCTAACCTTTCTTTTATTTTCTGTGCTACTTTTCCAATTTAATAAATCCCAATCCACATTACAAGGAGAGATTACCTCTAATTATCAGAGAACTTTATTTTTACTATTTTATTGCAATAGCTGAGTCCTGCCTCTAAAAGTAGCAGGCTACCTTGAGTATCCAGTAGGTGATGACTGATGGCTTCAAGGATGATGACCGTGCTCTGGATTTTATCTGGATTGTTCCATGCTGCAATTTTTTGCACATTAAAATTACAGGCCTAACTCTGTGAAAGCTGTTGCAGCTCTACAGGCAGCTGGTGCTTTTTTTAAGCAAGTTCTTACTTTAGTTGACTTAAAAATGTAATTAATTTTGCTTCTTAAGGAGATACGTTATATTTACTTTGCTGGCACCTGAAGAAATATTAAATTAAAGCCAAAGGATGGTAACAAAAAATGGGAAGCTTGACATTTTTGATAAGAGAGCATACCCACTTCAGAAGACAAAGTGGTATTAACCTTACTTTGCTCTCCTGGTCTTGTAGAGGTTTGATTCAAGCTTATAAAATTATCCTGCAGGGACAGAAGTGTATTTACAGACTTTCATTTTTTATCAACAAAAATTTCACCTCCTCTTCTATCATTGACGCCAGCAGTAGCCTCCACGCTTTGCAGGAGTCCAGCTATTATAATGTGTGTCTCAGCATAAGCTGAAAATCCATCCAAGAAGCAAATTACTGACCTCTATAATCCTGCAGCAAGACTGCTCTGGAACTGGGGGAGTTTGTTCAAAGACGGCTTGGCTAGACCTGCTCTATCTGTAATGATTGGGATGTGTGATATCTGAAGGGTTCACTGGGGGAGAAAATTACTTAGCTGGCTAACTGTGACATGCCCAGTCCCATTTTACACAATAAAATTCAACAGGGTATTTTCAAAGGCTGGTGTAAATAGTAGCACCACTTCCCAGTGACAGGAGATGGGGCCCGGTAAACAACAAACCAAACTGAATGAGCATTGCCAGAAAAAAACCCCCAGCATTTCCCTAGCCAGTTACTAGGAAATTCAATCTTACATACTCATAGCCTGGGAGAGAGGTCTCAGTTAATTCAGCTAAAAGCTCCATATGAGAAAATCCTACAGATTTTAGTAAAAATTAAACTGAGATTGACTTTTATGCAAATTATTATGCACAGCTCAACCAGAAAAAAATGCAACAGTAACAGAAAATTGTGTCATTCCTGGAGATGTATGGTAGCTGTGGTGGCTCTGTGCTTCAGAGACTGTCCATTCTCCAGGTATTCCAGACCTGTTGGAGAGCTATAGAGTCTTCCATCAGCTCTGGAGAGCTCCACAAGTTGTTTTAAGCTAAGGAATGGAGTAAGGATTTCTATTCCTTATCCAGTCCTGTCAAAATGACTGCTTGTTTACAAGTGTCTACAAAACCATATGGAGACATACGAGGAGATAGTTCTATTTGCAACAACTTCTGTAATGCTTTTCCTGGGTCTCTGAATCCAAGACCAAACAACATCAGAGGAATGTGCCACTGCATTTGCTGACTTTACAGGAGCTCTAGGAAGCAAATCAGTACCATTTGGAGCTTCTGAAGAATTAGAAGCTTGAGGACACACCAGGAATGAGAAGCTGCTTTTTGAGATACACAGTGCTGAAATGCCCCACACTTGGGCCTTCTGCCAGCAGTGCGAAAGCCCTGATTGCTGAAAAGCCCCATAGCACTGGAATGGTTCAGGTGAACAGCTACAGCTAAAGCCTGGTGCCAGTTTCCTCCTGCACAAGAAATAACCAGGGTACCTCTGTGGTATAAACTGGGCAATAGTAACTTTTCATCACTTCTATACTACTGAGGATAAAAATTCAGTGTGTTTTGAAGGTTTTGCTGTGTTCTCTGATGCACATCAATAATCCAAGCAGCACCTTTTACCTACTGATGTCTAGATAACGCTATACAGTTCTCTCGTCTTACAGAGGAATCACCAGAAGAAAAAATCTCATCTTACAGGACATGATCAGCAGAGTTTTCTGCATCTGAAATGCAACATATCTGTGGCATTTCTGTCAGCAAGAACAGGTTGAGCAGGGGATTAACAAAAGTTGTTTTAGTATTAAGTTAATGTAATTCCATTCTTCATGTGCATCTGTGCAAAGGTAAGTCCTCTTACTGCACTGCAATGTGTCTGATTATTGCTAATTCCTGGGTCCTGTGAGCTCTTCTGTGAATCCAATTGTTTTCATTTATGGAATTTCTTACTAGCTGTTATTTTTAAATGAGACTTTCGTTTCTCACATGCCTCGTGGAAATACAGGCAAATGTGAAAAACATCTACTGGAAAAATCTCCGTACTTCAGTAGGCCCAGAGGACTTAGTAATCAGCATGAGATTTTCCTCCTCTCAATTACTGACTCTTTTGTTTTAAAAAAATAGCACTAATACTAAACAAACAAACAGAAAGCCCCAGTTGCTCCTCTTTCTCAGTGTTTATTTTTGGATGACTTCCAGAGTCATCTTTTGACTGTGATTGCTGACATCCTGAGCTAAGGCAGCATTCACGAGCCTCAGTACTTCTAGAGGGGCTTTGGGGATTTTAAAATTTTGTCTACTTATTATTTTAACAGGGAGGAGCCAGTATTCTGGTTTTGTTGTTTGGGGGATTTTTAAACAGAAAAAGCAGCAGAATGCAAATGGAAAATTAGGGACTGATTCACTGACTCCGGCGTCTCTCCAAAAACATGTCAGTCATTTGTTACAGCAAGAATGAGAAATACCTTCTGGTAGAGACTGTGAAACTCTGAAAAAAATTAGGAACTGCCATCCTTTCCTTTAAGAAATCTTACAGTTTAGCACCTTCAAATTATTGCCTATGAGTATAACACTCCTCAAATTTCAGGTTGGCTGAACTTGTCAAAATAAACGAATTCCTGCTTCATTTCCGCTTGCTGATGCACTCAGAAGGAGGAAGCTGGCTGAAGACACGGCCCATTGCAGGTTTATTCAGCCCTTAAGTCATGGTGGACTGGACAAACAGACTGCAGCTCTTATTCCTTCCCCCACCCACCACCAGGACGTGGTGAGAAGTGAGCACTTCTACACTCCCCAGCCAGCAGGGCTTTGTAGCTCATTTCTGTTCCCAGTTCCATGGAGCATATCATGTTTTTCCATTTGACAAAAAGAAAATGGCATGGCTTGGGTGAAATTGGAAGCCTTGCATCAGCCTGACATGGACCACTGGTCCCTGACAGCTCTTCATATGGCATCTGCTTTGCTCATCCACTGGCCCAGGGCCAGCAGTGGCTACTGCCAGGTAGAAAGGGGAAGACTTTTAAGTAGGAGTGGGAGTAGGAAAGGATCAAGTGCTGTCCTTGGAAGAATGGAACAAAATAATTTAAGCTAGAATTTTCAGTACCTAAAGAAAGGAAATACTGGCTGATCATCTGGGTCAGCTAGAGTAAGATTCAATAAATAAGTTAACGCAGGAGTTTACTCAATTCACGTAATTTATAAAAAAGGTTCAGTGCAGTGAAAGTCAAGGTGACACTCCACAAGAGGAATGAAAGACAGAAGAGCAGAATAAAGAAGGTACAATGTCTTCAAATCAATCTTGGCAACATTTCTCTCTGGGAGTTTGAGCTTTCTGGAAGCAAACTATAAATGCTCTGAAAAATAAATGAATTCTAGGAGAGAAAAATCTCCATTTCAAAGCTCTGACACACTGCATGGGGAGCCTTACATCTTGTGAGTATTCTAAGAATTGGTGATGCGGCTGAAGGCCATCAGGATCAAAGAAAGTCCAACCATACTTTCCTCACTCCCTAAGTCAAGGAGTGCATCTCATCTTTTCCCCATTCACTGGCTTTCATGGACTTTACTGAATTCACTCCTCAAATACTCAGGGCAGGATGATGGTGTTAGCCCATAGTAAGAACTCTTCCTACTGCAATGGCATGAGACAGGACAAGAGAGCTCCCATGAGAAGCAGCATGGACAGGAAATATGGACAAGAGTTCAGTGAGCAGATTCACATTGATTCAAATTAGGACTGGTTTAAGTTATGACTTGAGGATGACTTTTCTGAATCACATCAACACCATGTGTTTTTCAATGCCTGATGTCAAGCACTTAGCTCATAAGTAATAAATTAGGAACCATGTTGAGTTAAAGAGTGTAAAAATAATCAGGTTTTTCGACAATGATAAAACCCAGTTTGTGCCCTCTGAATTAAGCAATATAGATACAAGCTAAGCTGAAGCACAGTAACTTAATCACAATTTGAGATAGACCAGTAAGTGTGCAGAGAACTTTAGTGCTGACAGATACAGAGTACAGGAAGCAGAAACAGCACTTCTAGAGTTAAATACATATATTCTACTGCTGTATCTGGGATTAAACTCTTCCTGACAGTTCCCTTTGGCTTACATTACTGAACTAGATAAGATAAATATACAGTCTAAACAAACATAAGCAGTCTTTTTTTTTTTAAAAAAAAGAAGATGGTTTTATACTGGAAGCTGACAACTTCCAGCTAATGAAAGTTTAAAGCATCAGCATGACTGGAAATAGTATTACATGAAATGATCCTAAGATTGCAACTTACCTCTTCCCTGTGATTCTTTATTGGCATACAGAGAATGCTCTGAGTCTTATACCCTGTGATTTGGTCAACTTCTGCATTGAATCTTGGATCCTGATACAAGAAAAAATACAATTATTAGACTACTAGCCTAAAGACCAGTCCTTTTTCTTCCTTGGTTTATAGATTAAGAAAAGTTTAATATTTGATTTGCCTGTTACCCAGGATAACAAAGGTTCCAATACTAGCCAATAATTGCATAAAGTTGTTACTATCAGGGTGTTAACAACAAAAAAAGCATTTGTTTGGAACATGAGTGCCAGTAGAAGGCAACTGCTATAAAGAACAAAAAACCCAAATCCTAGGAGAAGCCTTTTTTTGATCTTAGACCATCCGTGTAATAAATGTGCTCATGGATTAATTGTCTCTAGTTTATCTTCTATCATCAAGAAGAACGTACAGAAATAAACTGAAAGAGATGTGCCCACAGAGGAACAAGGTTTCATGAATGCGGTTAGTGGTTTTGCTTTTATCAGATTGCTTGTTTCATTTGTACACCTCAGTACTGAACTCTGAATAATCACCTCAAGAGAACTCTGATTTTTTTAGTCATAGCTTCAAGCTTCTGTATGCACACGTGTCTATAATACACATATTATAATCAAAACCATGGTGTTGGGTTTGTATCTTGACCACTTTAAGTCAATATAGCACCAAATACAGGCATTAAAATGGCAATATTCCAGCAGCTGATAATGTGGCTTCTTCTTTTTTTCAAGAATTGCTGAAGATAAGTTTCCTTGGCTTGCCTCATAGGCCTTGGCTTACCTCATAGGCATTCTTGATGTTGAGAGGCTGCCCTATGGCTGCCACATGACCCACAATGCCCTTGTTCCACTCCAGGCGAATGCAGTTGTTGGAAGCTTCTTCCAGGGTGGATCCTTCTGCCACGTCAAACAGCCTGCTCACAAGAAACTTCTCATTTGAGCTGTCCTCACACACCAGGAACAGGGAATAGCGATCAGCTGCGATCAGCTCATGGATGTGTAGGAAGATCTTATGGCAAAGTGCTGTGACATCTAAGTGACTAGAAATATCTTTGACAAGTTCTAATAGTCTTGAGCACTGATCCCCTGCACTGGTCTCAATCCTTGGAGATTGAAGAGGCATCTGTTCCTTCTTGTCAGAGCCAGAGAGGAAGCTCACTGCTCCTACTGAGTCCTTGACAAAAATAGGCCTTAAGGGTCTGTCAAATTCAGAAGCGGAGATTTTCCTCGCTGGTGTCCCAGAGTTGGTGGTCTCGGCACAGGCAGGCTGGTGACAGGCACAGGCTTCACTCTGGGGCTTGGTTCCCTCCTTGCAGACTGGGATGGCGTGAACTCTCTCAGCAAACCATGCATTAACCATTTCTCTGTAAAACAAAACCAAAAATACAGCGAATGATGTGAACTGAAAATCCTCTAATGCATATTGGAAGCTGACACTGAAGAGGATAACTAAACCTCTTCACACAGAGCACACTGATGCACCTTTAGGCTCCTCTGTATCAATATTCTCCAATTTTATGCAGCACTTAGCCCAGATTAAGCACTAACATTTTATGCCCCTTATAAAGAAGCTATTTTTGCTTGGAGGAAATACCTGAATGGAGCAGAGGAGGACCACTTACGCTGTGGCTTTCAGAATACAGATCAGAAGTTTACACCGTCATTTTGTGACTGAAAAGTTCCAGTTCTTCCCATTCTATTTCTGTATAAGACATATATATACTTATATGAAGACAAAACTTTCTGTTTCTAACCTCTAAAAAAGTAATTATGAACTTTAATTCTGTCAATCACCTGCAGCCCTTCCTATTTTTCTGTTGCTGATATACTGTTTTTAAGTTAACTTCCCCTGCTCTCCAAGTTAATAAATAATGCTGGTTGGACTCAAAGCATAAAAGTTTTGCTTAAAAAACATCAAAGAAACATGAATATTTTCAATTCAGCCCCCTTCAAAATAGTGAAAGAACAGACTGTTTTCATGCATCTCTCCTATTTCCTTTCCTTGCAGATGACATTCATTGTCTAACTCAACCCCCAGTACTGAATAACCCTGAAATTGTATTTTTAAGAGTTCATCACCGATTAAAAAATGCCATGCATCTTTAGTATTTAACTGTGTTTCTCAAATTAACTTAGTATTAGAAAGCCAACCCTAATAATGTCCTCACTAAATACAGCATATTGTCATAACATTAATATACTTTTTTCATCACTGTAGTATTTTCTTGTCCAAAATCTGAGGGGTTTTTGTTTGGGTTTCTTTTTTTCTTTGGTTTGGTGGGGTTTTTTTAAACACAGGGCTTTTTATTTCATTTACTCAGTGCTGAAGACTCCTCGCAGCACATGCCCTACTCTCGAAAGAAATGGGTTTTTGCTGTATTACATAACACACAAGCCTAGGAACAGCAAAAATCCTATTAACAAGTCTGATCTTTTGGAAACCTTTCATGGTGGTCATGTTTTAAATTTGGGATATTTTTTATTTGCTCAGGAGACCACAGGAATTCTGAGAGTGAAGCTGAATGAAACCATGGAACTGAGTCAGGTTAGTCAGCCGCTGATCAGTTACATGCATCGGTGTATGTTACATATGAAAAGCATTGTACAATAACCTTGTTTTCCTTACAGCACACCTTTATCTTTGTTGTAGGATGCAATACTGCAAGCATAATTAACCATTAATTCAAAGCAAAGTGATCAATTAAAATCTAAAGTCCAACAATATTACTTTTAATAGCAAGCCATCCACAAAAGAAAACCTTTTTGACTTCTGTTAGGAAGGTTTGAAAGAGTTTTTTTCAATCACATACCCTTTGGAGACTTCAACTGTAGGCAAACATGCTATAAAAAACTGAATTATTAAATAGCAATGGTCCTCCTTTATTAAAACAATGATACCTATTTTTTGTGGAGTTTCTTCATCTAAGTGTTTCTTTCAGTGAAGCAGAGTAAATAAAAACTAATATATCGTTAGAAATCTGACTTTAACAATGTTCCTTTACAGTACTTAAACAGGATAAACATTAAATGTGGGGGCTGTGACCATTTATTAGTGCAACACATAATATGATTTGCATAGGACAGTGTCACATTCACAAAACCTGTTTCAGTGAGAGTCAAAATAAGAAGCTAGCCTTTGGTAACACTTGGAATTTTCATTTATTTAACTGAATGAGAAACAATAAAAAATTTCAATGAAAATGACCAAAAATATCCTTAAGAAAATTAAAAAGCTAAAGATACATAAATCTGTATGTAAATACAGTACAAGCTCTAAAATCAGTGCTGGTAACTCTTGTCAGCAGATGTGTTATATGTGGGTCCTTTTTGTTTTACTCTGATCTCCTCAAAATAAAAAATTATCTGGAAATTGTAGCTTCTCCAAAACAAAACTGCCATCTAGAACTAAGGCTGCAGAAAAGAACCTGCAAATGCCAGCTGGATGCATTTAAACCTCAGACACAAGAAGGTAGGTATAGAATAACTGATAGTTTTAAAGAAGATTGGTGACTTGACCCAGATTCATGTGCGTGCTGACTTGGTTTCTGAGCACCGAGGACTGGCATTAATGGAAGGTTAAGATCGAAAAGTCACAGTAATAACAGAGTACCAGATGAAGGGTGTTCTCCAAAGAGTGACAAGGCCCAGAAGCTGTGTAATTGAAAATGCACATGTTCGAAGGCATGTTTGAAAATGTACAGGCATGAGCTCGTGCTGTTGTTGGACAACAGCAATTTGCAGAGCAATCTGATTCACTGCTTTCTTACTCCTGAGGAAAGGAGAATATAAAAAGCTTTCATTTTCCCTTCTCATGATTTACACTGAGTTTACATACATGGATGTGTTGATACAAGATGCAAGGCACAGAAAGAACCTAGTACCCTTCATGCATAAAGCAAGAGCTAAAGCAGAAATTTGATTTATCAGTTGAAACCTGTCATTTTATTTATTCTGCAGTGTTGTGTTATGATTTCCCCAGGCCTTAATGGTGTAGGAATAGCAATCAGTAAGAACAATGTACTCTGAATTCTAATACCTGTTCTCAAACTGTGGCTGTGAGATTATTAATTTTTTACTCTCTTGCCTTTCTACTGTGTAAAATAAGCATACATTTCTTATGGAAGTTATTGGGGGATGTGGAACACAGCTGTAAAACCTTTCATGTGAAAGGAATTATGTTAAACAAGAAACATAAAAATTATGTTGTTGGGTATCTGTACTCTTTATGAAGCACTTAAACATTGAACAGAACTATATGTGGAGCTGCATAATTATGAGTAACATATTCCTGTCCTTTCATATCTCTTGGATGATGATTCAATAACTTGCCAACATAGTGTGTGAATGTCAGAAAGCTCTTTAGATTAACAACAACAACCCCTTAACTAAACTGGTTAAAGCATCGTTTTCAACTTCAAACCATTTAAGCATTTTACTTTGGGCAACAGGAAAGCCATTCAAATTCAACTGGAAAAAGAGCAGTGTTCAGTGACCTTTACCAAATGCCTCCTCTAACAAGGAAACTATTTAGCTCCTTTTACTCACCCAGTTACACACACGGGTGGAAGAACCAGCATTTTGCATGAGCTGACGTATTCTAACTCTATTTAAAAATCTCTCGGAGTCTTGACATGAATTTGCTTGTTGACACTCAGTCCTATTTAACAATGCATGACAAGAAGGGTATTATGACCAGCACAAGTACTCTCACAGCACAGAATTAGCTCAGCAGATATCCGACACCAGAGATGTCCTGAGCCACAAGAATGAGGTTCCTGGAAATTAGCAATGAGTGCCATGTACAATTAAGATGTCATTCTGAAAGGACTGCAGGAAGAAACAAACACTTGTGACTATTCATATGAACAGTCTTCAGTAAGCACTGGCATTGTCAAGAGCCGATTGTAAGGACAAAACCGTGGCTGTAATTTAGAAGTTGCAGGAGCAGATATGGATCCATAGTGATCCATGCAGACAGTTAAACTCAGCGCAGTGTCTCTATCCCACCGTGGCAATCACTGCATGTTGAGGAGTTACAGCATCCATTCCTCATGACCTGCATGCCTCCTTTACTGCACTATGATCCCTTAATATGAACCTTCACTCAAGAAAGCTGTAATTTATCCCAGAGTTCATGAACAGGAATAGTAGAATATGAAGTAACCATTTTTTAGTCCCTTCTATCAGCCAAATCCCATCTTTCCTCTATAAAACACGACAGTTAGTGACTGCTGAATTTGGCTGGTGACTTCATCAGCAGATGACAAAATTGGAGAGGAATCTTGAAGCAATAGTGCCAAGAAGGGGATAAAAATGCAATGGCAGGCAAAACATTGAAGAAAAAAAAGAAAAAAGATGGTGTGATCCTCCCCTCTATCACTGCTTATATACAAGCACACATACTCCGCAGTTCATGAGACCTTGCAAGCTTCAGGGGAATTAAGAAAGACTCTTTGGCCCCAGTTTGTTAAATGCTGCACAGAACATAGACCTGTCCTTAGAGCAAGAAGTTTTCAGTATTAATAGGCAATAAAAACAGAAAAATCGATGGTTGAGGAAACACAGGCACAAGGAAGCAACATGTCTTGAGCCAGGTCATGCAGGAAGGCCCAAGTAGAGCTGAAGAGAACCCTGCTGTATTTCCTGTGCCGTATGCATCAAACGACGCTGACACAACACTAATCATTATTCTACTCTTACAATGGGAATATTAAATAATTTATTGTACCCATCTTTGCTTCATTGTAATTATCTTCAAAGTACACAGCAGACTTCTCAAAAAGAACCTTAACCCACTGAAGACGTCTAAATATTAACAGCCAAATTGTGATTGTCTTGCTTACGCATATATGACCACAATGCCTATGTAAGAACACACCAATGTGACCATTCAGCACAACTGCTTGGCACCTTTGGAGAAAATGTGCAAAAATCAGAATGCAAAGGTTGCACTGAGACGCAAAAATGACAGTAAAAACTGTATGTTACTTATCTTGCACAAAGAATGCATAACACTTGCAGTTCTATAACAGAACACAGTGATAAGTAGTTTGCAGTGAAACAGCAAATGATTCCCTGTTTTGTCTGTTGCTCACAAACCATTCATATATACAATGTGTAGTGTTTTAGTAGTTGCATGGACTGTTCTGCTAATTTTTCATTCAAACCAGCAGTTACTGATAACACACTTCAGGAGAGGGATTACAAACTTGCCAACTGGGAAATGCCAGCTTTCAAGTGTCTGAATTCCTGTGGCCTAATCCTGCCAGTGCTGAAATCAACAATATTTCAAGCTAAACTTCATAACTATTTTTTCAATTGCCTTCCATAAAATAACCACTAGATGTCTTCAAATTTCTCTCCAGCATCTTGACATAATTTAGACACGGATATCATTTAAAGCATTAGCAAAAACTCCAAAACTATTCAGTTGTAGCAAATGAGTTTGAAGTGCAAAGCCATTTGGATCTTATACTTCCCTTTCCATTTTCTTTCTAGTACTTCCTATTTCACAATCACATTCTAAGTGGTTTTGTCTCTTCCTAGCAGTGGAGAGATTTAAATAAATTGTATAAGGCCTCATTAGATGGAAACATTAAACTGACTGTAAAAGACGTGTTTTCAACCTGACTAAAGGAGTAGACTGACAAAAAACAGTAGTTGTTTTTTCTTAAATCCATCCCAAATATAGTTAGTGGAGATGCCTTTCTCACAGTGGTAGGCAAGCAGTTCTGGAATATGAGGTACGACAGTGCCAGTTTTTTAGCACAACTCAGTCAAATATATTAGCATACGTTTAGCTTTAAACATTTCAAATGGCACAAATCACTTCTGTTTGAATACAGTTCTTAATTTAAAACATTAATTCTTGATTCAAACCATGCTCATGAGAGACTGAAGTAATTTTTTAGAATGATGACATTGTAATCTTGTCTGAATGCTCTTTTTTTTAAATAGAAGGCAGAGGTTGCTTTATTATTTGTAGCAAAAGTATTCAAATTGGAAAACTAAGACTGACAGGCTATTCTTGGCTATTTTCAAGTTTTCTTTAATAACCTAATGCAAACTTCACTTTTTACAAGAAAGCTTTCCTCCACAGAAGACACTTTCTATTTGCACTCTAAAGAAAGACAGAATAAATCCTCAGGGATTAAAGTTCAAATTCTAAAATATGACCTTTATTTCTCCTCCATATGTTTGCTTCGTGCTCCAAGCTTAAAAAAACCAAAAAACCAAAAAAACCAAAACTAGATACCGAATGACTTTGTTGTGGAAAGCAATAGGACAATACCAGTACTTTTAGTGAAAGACGGATTAAGAGTTAAGTTCCCACCTGCTTGGAGACCTCACCTAAATTTTCAGCACAACTTCACTTCCCCCTAAATTCCTAAACCAGGGGTTAAGTATGATTTAAGTGGTTCAGAGGCTCTGGGGTGGCTCTCTCTGCTGGGATGAGTTCTCCATAAAGCACAAATAAGTGGGAAAGACAGATCTTTTACTAAGCAAATATATTTTGTGGCTATATTTTCAGTGCCAGACCCAACGTGAAATTACAACCACTGTGTTATCCACGAGGGCTATTTGAGTAGGGCTTCTTTTCTGGCACTTTACAAATAGCTCCTTTTGTATTTAATGCTCTTTTTTTGATATTGTTTTCTTCAAGTAAATCATATAAATGAGAAAGTATTCCATATAAATTTATATATGTTTCTTTGCCAGTAAGAAAGAGAAATACTTCTATACTGTGATTTTACTGACTGTATTTTTTCCACTACAAAACCAAAATGCTTAAAGGAGAAAATGATAATAGGTGGTAGCATATTAGTTCAAGTCGAGAATGTATTGCCTAAACCCTCTTCACATGAGGATTCTGCAGCAGATACCCAACACAGAACTTGCGTGAACCTCTACAATTTAGAAATCGAAGAAAGGTGTCGAACTTTTTTGAGTTTCCTGCAGGAGTGAAGTATGCCTCAGCTCCACTTTTCTCCCCAGTTGCCAGGAATTTGACCCTGTTCTCTAAAGTCTCCCCAGTTACAGCCAAAAAAACACCCAACAATGGAAATGAGATTTCAATGCCTATTGGCATTATCAAAAGTACTGTAATACAGTAATAGTTACCCTGAAACAGATGGAGGCAAAAAGGGATGCTAACTGTCAGAGTAGTTCACCCTGCCTTACTTTCTACCCATCCTCTGAGGTTTACCAGTGTATTTTAATTAATATATTGTACACACCCATTTGTTTCTTTATCACCTAGGGCAAGCAGAACTGAGTAAAAGCACAGTCTCCTTGTAGCTACTCACAGTTTCTGCTAACTAGTTCATCTGCACACCAAAGATTCTGTGTAGGAGTTCAGTTTAGAGCTTTGGGGGAATTTAAGATGTAAATTACTAGTTAAGTGGTTTCTCATCTCTCCTCAAATGACAGTTTCTTCAGTCTACAGTAATTGCTGTTTTCTAAAACATCATAATTAATCTCTAGATTGCTTCCAAAATACTCCAGCACACACCTCACTTTATTTCCAACAACAAATGCCAGAAGTACTCAATCACATTTACTATTTGATGAATATGGGTAACATTCCTTACCTTCCTGAATGCATTTCAATCAGTAGTTAAAAATATTTTGGGATGATCTTAAAACTTTGCTGTTATCAAGAAAGGCATAAGGAAGGCTATTGATACATTATTTAAAAGTGGCATAACTATGAACATCATTACACCAACAAGAAAACTTCCCAAGATTTCACAGAAATTGATTTTTTTTTCCTGTAGTCAGTTCTCAGAAAAGCTCGGTAAACATCCAATAAAACCAAGTGAGTGGGAGAAAATATTCTGATCCCCTGCATTAACATCACTACTTCCTGTGCTTTTCAAGCCATGGTCCCAAGAATCAGTGGGTCTGCAGCCCTCTTGTAAATGCTTCACATTGGGTAACTTAGAAAAGCAAGCACCCTTGCAGCATATGCCAACCATCTGCACAGGATTCTATGCCTCCAATGGAAGGCTACTGAATCAAAATTATGGAAGTCCAAAGCCCACTGTCTACTTACCAAGGTCACGTAGGAGTGCATATGGCTCATACCTGTGCATTTTTAGGATTATTACTTTTTTTGTATGCAACACCTTTATAAGGAAAATACAGGCCACAGCACATTTCAATGCAGAAAACCTCCAGTAGCTCTATCTTTGAAAATCAGAATTTTCATTCAATTACAAAAAATTAAGCACACCCATATTCCCAACGCACAGAATGCATATGACACATAATATTTATGAAATTCCACTTCAGATAGCTGGCTCGAACTGAACGACATTTTTTAAAGCCCTCTAGACAGAGACAAGAAGGCAAATGTCCTGAGTAATGAAGTACCGGAGGCAGCGCATTACAGACTGATTGTGCACCAGCCATCAAAAAGAAAAAAACCCCCAGACAACTGTGCTTGAGTTTTTCCAAAGTAATAAATGTAATTGATATATTCAAGTAATGCAATATCTGAATTTTAGCACAGTTTCCCAGTAAACACCAATTCTGGAATTCTCAGTGAAGCACTGTGAAGTACCATGCTGTTAAAGGACATTTATTTTTCCAAATACAACCCCACCTTAATTCATTTGTAAATATTTCTCAAACCTGCTAATAAGCCAAGATGTATTTATAACAAAATAATCTTATTTCCACTGAAAGGCATACAAGATTTGGGTCAATAATTTGTTGTCATCATACCATACATTTGGGGAATCAGACAAAAACTGCCTATAACAATGCGGTTACCTCTAATCGAGAGGAGAAATTTTACTTTGGCTGTTTTGGCAGTCTGCTGCTTCTGAGTGCAAAGAGCACTAAGAGAGAACCACTCCTGTATTTTTAAAAGTAGGGACAAACAGGAAGTCAGAAATACAGTAGTATTCCATAGTGGGTTGAAATAAGTGTCATGTTTGAGCATGGCAATGCATGGATTGTTTTTTTTAAAGGAATTTTAAAAGGTAAAACTGCAGGAAGACAAAAAGGGTAATGAATTTAGCCATAAATGTGACCAAAAAACCCCCCAAAACCTACAGATTACACCTTTATAGCATCTAGTCAGAGCAACTATAATTGTAGAAACAAAGAAGAATTGCCTTACTTGAAAATGTTTCTGCTTCTGAGAAGCCAGAATACCATAGGCAATTTGAAAACTTTGGAAGGGGAGAAACAACAAGAAGAGCTGCAGGGAAAAAAAGCTTAAATTTTGTCGGAGCTATGCATTTAGTAACTCTTGACCCTTGGGTGCACAGTACCATACTCTCCAGCCAGAAGTTTTGTCAGCCAGCACAGTTTCACTAAGTGAACCAAATTCATCTCATCCCCGAGTGTACTGGTGACACATTTCCCCTTTGTTGTGCTGCACTTTGATCATCCTGGAACAGCACCTCATGGATAACAGCTATTTATATTGCCTTCGCATAGCACTTGTCTCCCTGGTACGAAATAAAGTAATAAATAACTCATTCCATACCTTCCTACTCATGGGATCCCAGTTTATTCACCTACTCAAAGGAGGAAGGATTTAAAGTAGAATTGTAGCCTCGCACTGCACAGGTGGAATTCAGTCAACGCAGTTTTATCAGAGAATACCCATAAAGCCAGCCCGGCCTGGAAAGAGGCCGGGATGTGGCCTTCCTGCAGGCACTACCAACCTCGAGGCATTGCAGATCAAAATATAAGTGTAAGCCCTTGGAATGTGCTCATCTTGTACAACACATCATAGGGCAGAGAGGAATGCAGGTGCACATTTGTTAAGCAGACAACCTGCAGCCCTTCTCTCCAAGAATCCAGAACACGGACTGGGGAGCACAGCAACTTCAACAGTTGTCACTTTAAAAGATGTTTCTTTCTATTCACAATTTGTTCATAAAGTGCCACCTTGCCAGAAAATACAATTTTAATTTAAACCACTACAACAGATACTAAAATCAAACTGCCCTATCCAAACAGGATCAGGAGGCAACTATTCAATTATATGAGATGATAACCCTAACTCCATACTTTAAAAAATCTGCAGGCATAACACCACACACAGCATACATCTTGTAAGTATTATTTAGACACCTAATTAAAACTTCTTTGTGTGTGGAAATTACCAACAGAACTACCACACAAAACACTGAGGGAATTAATTAAATGCAGAAAAAATAAATGAACTATTCAACACTCCTTATAAAATTGTTAAATTAGGTTCTAATTCAGAGCTCATTAATATGAGTGGAAACAGCTTGTATTATACAGTCATAAATGATGGAGCTGGTGATGTTTTCCTGCTCCTATGCAGAAATATTTGAGAAACAGATACAGAAACTATCCATTAGCAATTGTGCCTCACAATGTGCAGCTGAATATGCGTCTGTGCTCCACAAGATACCAAATTAACTAACTTCTTGGTCTATTGCTTTCAGGACCTGTGAGAACTTGGGTATATTATGAAACAAAACAACAAAAAAAAAGAGAAGCAGTAAATTATGATTAGAAAAGAGGTGAAACTAGCTCAAGGAACACTGCTTTACTTGAGAGAGTAAATATAATGCTACATAGCAAAAGATTAACAGCATAGCCTTTGTTCAATGTTTGCTGCTCTGCGAAGATTCAGCTAAAACAAAGCATGGTATTAGGTGTTACGGCTTTCTCTTTTCAAGCTCTAAATAACACTACCAAGTGGAACAATAAACCTCTTTAACAAAGTACAGCAGTTCTTTCAAACCACTCAGCTCTACATGTTATCATCTTTGAACCAACATACAGTCAAGTAATCTGTCATTTGTCTTTTCAAATACAAACTTACGTATAAAAGAGGTGCTCCTTATTATATGTAGTTTTCTATTTATACAAAAAGAACACAAAAAAAAACATTCCATGCAAGACAGCAGAGAAGAAAGTTTTGAGACAATTGCAATGTTTCTATCACTTCAAAAACATCACAGAATTGTTGCCAAGCGAAGACTCAAAAGTCAACAGTTTTCCTGCAAACCCCTCTCTAACTGCAGAGGCATCGCCATCACGGAGACTCGACTGAATTGTATTTTCTGAACTACTGCCTCTTTCACAACGGCACAAACATAAAACTGTGCCTCAGCATGAAGGGAAAAGTCTAACCAAACCTGCCCATGGGGAAAACAAATTTGACACAGTGGTTACTATTAATTAGCATTCCTATTTGTTCAATACTACATCCAGTTTCCAAAGGAAGTGTGACAGGCTGAACTAGGAAAATGCTACTTCTCAAAGCTGCTAACACCCTATTTCCTGGGCAAACAAGCTGCCCTTCAGTGCCACACCATGCACTAGTGTTCTGGAGAACATCAAGGTTAACTACTTCCATCTATGCATCCTGCACCTATGCACAGCCTTAAAAAAATCAACATTTAAAAGACATTTTAAAGGCATTTTTATTTTTTTTTCTGTTAAATGAACCTAAGGAAGCAGCAGCAGAAGAAAGGGGACTGCCTGACAGATGGTCACAAGCAAGCAGGTGACCGCTGAAGCTTTCTAGCTCTCGGCGAGTCAATTATTAATGGGGATTTCTCTTCTTACCGCCCCATCCCATGCAGAGAGGAGCAGCAGCAGCAAAACCTCATTCAGAATGCATCCATCCCTGCTAAGTGACTCGGGGAAGAAGCAAACCAGCAGCGGTGAGCAGATGGTGCGAGCGGCTCGGGAGCGGGAGCGCAGCGGAGAGGAGCGAGCGAGCCCGCGGAGACGGCGTGTCCGACGAGCCAACCGCAGGACTTACTAACCCTAGCTCCCGCTAAGATATACCGTGGGAGCTGCAGATCGCCCGGGCTCTGCATCCCCACTGCTTTGTTTATCGGAAAATATTCAAAATGGAAACCTGACTCCACTTCTAAAAATAGCCGAATTTACTCCAATTCAACTTGAAGTCCCGCTGTTGAAGTGTGTGACAACAGTGAGCAAATACCTCGTCTTATCTCCAAAGGGCAGCATGTCAAGCCAAAGGGGGGAAATGCCCAGACGAGCTCTCCAGGTCCTCAATATTGGGTTCTTCGCAAAAACCGGCACCGAGAAGGGGCGAGCGCGGAGCGGCCGCCCCCGAGCAGCGGCGGC
>VZRQ01007666.1:87219-156585 GCA_013397975.1 Machaerirhynchus nigripectus | reverse complement strand
TTGGAGGCAGCGAAGTAAAATGGAAAAGAACGAGGTTTTGCTGGAAAGAAAGGAACTGCCTCTATCCGCCGCCGCTCCGGTCTTACCTTGTAGCTTTTCTTACAAAGTAAGAGCGGGTGAAATCGCCGTGATCGTCCAGCCACGCTTCCACCGCTTCCTGCTCAGGCGGGCGGGGAGAGCAGTGCTCCATGCTCCCGCCGCCGCTCTGCCGCCTCCTGCCGCGGCTGCCGGCGCTCCCTTCCCCCGACCCGGCCCGCTTCCAGCTGCCGGTGCTCTGAGCTCCCACCCCCCGCCTACGCCCCGCTCCCAGGTGTGCGGGCAGCAGGAAGCCCGGCCCGCGGCACCTCAGCGCATCTCCGGCCCGGCCGCCGGTCCCGCAGCGGACAGAGCCGGCTCCACCTCCGCCGCGGCCCCGCCTGCTTCGAAAAAGTAAATCGGGTGACACTTTGGAGGGTTCCGCTGTTGGGTGTCAGTGTGTGATCTCTGACAGACCTCAACCTGGATATGAGTACTAAAACCCTGGCTTTACTGTCCTTCATGCCCACAATGCAGCTGTTAGATCCCTTTTAGACATGGAATAAGCACAGTCTAGCTTTGAAGATGCTCAACACACAGTTCCTACTTTCTCAAAATTAGACAGCTGAGACTGAAATTTTGGTTAACAGTGAGCATCACTTTCATGTATTGTAGTTCCATTCTATGATGTGCATGTGCAGTCATTTATAATAATTTATAATCTGCATTCACAATACACCTTTCACAAAGTGTGATGCATATCAGTGGCTTCCTGTGTTGCCACACGTTCAGTGTCTTTGAAGGTAAGATAACAAATAGCAGAATGTTTCAGGGAAAAGGAATATACAGAGTCTTGGAAGTTTTTCTCCTGTGCAGTCAATTGAGAGCTATTGAATGAAATGGTTTCTGCTGCTCTTAACTCCCTTTCAGGTGTATATAGACGCCTGATACAGAGATATATGTCCTGTCTATAGAGAGGTGGGATTCTGCAGCTTAAGAAGGGGCTGCAGCAGGAATTTCATAGCAAAGGCATTAAGAGCCTGTTCATGAGCTCGAGGGAAAAGTTTTATCTTCTATGTCTTTGTGTCATATCTGTGTGTAGCACTCACTTGGACACGTGTCTTTTGGCTGTGAGAGTTTGTGTATAATGTGAGGCACACAGAAAGGGAGGTTTTACATGAACATTACTCTGTTATAAGGGGAGTCTCAGGGGAAATGTTGTGCGTGGTGACCAGAGAGCAAATGTGAAGATAAAGCATAAGCCAGTTACACGCAGCGTGAGTCTAGCTGCTGTTCAAGGCAAAGACAAATCTTTCAGCAGGGAAATACAGAATTACCAAGCAAACTGCATAAACAGACAACATGGCAATAAATGAAGCAGATGTTTAGTGCCAAAACCTGGAAAGAGTGGTATGTTAGAAAAAAAAAAATAATAAGAGTGATATGTTAGAACAAAAATAATAAACCCGTTGTGTAAACCACAGATTTCTGCATTAACCATTTCATTTCAGAAAAAGAGTTCTGAGGCTACAGTAGACATGGCAGTTAAAGCTCCTAAGCTATGCAGAAGTTTTGGAAAATGACACTATATTAAAATGCTGAAGTATAATAGCAGTGTAAACCATACAATTATAGAATGCAGATTTTATAAGTAACTGAAATACCATTCCCTGAATGGTCTCATATGGAATATTGATCATAGTACTGCTCATCCAATCTCAAAAAGCAATTGCAGAATCATCAGAGGTGATCTAGATAGGAAAAACAAGAAGGACAAAACTCATGGAAATATATTTTCTGTAAAGAGGCAGAAAGAGTTTGTTTACAAAAGGAGAAATACAAATACATAATTTAATTACTGGTATTTAAAAAGTAAGATAGTATTTTTTCTCTGTCTCATAGGAGAATAACAAGGTAATGGTCAATGCAATTATGTCAGCTGCAATAGATAGCATCTCATTTCATGTAATTAGGAGTAGCACTAATAGAAATAAGCATTTATCCTGTGGTAACATCCAGTACACCCCAGTCAAGAACAGAGGTTGCATCGAGGAGCGCTGTAAACATGTAACATTAAATACCAGGCCAGGTGAGGTGCATCCAGCATCCCTGTACTCCATGTCCCAAGGAACTGGGACCCATGGGTGCAGCTGCTGCTGCTGGTGCCCTTATTTAGCCTACAGATAAGAACCAGCGAAGCCAATGCAAATTATTATCTTCCTGTAAATCCAGTGGCAAAGCAACAGTTCAAAGGATTGCTACCCAAGCAAAGAATAGCATAGTCTTTCCCAAAAGAAACAAAAATGGAACAGTAGGGGGGAAAAGGGGACACCTTCTCCGTATCCGATGAATTTCCATGAATAATAATGAACATGTTGTTTTCATTTTTAAGGTGACAGGAGGGGATGAAGGCCAAGGATAACAAAGAATGAATGCTCAAAGTGGAAAAAGTCTTCCATAATTTTGGCTTCCAAAGTGCTCTGAAAAAGCTCCGTGTATCTTAGCTCTCGCCCAGCTTTCCAGTTTGTTTCCAAAGCTCAGAGGATAGAATTGATGTGGAGTAGCTCTAAACCTGAGAAGGGCTTGTAGTAATGACACACAAATAAAAATGTCCAGTTCAAGTTTAGAAGCTGCTTGAGAGCTCAGTTCTGAAGCCAGGAAGCTTTTCCATCAGTAGGCCATGCTATTGCAGGACTGGTGGATGGAAAAATTATTTAGGTGAAATCTTTCATCTGATGTTTTGCAAATATTGTCATGTAAGGAGATAAAAAAGTGGGGATTTTTTTTGGTGTGTGTGCTCAAGGCACATAAATTTGAAATGCTGCTAACTCAGGATAATTAGTAAGAGTAAATATGGAAGTATGTAACCAGAGGAGAAGTATTTATGTGATAATTTATGCTTAATGAACTCTATATTTATTTAAATTTATTTGAAAGTAATACGATTCTTCATTTCCCTTTAAAAGAGAAAAAAATAAGGTTTCAGATGTCAACATTATTAACTTGTCTGACTTAATTCGTTAGATGAATTGGAGCAGCATTTAGCTTTGCTACAAAGTGGGAATTGGCTGTCTTTCTACCATCTCTGACATCTGGAAAACAGTTGGTCCATTTTGGCTCCTAAATCAAGTTAAAGACTGTACTATATGGCCAGTGAGGCTAGAATATGATAAGGCAGAGGAAACTGTTCCGCTTCTTTATTAGCCAGCACTTTCACACACATGCAGTGGAAGAATCCTAATACCAGTGAGGCAAGTTTCCATTTCCCTTCCATTCCGTTGCATAAGGAGAGTGAAATAGCAACCAAAATCCAATTCATTTAAAATCTAATCGTTATTTAGCGATGAAAACACTAAATGATGAGAATGTCTTATAAGTTTATTCTCTCAGTCCTTTCCAAATAATTGCTGGAAATGTTTCCCCAGAGCTGCTCAGCAATTGCATAACCTGCCCTCTCCTCTGGGATAACAGTACATATGTCCTACAGGAAGCCATGGAAAATAGTAGCTTCCTCCTATTTTGATTTGAATGTGATTGAGCATTTGCGTCAATCAAAATACCAGAAGAAATTATTGTTCATGTCAGGAAAGCAGCAGCTTCTCAAAACTGTTTGTAATACATGGACATTTGTCTGGAAAACACTGTCAAACTTTATCTCTTGAAAAATAGAAGTTAGGATTTGAGTTTAACATATTACCATTTGATATGTAAACCAGCCAGTATGCTCAAACTGTAACTTTTTCTGATTTCCAAGTCTCAGGATAAGTTGGAAAGCTGTTAGCAAGTCTCTTTGTTTTTCTCAGCCTTCTCTCCTTTAAGCTAAGTAGTGCCACATCTTTCAGTTCTTCCTCGAGCATCATGTTCTCCAGCCCTCTGATCATGCATTTGCACTTTGGGCATTCCCTAGATTGTCACTACCATTCCTGCAGTGTCTCACCAAACTAGGATCAAGTAATCCAGCTGAACACATACTAAATCTCAGTGAAGTGGAAGGAATATTTTGGGTTCCTTGCAGGCTCTGTTCCTGCTGATAGAGTCACCCTTGCTCATGTCTTCTTGGCAACAGCCTGATATTGTTGACTTCTGTACTCTCTGTTCCCTTTTTTTGTGTACTTGCCATGTAGTCAGGTGCTGCCTGTTAGTATGTTTACCTCTGCCTAAGTGCATTTTCTTGCTCTTGAACATTTTTAATTTCGTCCTGTGCTTGCAATACGTCTCTCCAATTTATCAAGCTCATGCCAAATTCTGTGCCTGTCCTCCAATGTGTACTTGGCCTCACCAAACTTAGTTCAGACTAGCTGAAGGGCACAGGTCTGGGCAGTGACGGGGTTTGAGGCAGTAGGTGAAACTGTAGGTGGATAATGTATGCATAAGGTTTGGTGGATTTTCCTTAGGAGGTAGTGGGTAGGTAGGAAATGTGTAGGGCAGGTTTCATTCCAGGCCCTTCTCAATGGCATTACCAAACCCTTTCTTTATTTACATGATACTTAGCTTATTTTTAAAGAGCTTCTTAGCAATTACTTAGTAATTTTGAATTAGCGGTTGCCCTCATTAGTACATTTTCTAGTAATTGTGATTATGAATTGAAGTATTTGGTTCATACTTAGTCTTACAGATAATCATTGAGTCAAATTATAAGGGGCTTGTTTTCCTAGGTGTGGTTGTTTGGAGATGGAGACTTAGTGGCAAACGATATAAATGAAAAATCAGATTTTTTTCAAGAACATACCACTGCAATTTGGACATCCACTCTTTCATTTCTATGTACTCATACACCACAATTCTCTGTTAAACTTCTCACGCATTAACCTAACAACTGGAGATTCTGAAGGCCCCCTATCATCACAAAGCAGTATCATTTCTCTCAGTAAAACCCTTGGTTTTCTGGAGCTTTTTTTTTCAGCACATTCTTCCACTAATGATCTTTTTGAAACCACAGAGAGGTATAGTAGCACTAGCTCCTGTGTCATGGTTTAATCCACCTTGGGCAGTAAAAATAACTTTTGCATGCACTTTGCTCTGAGAATGTGTGTCTGCTTGGTCCTATTAGTACTGTTCTTTCTTTTCACAGTAACTTTCACAAAATAATTTTCTATCTTGTAAATTTTTTTTGTTCTTTTAATGAAAAACTTTGATTTTTCTGTGTTAAAATTTAGGCCAGACCTCAGTAAGTGTACTTAGTTAGTCTATATTAAGGGCCTGTCCATAATGTTATTTATAACTCTATAACTTTTTGTAATTTGCAGCTTTTTCCCTCAATAATTTTATATTTTTGTTCAGATCATTCAGCATGATTCGGTTCCATTTAGTGTGGACCAGACTGATATTATACATTGCTGGGGCTTTTATCAAAAATCCTGTAAAGTTGTGAGACAAAGCCCTAATGAAAGCTTACAGGAGTTTACTTTATCAAACTAATTCATGGTCTCATGGGAAAATAGGAAGGTTTTTTTTATTCCTGACAAAGCTAATTTTCTGTGTTGACTGGCGTTAATTGTACTATCATCCTTTAATTGTACACTGATTTCTTCCTGTACCAGCCTTTCCATCAGTTTCCCTGACGTTGATGTCAGGCAAAATGATCTGCAATTTCCTTATTAAATAATGGAACAATGCTTGCTTCTTCTCTGTCTTGGGGATCTTATGTGGAATTTCAAGACATGTTTTGCTTAGTTTGGTTCTTTTAAACTTTATCTTACTGAGGTTTAGGGTTCTTACCTGTTAAACTGGTATTATTTTACTTCTTGATATTTTGGAACCTCAGTAGTGAACATATGAATTTCTGCTCTAATAGATCACATGAGGAATATTTTAGTGGCACAGAGCTGGTGAAGTATTATGCAGTGGGCATAAAAATTGTTTTCAGGGCATTTGAGGAATGCACAGACATATTCTGGTATTAAAGGAAAACATTAATCTTTGATTGAGAAAGAGTAACAAAAAAATTGAACAGTAAATGCAGTGATAACAGTGATATTGTAACCTAAAGGTACAAACACAAAATTTCCATTGTTCTGAACAATATGAAAGGAAAATGTGTAAGAGATTAGTTTGTGACTAAGGCTCACTGCAGCACTGCTAAATGAATATAATGGGTTTGCATGGCATTTTAATTATACTCGAGAAGAAAATGTATGAGAACAGACTGAAAAGGGGTTGTTAAACAGGAGAATGTGTTTATTTCTGTCTATCCCCTTNTTTTTTTTTTTTTGAGGGGTATGGTATACTCAGCATCCTGCCAAGTTCTCCTTCAGTTTTCATACTGAAGTCGTCTGTGGTGTAGATGTTTGTTTGGCCAAGGGAGGCTGAATGAGAGTATTCACAATGTACCATTGCTGATCCCAGATCAGCCGCAATCTCATGGAGAGGTTTTCCTCACAATGCCTGTTCATGCCTCCTCATCTCTTTTTCTTAAAGCTTTGGCTGATGTGAGCACTTGGAGCTTTCAGAACCTTTTGATACTTGGTAACTAGTTTCTCTCTGGTAAATAAAAGAAGGAAACTATCAGAGAAAATCAGTGCAATGGATCTTTATCCCATCAAATATCTTGGGGTCAGCATCACCCTGCCTTCCTGAAAAACCGAAGCTGTGTTTCTCAGGAAATTAGGGAGTATTACAAGAGCTGCTGGGTCCAAATTGTGATAACTACCTATCTTTTCACATTTGGTGCTACATTTCTGAAATTGCTACTTACATTTCATCACTGGCAGGTTGCACACTGTTAGGTTTCTGAGGCAGGGGCTGTCCATGGCCATGTGTTTCTGCAGCCTTTAGCATAGTTGGTACTTCACGTGCTGCTGTAAAACCAATACAAGGGACAAATTAAATCCATTTTTGTTGGAATCCAATATCATTTGCATCACTTAGGAGCTTTTTTATTAATCATTGTCCCTCCATTAGGTCCGTGAGGACAGCAGTAGTTGTCACGAGTCTTGTACTATAGGTGTCTATAGCAAAATTGAAAGTTTATGGGATTTGACGTAGGTTATAGAAAAAGTTTCTGTCATAGCTAAAACTACATCAAATGAGTCTCTTGACTTTAGTATTACATTTAGTCTTCTAAATCACCACTAAATCACTCTATATTTCTACAGCCACAGGGGTTCCACACTCACTTCTGGGTGGCTTATGCCAGGTCCTAGGAGAGACAGAATGAGTGGTGTCAGCAATGTGGCAGACCTCATTTTGCACCTTTGCTCCCGAATGGATAATGTGAGCATCTGAAAACAGCATGTGCCTCACTGGTGGCTGCCTGATCTGCTGGCCTGGGCTCATGCTGAAGGAGAACCTTGGCCACTCAACCCCAAAAGCAGGTAGCTGGCTCATCGCTGCCTGTTCACTGCCGTGGCACCCCACTTTTGAGGCCTTCAGTGCTGATTTTAGACCAGGGGAGAATCAAACTGTGTGAGATGAAAGCTGCCAGAAAGAATGAGGAATGTGGGGACAGCAGGATGGAAATAAGCACATAATTTTGCTAAACTGTTCCAATATGGAACAATATTAAGGAGACTCTTGAGGAGCCTAAAACTCCTTCCAGCTGCTTGTGAGCTACCGGCTGTGCCTGACATTCCTGCTTTCTGGCTTCTAAGTCTGGTCTCTTTTTAGAACCTTGGAAAAACCCCAGTTTTTATTTGAGCTTATTGAATTTATTTTAATTTTATTTATTTCCAGAGTAAAATGTTTATGTGGAAACAAGTTTGTGTGGTGTTCTCATGGCTCTAATAGTAATACGAGCACCCCTGAGGCAATGAAAAGTGACACAGCATGGGCCAGCCTGCAAGGACAGCTGAGTACTTGCAGACTGCAGCCTTGCTTCTCAGTTCATCCTGCACTGAGCATATACATATTCCCTGCTGTTTTCCTCCTTTCCATGTGAGACTGGGTAACCGAGCTGCAAAATGGACTGAAAAGCAGGATTTTGTGCGTGTGAGACATAGTCTTTCTCTGCCATTTTGTTTTCCTTTGTTAGTGATGTAGAAGAGTTTGTGTGTTTTATGAGAATTTTATGCTACCTACACACTGCCAGTACAGTGACATTAACGGGTAAAAGCATAGATAGGGAAGTATTGCAGTACTGGACTTCAGTACATTTATACAGACTTCAGATTCATTTATACTGTGTTATCTGAATTTGCAGTGTGTGCCTTTTGATTAGAACCGCCAAAATCTATTTTTTCTGTGACAGATGAATTATGGGTTTTGTGAGGTAAACCTCACAGCTGATTAAATTTGTATTGACAGGATTGCATTCTGTATTAACAGGAAAACAGCTACTTCAGGCTCCCTAAATTGCATCTTTTCCTCTGCTCTTACTTTAAGGCCCTGAAAACCCAGGGTAAATCAGGAAACGTTTGCCACCATGGATGCTTTCAGCGTGAAGGAAACTAAACATGTCATTGCTAATTGACCAGAGTAGCTCTTTTTGTAAATTTATGTCTTCTTTTAATCTGCTGTTTGTCTTTCAGATGTGGATTGATTTATCCTTCCAGCATTTCTGTCTTAGGCAAAATATTTTCATTAGTTTATGGGAGATAAATCACAGCTCTTCCTTCTAAATACTTAGTGGCTGACTCCTAATTTCTTGATCTCTGTGTGTGAATAAAAGTCTGACTATGTTTTGCTACTTAAAAGTGCTCAGGGGAGGTGAGACAATACGGAATGAAAACCAGCAAAAGGAAAAAACCAGCACAAACCAAGTCAGTCTTCTTGGTGGTTTTGGATTTTTAGTGAGGTTGAAAGATGTTGATTTTAAATTGACTAATTTCAACTTACGTGACGAGTTTAATATTACAACCAGGTAAAACAAATTTTGACATTCATGTAATCTTGTAATTCTATTGCTTGCTAGAGGATGAATTATTTAGAATGGAAAGTGTAGAACAAAAAAGGATATAAACGTATCTATAGAAACAAAAGGAACAGGAATTGGAATTCTATAATGTTTATAGTTACTAATAAGGAAAGGAAATAAATACAAGTTGTTCTAAAACAAGATGGTAAAATTGAAGGTGAATACTGCAAGTTCTCCCAAGTTCTTTCCAGCCATAAAAACTTGCAGAAAGTAGATTTTACCACAGATACAGCCCAGCTGAGCATCAAGCTGGAACATGCATGGTGCTATTTTTTCCATTTGCTAACAGGCCTTACTTGCTTCAGGGATCCCTTCATGTTGTGGCTGTTTTGCATTCCAAGTGGCTCAAAACATTAGGACAGTTTGGTCACTTCACATCTCAGTAGGAAAGCTTCAGATTGAAACAGCCTCCCTCATTCAAAAACAGAGCTTCTTTCTTTTTTTTTTTTTTTTTTTTTAATTCCCTCAGGATTCTTGCTGTTTCTGAAGAGTTATGCTCATGAATGGTAATACAAAATAATTTCTGAAGCTCTTACTACAAGTTAATAATAAAAAAAAAGGGGTGGGGGTGAAACATCTGAAATATCTTTCAATTTGTGTGTTTATCTGTGTCTTTGAATATCTGTCAGTTTCTGCAACTCCAGGACTGTTCACATTCATTAGCCAGCATCAGGTACATTCAGTGGAAAGAGAAATATAACAAAATACTGTGAATATCTCAAAAAAATTAGGAGTCCTGTTGAAAAGAGACACAGTTTTCATGCCTTCATCGAGAGTCAGGGTGTCAGTGACCATCTCGGGAGGGGACAGCACCCAGGCAGCAGAGAACTGGCATCCTGCTGGTGCTGGAGCTTCAGCTGTAGCTCTGCACAGTCCCAGGAAGGTGTTAATATTCACTTAAAAACCTGGCAGCCACAAAATGCAAATATAAAAAATGCAGCTGGATTTATACTGATGCTCCCAGAGCAAGCAGCTCTCCTGCTTCAGGCTGGACTCTGTCTGCTCTCTTGCTCCTTCCCCTCTGCTAACATTGAGCTCACATGTCTTTCCCACTACGGCATGAACAGCGTGGAGACAGCCTAACTTTCTTACCTTAGCTAACTTTGCCCTCCTAGTTTTAGTTTCTTTTGGAAGGCATTGGAGAAATGCCCCTCTGCACATTGACCTTCCAGCTTCCTGCTCAAGGGTAAAATTCTTTTCTGGTATCTCTGGTGTTCTCACCACATTTCACCATATTCCATTTTGTTCTTGCTTGCATCATCACCAGCACTTGAAAATACATTACACTCCAATGCAAGAGCAAAATACCCTCTCCTATTCAGGAAACTCTTCTT
This sequence comes from Machaerirhynchus nigripectus, assembly GCA_013397975.1. NCBI lineage: Eukaryota > Metazoa > Chordata > Aves > Passeriformes > Dicruridae > Machaerirhynchus > Machaerirhynchus nigripectus. The sequence goes on along the minus strand of VZRQ01007666.1, from coordinate 146,385 downwards.
TGGCAGCACTCAGAGACACGAGTCAATAGCAACAGAGAGCCATCATTATCTGACCACGCACGCTGCTGCTTCTGGTTTGTTGCTGCCCTTTTGATCTCATTGTTCTGCTCACAGATCTGTGCTGCTTAGCAAAGGTCCTTGGGACACGGACCAGGCCTTTGGGTTTTGTACAGAGTGTTTCTCTTCTCTGGCTGAATGTCTTGACCTTTAAAAGGCAACTCTAAGGTTGTCAAAATGTGGTTTATTTCATCAAGAATCTAATTCGGAGATAGCAACTCTGTTACAGGCCTGAAATTCTCTCTGCGTATGGTTCATGCCAACATAGCTTTGCCCACACAAATGTTCACGGAGCTCAAATAAAAAGAGCTGTAAACAGAGAAGAAAAGACCTTCAAAATGATGAGGAAAGTTTTCTTAATATTTATGTTCTTCCCTGTTGGCAAAATGGGTAATTTGAATTCAACTTAATCTGTTTTTATTTCAAAAATGAGAAAAATACAACTGACACTTCTTTCCTCAGTGGAGCAGATTAGTCAGTGAGCGAAGCACAACACAAAGAAATGGAGCAGTTTAAGGAAAACTATTAAAGGTAAAAACATTTGAGTAATCAAAAACAATGTTCCCTTCAGAACAGGGAATTACAACAAAGCTGGTTGTGCTGCGGTCTTGTTGATTTTCACTGACTACAAAGCAGAATAGAAACTTTCTCCATAAATCCCTGGGTGATAATGCAGGAAGGTGGCTGTGTAATCTGAGCTGTCTGACCCTGGCAAAAGGAGCAGACTGTAAGCTCACTGCCTAAAGAAATGATTAAAAAATTCAGTGCTTGGAGGAGAACTTGCTGCTTTATTAGTGTTTATCAGATTGAAGAAGTTAAATAACTGAAGCAATATGAGCAGTGCATAAAAGCAGGGGAGTGAAAGGGGAAAAGCTGGTTTTGGGGTGTGCCATGGCCTCTCTTAGAGCGCCTCTCATCGATCTGCCTTCCGATTCATCCTGTCGAACAGCTGGCATGGCCTGGGGTCCACAGGCAGATGAGCAGTACCATTCATACCCCCTGCTGCTATCTAGAGCACAGATGCTTACCCTGATGCCTGATAGTTCCTAGCCAGCTTCCAGAGCTTTGGCAGAATTGTTCACAGATGTTTTACACATGGGGATGAGACAGAAATTCATTGAAAAGGGATATGAAGTTAACACATAATTAATACTGTTGTCTTTATCTCTGTGAAGTCTGTCTCTGCAACCTGGTAGGAACTGATGTGTGCACATTGCATTAAAATTCCTTCTTGGAAGTTATATATCCCAGAAGTTAAGGGAAGAAGCTTTTTTATTTGCGTGTAAGAGTTTTAATGTCCTTTGAAAGGGATTGACCTGACAGTGCTGGGGCCAAGATGTGATCCTTATCCACAGAGCACGGTGCACAGCTCACTCTTCAAAGAGCCTTTTAATGTGCCACTTCCAGGCAGCTCCACAGCCCAGCAGAAGGGGGAGGCTGGAGTGGCATCCTTCTCTTCTCAACACCACACTTCTGCTGTGGTTGACTAAACCTCCCCAGTAAAAGCTGTTACCCTCGGGTCAGTCCCACAGCACACTGCCATGTCCCTGTCTCAGGGTGGTAGGAAAGCTCGGGATTAACGCCAGCTCATGAGAGAGCAGAATTTAGACCGAAGATGCTTCTCTTAAGTCTACAGAAGTCAGTAGAAACTGAAGTGGCCCTAAGTATACATTTATAGGAGAAGTGACAGACAACAAGTATTCTAACAGGAGAATCTAATTTTTTCCTTTTCACCTCATGTTATGCAAAGGCTGACGGTGAGAGCTGTGTTTACTGGCAATGGAGGGAAGTCTGGGGAATCTATTCATTTTCCTCCTCATTTAAACAAACACTCTCAGAACCATGACCAAGAAAGGAAGCAAAAGTACTTAGCAAACTTATATTAAGTGTTCTAATTCAATGTTTGTATTTTGCTCCTGAAAAATATACTGACTGTATTGAAAGCACAGGAGTGTCCAGCTCCTGCAGTCTGATGGGGGAGAGGGCTCAGGGAATATTTTTAACCTTGTATGGAAACTAATTTTATTTTCAAAATACCTGCAACTCAGAACAGTCTGAGCTATTCTGAAACAAAATTGTGTCCTTCAAAGAAAGTTCATGCAACTCCCACAGGGTAATCCTGTCTGGAAGAAAAAGCTGCTGGTGCCCAGAGATAGGACTGCCTCAGAGGAAATCTGTCTCTTCCTTTAACTTTCTAGTACTTTGGGAATGTGAGTTAGAACAGAGGTCTTGTGAACACCAAGAATATTCCTATAGAAAGATGATTTCTTTCCACCGGATAGCTGTCTCAGATTAATACCAACCTGCTACATAATGCCACTACTAGCTAAGATTTGATAGATTATCATTTGATGGATAAACCTGTGACTTTGCTTACTAATCTGAGAGCTTCTGCAGATAAATGCCAATTTTTCTGAAATTGTTTTCCATTCCCATAAATCTATATTTTTGGCTATCGAGCCAGAAGTTTGTACTTTGGGCAATGTAAAGGAGATTTTAAATGTGATTGAAAAGATAGTTTGGTCTTGAGAAACCAAAATATTTAAATTTTGTTTATTTTTTATTCTCATCTCATCATTTTGAATGTTTCATGCTATGATTCCCTTGTGTGTAAGTAAACTTTCATTAGTTAAGGATGAGCTGCAACTCACAAATGCCATCTCCAAAGAAAAAGGAAAATTATCGAAGAACTGATGGGGTTTTTTAAGGATACATCAAAAGGTTTGGATAAAAGATTTTAATTTCTTTCGGTAATTTATCATCCTCACTATCAAAATAATGTCCCTCCTGCCACAGAAGGGATAAGTCATAAACTGCATTGGATGATAGATGTTGTGTTTTTAATCAACAGTGTTGTCATTGTGTGGCTTGGTTTTCCTCTGGAAAATTTTGCAGAGTTGAAACAAAATGTTTCACACTTATTAGCTGCCTTGAAATAAAGTAATTGTGATGATGAAAAAGAGGCAGAATTGTGAAAGGCAGGTATTTTATGGCAAGGAGTGGCTCATTGTTTCGTCTTTCTGAGTTAAGGACAGGATATGATGCACAGACTCGTGCCTGTCAGTGACCTCACTAAGTGCAGAATGCAGTGGAAACATCACAGGCTCAGGAGCAGAAATGTCTGCAGTGGTACCTGGATACTTCTTTGCTGTCCCCTTCACCATCATATTCTCTTCACTACTGCAAAACTAATTAAATCTGAGAAGCACAGTCACTATGCAGTGGGTCAAATTCTCTTCTCTACCCTGTACTGTGTATTTAGAGTGCCTCATTACAGCAGGGTTTATCTGTATTTATGCAAATGCAGTATAAGTTAGAAGCTTGTTGATGATGACATTTTGCCCTCTTTGGGAGGTTTGCACCTGAAGTGGTATTTCTATCAAAACTGTAAGGAGGCACCAAATCCGAATGATGGTAATGTGTTATTTCACTTCGGCAATTTTGCTTTAAAAGCTGTTACTACTTTTCTTGAACCACCAGGTTCAGCTTCGTATAAAATAACATTTTTACTGCTTCTGTCCCACAATAGTTCACAGAAATGGTCTCGTGTCTGTCTCCAGTGCTGTCTTGGGAATACTTAGAACTGTCCATCAGTCTGACTATCTCTGAGTGACTAATACAGTATATAAGCCCTAAGAGCAGCCCTAAGAACTTTGCTACCACACAGGAAGTACAGTGATGTCAGTGAGAGCTCAGATATGGGTTATCTGTGTGATCTAATGAAGTAAATAGATATCCTCTGCAATCAAGAATATTTGTTCTGATGCTTCAAGAACCTTATTCTCCACAGTTCTGTGAGCTTAAATCAGATTTGCATTGGTGAGGTTGCTCAGAAATAACAGGTACAAAAAGGGAAAAACAACAAAGGGTCTTGACAATTATTTCTTGGCAATTCCCACTTCCCGTGAGAAGCAAACACACAAATGCTTTTTTCAAAGTGACGCAGATGTCACTGCACGTCCATAGCTTGGGAAGACGCAGATGGACTCATGTTTGGAGAAAAAACAACAGGCAGGGAGTTTGGAGAGGAAAAACAGTCTTTGATATTTTGTGGCTGTCACCTCCTGATAGAGGCAGAGGGGCAGCTGGGCCGCCCCAAGCGAGTGCTTCTCTCTCCGTCTCCACAGCTGCCAGTGCTGCTCTCAGTCAGAGGGTGCTCTGCCAGGCACTTTTGGGAGGAGAGAGAGTGCAAGGGGCACGGGCAGGCTGTGGTGGGGTCTGGCCATCAGCTCTGTCCCCACGCTCATGCTGCTGGGACAGTGGGTGGGATACCCAGCCCCAGCAGAGGGATGCGGGGTGAGGGGCTTAGCATGGGCCAGAACTCCAGTCTTGCCCAGCCTGCTCTTGTTTTTGAACTGGCTTCTTCATGGAAAAGGAGAGTTTCCATCTCACCAATTAGTTAACATGGCTGCAGTGCACAGACCAGAAATAAAGCACCTGTGGAAAGAGGGATGGAAAGCTGGAGCTGTGAACCAGAGAAAGACACTGAGTACTGTAGTGGCTGAAGCTCTTGGTTTCATGAACAGAGCTTCCAGCATGGCAATTTCTTCCTGGATACAAGTAGGGGTTTAGTTCCTTCTGATTTCCTGCTATTTTTTCTAATTTGCTAATTTTACTGACTTAGTATACAAAGAGTCAGAATTCCTTACCTCCATTTCTACCCTGTCACGAATTAGGATTATTTTTGTTATAACTAGTTATCCATTTATTACTGAAAAAGATGTTGTTAATTCAAAATAAATATTCAGAATCCCATATGGATGAATTAAATGAATCACACATGTACTGAACATGGATTTGAAACACCAGCCTGCCAGTGTCATCCAGTGGAATATGGCCAGAAGTTGCACTATAAACATGTGGGATCTATTTTGTCATAGGTTCTATTTTGCTTGCCTTTTACACTGGAACACTGGTCTCTGATTCTGCATCATTATTTTTCCATGTATTTTCATTTGATATATGCAAATATGTCAGTGACTGGAAGTGGAGAAAGCTGGCAATTTATCTTTTCTAAGAGATCATCTAGGAATCAGCAAACTATCAAAAAAGGGTTTGTTCCTGTTGCTGAAGTAAGAAGGACTGCACTGCCTGCTTTGATATTCCCAGCAAGGACAATTAAAACTATCTCATTCACCTATGGCTTGTACTGGAAAGGATTTTGTTTCCTTTTGTAATTTACCTGTAAAAGAATATAAGGGCCATCAGAGAAAGAGGGAAAGGGGTTTAGTCTGTATCAGTTGCAAACAGCAGGAGAAAAGAGGCTGTTATTTCAACACGAGTGAGTAAATATCTACTGCATGTGACCTATGGAAGGCTCCTTAAGTCTTTAAAAAGTCTGGAAAAGCTTATATCTATATCATCTGCATCTATGTCTTTATCTTAAAAGTTTTTGTACACTGCCCTAAAGTACTCAGTTATTAGGGCAAGTTCAAATTCCTTTTACCACTGCACGAATGAAATTGTCACTATGGAACTTGTCTTCTATGAAAAGGGAAAAAAAACCACTCCATAATTCTTTCCAGGAACTTAACCAAAAAGTTTCAGAGAACATTTTTTATTTAGGGGTATCTTAAAAGCCCCACGTGGCACAGCCTCAGCACACGTTACATATAGAACATACAGTGGTGGCTGTGCAGCCGTGGAGAGTGCTGGTTGGCACTCACAGGCACTGAAGGGTTCAGTACTAATGAAATAGTTAATGACTGGAAATTATCCAAGGGAAAAGCCTGTATTCCATGCAGCCTTGTAAAGAAGGATGTTTTCCTGACTCGTTTCACATCGCATTTGCAGGACTTGTTTTTGTCAGCCAGTCTTTAGTGAGGCTGCTGGGCTGGGCCCTGCTCAGGCTCTGGCAAACCACAGCAATGAGGTTAATGCCCCCCAGTGCAGATTCATTAAAGTTTCTCATCAAGACTTGCCCTTTCTTCAGTAGAGGTTACTGATCCCTAAAATTTGATGACAAAGGTATTCATGAAATTTGTGCTAAAGAGCATTCATTTAGAAAAACAAAAACAAAAACAACAATTCAAAGTACTTTTACTAATATTTAAAATAACCTGGATAATTTTGAAGTACCTATTGTAAGGGTTTAACTACCTCTGACTTATGTAAAAAAATATTAGGTGATGGTAATCTAGAAGTGTCATCATGACAGAAACCTTTTTATCCAGTTGATTTTCAGCCAAAAGAAGACCAGTGGCTTCTCCCCATGCCTTTTTTTCCCAAGGCCTTATGGTACTGTTTGTTTGGGAAGTACGGCCTTCTTGAAACCAAAGATAGCCAGGAAAAAAGAACAATTTAATTTACATTAGAATTTGCAATTTAATTTGAGGCTGAGAAGACATTCTGAGAAGCATGGTAGTAATCCAGTGGAGGGAGAGTGAGATAAATAAGCTTGCACTAATGTCAGCACTAATAAGGATCCTGTTTTCAGCAGCTGAGGCAGAGTGGTCAGGAACAGCTCAATTATGTCCGTGCTGTACCACGGCTCGTGGTGCAGATAAAACCAGAAAAACCTCACAGTGTCTGGCTCTGAAGGTTGGCAGCAAAATACTAGAGGCTATTCCAGATGTGCTTATTGGGAATTTTAACAAATTCTTACTTTCTTTCAACTTGCAAGGAGATGCAAAACCTTCTTTCAGTCTTCAGACTTATAAGTGAGTTTTAAACAATGACACACAAGTACGTGAGTCTGAGTCTCACTTCAGAGGCTGCTCCAGTTTCCGTGATAATTTAGGAGCTAACGTGTTCTGTCGTGCCTTTTGCTGGATTGAAAATCAATAGAGCTGTAACATTTCATCTTTCAGAGCTTATTTCTCCTCCTACCCCCAGTCTGTTAGGAGCTAATAACCTAAACCTACAAAACAGCCTCGTATTACAGATACTGCACAGTTCTAAATACAGTGGGAACAGTCATTCAGGTTCTCAAGTGCTATTGTGAGACACAAATAATATTAAACATTACCTTGAGAGGTCACTTTTCATTTGTATGGTGAGAACAGAGATGCAAGTGTGGAACTCTGATGAAGACTTTGGGGTTCTAGAAATGCTGGTCGCTTTAAAGCTGGAAGTTCGTCTGTGAGCTTAAAGGCATTTCAAATAAAATGTTTTATTCTTTGAGGGGGTTTGTGCCTGGATGTAATTGGTCAAATATGTACAAAATCTGTCTACAGGCCTTGCCTCTGTACATATTTAGGGAAACAGAGAGACTGTTTCCATAAATTATAATAAAATGTACAAATTGTATAGCAAATGACAAACACTGTAAAATGTTGTCTGAAATGTTCAACCAATCACTAGATACAAATTGACTTTGAATTCCAAGATTCCGGGTAAACATATTCTGGCTCTCTAGATTTATATGAGCTGTTCTAGTTCTCCACTAATTTCCTCTTAGTTCTTGGAGCTGTATTTATACTTGGTTCATTTGGCCTACTTGACATCCTTTTCTACACTGTACCTAAGTTTGATTTTCCAGTCAAGTACTCTTCTGGGGACACTCAGCACATCAATCCCTCGAGGGCTAAATTGGGAAAGCACAGCATCGGTTGTTATCATTAACTGCCTTTAGAGTACTTTGGGGTAGTGAGAGAAGTGATAGATTTCCCAAAGCTTCCTAAAGAACCATTTCCTACTTCAGACCAGGACGCATGCTCTGCTATCTGTTTAATCAAGTAACAGAAGGAACAGTCATAGTCAAAAGCCAGAAGAGGAACAATTACCTAGTCGGATAATTTGAACATCTTTAAAATTTGGCTCCACAATGCAGTAGAGTATAATTTCATTTTCCTCCAGACATTAAAATTATTAATAAGAAGTCACTATAAATTATGAACAGTACAAAGTGTTCAAAGGAGCTCAGCTGTAAATTTCTTTTGGCAAAATTCCAGAGGTCTACTTTAATCTTCCAGAGAAGATTTTTTGTCTGATACTGTGCCGCCTTTGCAGTTCTTTTGTTTTAGTACCAGCAAGAAGAAGCAGAAGGCTGGACCAGCCATTCTTCTGGGCAGGAGCCGAAAAGATGAAGAAAGATTCCTGATACTATCTTGAAAAAGAATGTAGGCTACTGGCTAAGGTCGGGAGTAATGGAAGGTGAGTTATTTTGTAACGAGTTTGGATAGTTTCCATGAGCTGGTTAGAGAAAAATTATATCATTCTGAAACTATAGCAGAGAGAGGACAAATGGCAAATTACTCTTGTGAGCAAAGCCTTTTATTATAGCTGTTCCAAATGTGCGAAAGGGCAAAGTGACAAGTCTGAATACATTTTGTTTTTTCTTAAGCAGTGTCCAGTGTCCCTTGAGCTGCGTTTGTTCAAGTAAGTAGGAATATGGTGATGCAAAAGCAGATGGTGTTTGCTGCTATTGGATGACAGATGTTCCCTTATCCCTGAGATTATGCAGTTAAGTGTAATGCATTTATAGCTCGGTTATGCAAAATACTGAGCACCCTCAGCTCGCATTAATGGCCGGGGCAGCTGGAGGGGCCTGGTGCCTCCCAGGAGGTGCACAGCTCTTGCGAGTCATGGACCTTCTTAGCTGAACTCTTCACCTAAACTCTTGCTTTGGAGATGTCCTGATCATCAGTGTTCAGCCTCTTTGGGATCAGCCTCCAGTCACCCTCGTTAGGCCTGAGGTCAAAGACCTTCCTCTCTTTGCAGGAAATGGATCAAATGCCCAGGAACTGTGTCTAAAGTGGTCACTCGCTTGATGCAACTGTGTGGATGTAGCAATCCCACCAACAAGAACAGTGTTGAAATACAGATCTGTACATTGCACAGAGGTAGAAAGGAGACAGAATAATCTCAGTGCTCAGTAGAAAATGCTCTAAACAGTTCCAGGTGCTGGGAAGCCTCCCCTTTGATTTAACAGTGCTGCAGTGCAGCAGCATTGGGTGAGCCCTCCAGCCAGCCCTGATCCTCGCTGCCCCTTGAACATGGCCCTCCCAGATTATCAAATGGGGCTTCTTCTCCTTCCAATGTGGTTTCTTTTGAAATGGCAAGAAGCATTTTTTAAATTGATCCATATGGACCCTGAGATGAGGCTGACAAATGTATGAAAGTCAGTCAGATTTAAAGAGCCACCATAGGAGTACAAAAGGGGATATCCCACTAGTGAGAATTCCATTAAAATTCATTAGGAGGTATTTCTCTGTGGTCATTATTTATCAGTTTAAAGTCAGTGAGAAACCAAGCTCTTTCTTATTTCAGGGCTAACTGTGTAGTGCAAAGTACAATCACCTATTCTTAACTTCTGGATGTTACTGCATACTCTAGATGGATATAGTTACAAGGCAGTAATTTAGGACAACGTGCCACGTGAGTTAATTCATTCTTGCCTTAAAAGTTCCTGGATTCCTGCCGAACCTTAGCTTTGACCTTCTCTGAATGGAAACAGGAGATAGTGACTTCAAAGCTGATACATTTCCTGGGTAACAGAGTGCAGAACCAAGTTTCTGTTAGCACATATTAAAATAAATTTTCAGCAGTTAAGTCCAATAGTATGTAGTTTTATATTTTAGTGCTACAAATAGCAGGATTCCTTTGTATAAAATTGTAACTTTACTTTCACTTGATGGTTTTCTGTGTTTTGAACAGCAGATTTTTCTTTTTAGCCTACAAAAGACCATCATTTGAAAAAAAAAATTAATCTCCAAGGAATTGCTGCTTTTAAAAATGGATATCTTATACCAGCTCCCTCTAAATTCTTTTCTTTCTTAAACAATGCTGTATTTTTATGTAAGCAATACACATACCAGACACTTGCATGAAAAATATGATGTGTATAGTGCACTTCATTTATTTCTTGACATAACAACGTAAGTTGAAAAAACACAGCAGTTTGTAGGAATTAAGTTATGACATAAAACAGACTATTTATGTCAAGAGAAGGAGACAATTTGCATTAAAAACAGGGAGACAACGACTCGCTGCATAGTTCATGCAAATCTTACGTGAACTTTATAAAAATATGAGAAGGACTCACTGAAGCAATGTGACAAAGTGCAGAGCATTGTCACCCCAGGACAGGTCACATGAACAATACAGAGTTTTCACTATGGAGAAACCCAGATTCTGAACCTTGAGGCACGAACCTCACTGCTTATGGAAATCCTGGATGTGAAAATGCCTCACCACCTCCTGTGACCCGGGAAGGGTCTAGGGCAGCACTCCCTGACGGCACAGTTTCTTTCCCACTCCTGTCATGGGGAGGAATTCAGTTACTCTAGGACTTCAGCAGGCACTGGTAGGAGTTATAGCATCGTACTGAACAAAATATATTGTTTGCCTGAAATCACAACAGAATTTCAGCAGGAGCAGGCTGGCATGAAATAAATATTTGAGTTTCAGTCCACTTCAGGTGATTTGCTCAAAATAATAGATGCTGGTTAAAAATGATATTTGGTTTCCAAATACCTGTCCAAACGCATTCCACTTGGCAGCTTGACAGAAGTCGTTTTTAGAATTTTATGCCATTAAAATCAGAGGTCAGATAAAGTGTAACTATCCAAATATTAGACTAATTATTACTACCCAGTGTCTGTCAAGGGCTTTGTTCCCTGTCAAGATGCCTGCACGCTTTAGCATAAATACTGTAACTCTCCTTCCCTAGCATCCCTCTTCGCCTTCACCCCAACCCACACACAGAGTGGCATTTAAATAAGATTCTTCACACTGTGTCATAAATATTAATGACATGAAACTCAGAGCTTGGCATTTTTCACTAATGGCCCTCTTCATCACAGTTTCACACCTGGACTGCAGCCAGCCCCTGTGTAACTGGCTGACATTTTTTTTGAACATGTTACTATCGAAGTGAAACAAAATACTGAGACAATTTCTCACAAATTAAAATTATTGGCAGATCCTCTCTCCACATTATGTGCTTGGGATGTCATTTGGCATGACTTCCTGAACAATCCCCATGTTGGCTTGGCATGGTTTGACTTGTAATTACAGCTTATGCCTTTCACCTAATCCCTATAATAGCTCCAAATGAGCTGTGGATGGACATTTGATATAAAACTCAGGCTGGGTAAAAAAAAAAAATTAGTGCATATTTCCCTGCAATCCAACTTTTCTATGAAGCTTCCAGAAAATCACCATAGCAAAATTATTGCTGTTGTTGGCATTTCTTAGTTCCTGTGGTTACTTGCATCATTTCTGTCCTTTCCGTCTGAGCTGTACCAGTCATCTGAAATTGTAAATTAAACAACAAACAACGTTTTGGAGATAACTATGCCAGTGTTCAAGATTTAATTTTCTGTTGTCTTTCTGCCTGAATGAAATACGAACAGCTCAGTCTCTCCATACAAGATAACCTTCTGAACAAGCTGCCAGACACCGAGACACTTCCTGAAACAGCAAGTATGTGTTTGGTTCTTCTTAACCTTCATTTTTTATCTGACTTAGGACCACAGTGTTCACATCTCACAGACTTGAGCCTTTCAGTTTGTAGATCATCCCCGTGAGGCTGAAGTTTCACTAGAACAACTGGGTGAATGAGAACAATAATAATTTATCTTTTGCCTTCAGCAGAAAGTAAAAGTAGAAGGTGGATAAGCAGAAACTTATTCTGGACTCATTGAAATCAAGTGTATTTCACAGTATGGTGTGTGTCAGCACTTTTAGTGCTTTGAATTAAACAGGATAAAGAGCAAACAGAAACCATGGGATCATAGGGCTGGAAGGAATACAAAGTCACCAATACAAGACAAAAGCAGCAACCTTTGGGTGCTTCCTGACAGGCACTTGTCAGCCTGCCTTGAAATCTTCAGTAGGGATGCATAAAACCTCAGTCAAGTTTTCCTGCTGTTCATGGCTCTTTCATTACAAAACGTTTCTGATGATGTAACCTCAATCTTTCTTGAATTTTATCCTGTTATTTCTGCAGACACATAAAATAGCCTTCTAGATGTCTGAAAGACTGTTATCAAGTCTGTTTGGCTAAGTGTCCCACTTCTCCAATATTTTACCATAATTCATATTTTACAGATCACTTCATCATTTTCATTGCTATGTTTGGGACTGTCTCTGACTAGTCATGAAGTGTAGTCCCTGACATAGCCACATTAATCCAGCTAAAGTCTTATCAGTGCTGCTCTAGCAAAAGGGTTACTCTGCAAACTTGTCTGCTATCCACATTCCGGAGTGACACTCTGTGTTGGCAGCAGCATGACGTTGTTAACTCACGTCCTGTCTGCTCTCAGCTGTCATTTCTATGCTCTTTTCTGTCTGAATTTCTCCTTCCTCAGCTATTCCACGTTTTCTGTCTGTGCAGGTTTTTATTCCTGAGCATGGTGCTTACACTTGTAGAAGTTGAAAATGATAAGAAGTTTTCCATTTGTATCTCCAGTTTGTCGCAACTGTGTGGAATCCTATTCTTGACCTCTAAGGTACTGGCAATGTTCCAGATTTCGTTTGTCTCTTAAGTCAAATAAGCCTCTTCTGTGATCTGCCATTTGGGTAAGGAGTGGAAGCACTGAATAACACTGGGACAGACCCCAGTGGAACATCCATTTGATACATCCTTCCTTTTGATAAGGAACATAATTGTTCAGCTTTGCACTCACACTGGAAATCCCTTTTCCCTAACATGCTGTGACATAACACTAATGAATGCTAAATATCTAAAATTCATAGTTTTACTTTCCTCTTTATTTCTCAATAATACAATTCTGAAAAGAATTGCTTAACATGCAGTAAACATGTTTCAAAGGGCAATCTTTGAAAGCACACATTAAGAATAACATATTGATTTGTTTCTTCTTCAACATATAGAATTAAAATACCAAGAAATGTTCTTTTCTTCTGAATGCCCTGGAGGTACTTACTATAAACTTGTGCATTTTAAAAGTCTGCATAATTTAATGGATGGGTACCAAATGCAACTTAAATTGTCCCTACCATATGACGAGAAACTCATTATATACTTCAAATTTGGGTAAGTATTTGAATTTTAGAAACTTGGAGCATTTTCTGACTGAATTTCATCCACTCTGAAGTCTCCAGCCATCCAATAAATTGAAAATCAGTATGAGAATGCTTGGATCCAGAATGCAAGTTTTTTTAAGATCTCAAAGTTCTGAAAACATATGAGTGTTTGCACTTGGTGTTTTTGTTTGCCTCATGTAACTTACATCTTTGTTTTAACATGTAAAGAGCTTTTTTTAAAAAAAAGAAGTGCAGTTATGTAGGGTGTTTATCAGATATATGCCCAACTGTATATAAAATGGTAATGGACCAGTCCAAAACTGATTGTGGAATGGGCTGTGGTGTCCTGCTGTTGTTCAAGGGCTTGAAGTATTTTATAAATTCCTTCTTTTAATTTATACATGTACTCAGAGTTATGGAATGCTTTGATTCTTAATTTAGAACATTCACACCATGCTTTGACTCCTGAAAACAAAGGCAGCTCACCTAGGAGCTCACAACTCGGAAAGGCTGTTTCCTTTCATTGCTGTCACCAGTAGTATTTCCTATACAACAGGAGGCCAAGTGTGAAGTGTAAAACTTCAAGTGTTCTGTAGGGTGGAAGCAGAACCATTACTGTACTCAATTCTTTTTGAAGCAGAGGGAGTGGAGGATTGTGTGGGTGAAGTAAGAAATGCAAGGAAAAACCCATGGTGTCTGTTTTTAAGGATATCATGGAATAACAGTGGAACAAAATTTGATTTATAAGGACATTGCCACTTTTGGATGATAAAATGTTCTATTATAAAGGGATCACAGCACCCTGCATTTCCATGGTACTTAGTTTCCTGAAACCCTAAACCTTTCTAAGTGTTAACTAATTCACTTTATAATGCTCCCTTTAGGGAAAAATAGTACTTTCAGACCTTTTCTGACAGATGTTGAAATTTTGTCTCTGGAGGATGAAGTTGAATACCCCAGTTCAAAGCAGAAATAGACATCTCAGCTCCAGGTTGTCTCCTATATGAATATCAGGTTTAATCCTACAAGTTGGCAAGCACTTATAACAGCCAAGAAGTGAAGGAGTCCCAGATTTTGTACAAATACTTGTAGCCCTTTTACGAGTAATACTTGTGTTTCTGTCCTGCAGAGAGATTTTGCAGTGATATTGAGTGACCTAAATTAAATTTGTGTAGAACTTGATCTATTGTCTTCACAGCCTGTTTTCCTGGTGTTCACCCAGGAAAATCCTTGTGCGAATGCGTAGATTAACAGCACAGTTCCCATGACACAGGTGTCACAAGCTCAGCTGGTGAGCTCTGCACTTCCAGCACAAGTGAACTGGGTGTGTTACCATCCTTCTTTTGATGCCCTTGGGAGGAAGAGCTCTTTTAATCTGGATTTTGTTTTTCAAAGTGATTTGTTCAAACCGCCTGAAAACTCTTCCAGTGTGGAATGCTATCAGCATGGAGCCCTGATACCTGATGTCTTCCCTATGAGTGTGCTGAGGGCCAAGCTATCCCAGTGAAACACAAACCTGAAGCCAGCCAGATTTATTTTTGTGAGCCTGCAGGTCACTGCAGTTTGTTTGAGCTGAAATCTGTGGGCTTCCATTCAGGCTGGAGCAAACAAAGCTCTAGGTAAGCACGTGTGGAGTTTTGGGGTTGGTTCTAGTGCTTGCTGTTATGGCCCTACAAAATTCCTGTAAGCCCGAACCCAGTGCTGTGAGGTCCACATAGATCTGGTTTCAGAGGACAGTGTGTGTGTAAGGAACTATGGCTTGGGATCATGCCCAATTTACTTCCACAAGTAGGAACTGAAGATGAGATCTTCTTGTGTGGCTAGATAAAATCCATATCCTGCCTTACAGCTGAGAACACATGCACAGTCTTAATCACAAATCTTCACCAAGAAACTGTTTCTAAATAAGTGGATAAGTGTTGGCCAATTGTTTATCACTTTTTACTGCTGGTGTATTTTACAGGAGATCGGATGATCAGAGCAGTGCAACAGCATTGCAGGAAAATATTCACCCTTTTCCCAGCAACTGCTTGCACTCATTTTTATTTGCTTGTTGTGACAATGTTTGCAGAAAGTGACTGTTGGACTTCAGATTAATTTAATGATGAGATAGGGTTTCTTTGAAACAAATTTAGTCCGGAAGGCTATCCGGTCAGGAAGAGGAAACAATATCAAGGAACTAAGTTGAGCAAACAACTCAGATACTGACTTGTGAATATTGAGCACTCAGAAAAATTTCATTTGGGCTGACATTGGTTATCTTGTTGAAACAAATAGAAACTTTCTGAAGTACAAAGGCTGGGTGGTATATTGACCAACAAATCCTCAGTATGAAATTCAGCTGACTCCACTGCCCTTCTGTTCTCAGTCATGCAGGCATCACAGAGTATTCCAGTCAAAATAATTGTTTCTATGCAATAAATGACTACGTGGCTAAGTAAAGAATAGAAAACATGGTTTTGACACTACTTTTGTTATAGCTCTAACCATAGAAGTATCAATTTTTCTCATTTTTATGTAAAGGAAACTCAAACAAGCAATCTTCATGTTGCATATTCCCTTGGTCTATCTTGCAAAAACCATTAAGGGCCAACTTTTCCACAAAAAGGAATGCAGAATGCTGTCTGCTTGTAAGTTTGTGATTCATGCCTCCTGTCAAGGCTACCAAACCAGTAAAAACACTGGAATGTAAAAAAATAAGCATGATTATGTATTTCAGGAAAACAATTTTCTCAAGAATGTTTCTGGAACAAATTTTCAGTGTTTAGCTATTTCTAGTTGATATTTCAGTGATGGAATGCCTACTGGCACCAATTTGTACTATGGAATTGTCCCACAGGACAATACTTTGCTGTAGTGTGTTTAAGGTGTCCTTTTTTTGGGATTCTTGTAGCAGCAAATCCTTTAGCAGCTCATTACTTAATGGAAACTAAACAAAGCTTCTTCCAGGAAAAAAAATGTTGATCTCTATCACCCCAGAGTGAACTTCTCGTCTTAAATACATAACACATGCTTTTGGAAAATATCCTCAGTTTAATCTGAACAGTGTAAACTCCAAAGACAAGACCACGTCTTCATTCATCCATCTCGCATAGCTCGAAACTCCAAACTTTCTGGGAAAAAGAAAAGGAAGTGCAGAAGATACTTTTTGTGTATACACATCTACTTGTGTGATATGAGTAGACTTTTGTCTGTCATTCCTATTAAAAATAGCCACCTACACAACTGAGAACTCAAGGGTAGACTCCTATAAACAGGGATCCTAGAGGCCCTGGCTGACCTTCTTTGCTCTCTGCTAACAGACATTTCTTTGGGTGTTTTTCCATTTCCTATGAAAACTCGTTCTGCTTTTTATTGTCCAGAAAGCTCAGTGCTGGCTGCTTCCTCCATACATGGTGGCCTTATTGCTGTGTCTGTTTCTGCCAGAGTTGCTGTTCCACAGCTTTTCCATTCCACTGGAACTACCATGACCACCAGTATTAATTGTGCCAAAAGAAGTATAGAGTGGAATTTAGATGCAGAAGCCATGAATTTAACAGCCGGTAAGTTATTAATAGGTTTTGAAAAACATACAATAGAATTCTGAGCTTTGACTATGAATGTCATATACCTCATCTACAATCTCAATTCATTTGGAGCAACACTGGACCAGGAGGAAAGATGTTTATGAGATTTTACTGCTGCTGTCACTTGCAGAGATGCAGTGCACTGTTTTAGTGGATCCATGCTGGAGATCCATCCCACACTGGCTTTGGCTTATGCTTTTTGCCAAAAAAAAAAACGGCCAGTCTTTCAGCAGGAAAATGTTTGTGCCTGCAGTTGAGCAACCATAAAACATAATTCCATGAGTCTCATGGAACAATGAATAAAAGAAAAGGACAAGTTATTTTGCAGATGTATTTTGGAAACATGCTTTCAAAATGTTTGTCCTTTCAAAGCATTAAATTACAAATTTTTACATCTAGTCATTACTGTTCTGACTTTACACTGTACGAAGACATCTTGCTCCTGTTGTCCTTAGTGTATCAGTGAGCTATTCCCTCAGGAGAAGTCTCAGCATGTGGAAAAGAAACTAGTCCTGAAATCAGTGAACTCTATTTTAAACTGGCAAAGCAAGTTGCTCCTGTTTCTCCTCCAACTTAACCCATAAATCCTGGAAGTATACAGTTCCCAGATATAAATGTAGAAAACCTAAAATGAAAAACAGATCACTTGCCTTTTCTTTTGACGGTTGTGGAATTGCATGCTTTGTATTTATAGTATTGCTGCCGTGTAAATATAGAATATATAGCAAAATACTGCTTAGGCCTTATGCCACGTTTGTGTTTGTGACCTTTTTCCTTAAAGTAACCACTTGTGATTTATAGCAATATTATAATAAACTAGGACAAAATATTGCCTTCTCTAAGGAATATGTGCTTTGAAATAGGTGAATGAACCAGGCTGTTAGATAATGCACAAGGCCCACGATCCAGAGTTCTGCACTGGTTCTTGGAATTACCTTCAGTAACTGGAGGGCCATTTTCTCAGTACCTCCAGCAAATGCTTCGTTTTTCAGGGGAGACAGTTTTCTTTTTTAATCACTTAGGGGAAAATCTTCCACAGGGCATATTTATACTAAATAGCAAGGACAGCTATTTCAGAGTAGCTGCAAATACCAAATAAAAAAGAACATTATGCAGAAAATGGTGGCTTGTTTGGCAATGCTTCAGCCATCTGCTAAGAGGGTGAGTACTGAGTGTCCAGTTTGCATATTTAATCTACCAGAACGTAACCTAATTGTAACTTACTGCTTTTTTCACAGATTTCAGTAATAGAAGGTGCTGAAAACTCTGCTCAATTTGGTGCATTTCACATAGATTTCCTGTCTCGTCCTGTCCACTGACATGACCTAGATTCATTATTTCATATTCACTCTTATGGCCTTGGGCACAGATTTAATGCCATAGTCATGGGGACAAATGAGGCATGAAAACATGGGAAAATACCATGAAAAATTAACCAAATGGTCCACAAGGTCAATTCTGCTTTATAATTTTTGTAGCTGTTTTGTATTCTATTCTGTTTGTTTGGCAGAAACCTTCCATAATCAGGATCATTCCATAATTTCTGATAAAGGACTATCAGGTCAGGTTTAGTATTATGGTGAACAATTTGGGTTTGTTTAAAAAGGAACTTTGAATGCTGATCAGGCTTAATAGATATTCCCAACAGAATAATAACTGCTCAAAACATCCAAAAGGAAAGACATTTTTCCATGAGTATTTCAATAATTTTTTCAGATCTCCATGAAAATAATACATCCTAATGAAAGAAGGGCATAGACTGCTTTTGAATATCCCAAATAGGTTTTTGTAATTGTGAAGTCAGGTTGTGCTGAATATTCTCTGATAGCTGGTCATAAGGGACAAACTGATAGGGATATGTGCTAGAAGATCCCTTATCAAATCTAGGGCTAATTAGTTAGTTGCTGGCCTAAAATGTAAAGAAAAATTATTAAACCAAAAAGAATAGAAACAGCTGATATTTCAAATCCAGTAATAAAGGTGTATTAATACAGAATGAAGTCCTTGTCTGTGCTTTGACATCTTTGACTCAAATCCATTCTTAAGAAAGGACATCAAACCCCTCATATTCCAGTGTTCCGTCATCCCTGTAAAACTTCCAGCTGCTGTTGTTGCTGAAAGTGCCTAAACAATTGTTGTGTAGCATGTGCAGTGTCCTGCAGCACTCAGAGTCGTGCTGGTCACACTTCCAGTGCACCATTACCTCATCCCTAAGCTTTGGCAAATCTGTTGCTAATTCTACAAGGATTCACCCATTGGGCAGGCAATAACACAGCACATAAAGAGACCGAGATAGATTAACAAATAAATATCTGAAGAATTATTCCTTTCCTGTTGATGGCGAATGCCTTTTGTTTTTCCCACCACCATCCTTCCACAGTGTATTTTTTCAGAGTACATGGAAGGTGTATACAGAGCAGTGCCATTCAGAGACCATTATAGAGAAAAGCAGGAGCTATAAGGCTGATTAGAGCTGTTATCTAAATGCCCCCATTACCCAACAGGCATCACATTGGAAAAAAGGTCAGACTAATCAGAGGAAAATAATGTGAGGAGAATACTGTAGGTGTTCGGTGCTGGGGGGGTGAGGATGCCTGACACTGTTCCTTGTATCCTCTGGCTCTTCAAAGAACTTTCCAGCACATCCTCACATTGCTGTGCCTCAGGTCAGGCAAGGACTGCACCAGCTCCAGTGATCCCTCTCTGTTCCATCACACTTCTCAGCCGTGGCCAAAACTGGTGAAATTTAATTAAATCTCTGGAATGTCAGGTGGAAGCTAAGAAAGACCACATGGCAGCTTAATATTTTGTTACTCTGTTTATCTTTTTCAGGTCTTATCTTAAAACTTGTGATCACTCACACCCATCAATAGCAAAGCCAGAGAAACTCTGCTAAGGGTAGGGGGGATAGGGTTTGCTTAGGAAAGGCAGGACAATAGGGGGCCAACCATGCTGCTCTTCTACATCCTCTTTAGTCACTGAGGGGGCACCAGTCACCTCCCCTCAGGACTAGTCCTGCTTTTTGAAAACAGAAACAAATACAGAAGAAAAATCATCATTTGATCATCATCTTATTCTTATATCCTGATAAAAAGAAGGAAGGAAGCAGAAGGAGGAAGAAAAAGCAGCAGCAGTGGTCAAGTTAGAGAGGAAAAGGGACTGATGCAAAAGCTATTTCTCTTTAACAACTTGCTAAGCTCAAGCCATGGTCCCAAAAGTATCTTCAGCAACCCTTGATTCATAAAAAGCCTCGTGTGGTGAATATTTCTGTTCTTACCTCCCCTGATTTTCAGGATTTATGACTTCTTAATGAAGTCATAAGGGCTTTGTGATGTATCGAAGTTCATCTCTCTATAAACAGTTCATGTATGTGGCTGTGGCTGTGTGCAGCTTTTGTAGAAAAGCAGGGAAGAAACCTGAGGTTCTGGGTCACTTTGTCACCATGTTTAGCCATGTCACTCACCAACTTCAGAGTTAAATACCTTTAGGGTGTAATGACATTGACACTGCATTAGCAGCAAAAATACCAATTCCAATTATTTGTGATTTTTGTCTGCTATAAAAATAAGCCTCCTTTAGTAGATAATCAAAGTAGTAACTAATCCTTTACCCAAATTTAATTTTATTGCAGAACTCTGTAGGTTTGTACTAGTTTAAATATTAAATTTCCACCTCAACAGCTTCTCTTTACACAGGCCAGGCCAGATGTGCGTCTGGTATAAATTAGCATTGCTCTGTGGATGCTGTGAGAGACAGGAAGATTTCTATCAAGCAGTGGCCAGTTCCTGTATGATTAAACATATATTATGTCAATCATTTGGGTATAAAATGCTTTTGAATCAGGATTGCTTTCCTGCCACTCTGCTTGGAAATATTTTCAAATATATGCAGCAAAATAATGTCAGGACAATAACAGGATGAAATAACCTCAGGCTGTTTATTCAAATAATTTTGACCTAAGCAAGTAGATTTCTCCAAGATTAGTCAAAATGTTTTGTTTCAAAATTTAGATAGTATAATTTTTAATTTCAAACTATGCTTGAGATTTGGTTTAGCTATATTCACTTAATACTTCGGTGTTACTAAGTGACAGAGTGTGATCCGTTGGCCAAAAATTCAATTATTCACGCAGTTCTACTCAAGCCATTCAAAAACTTGTTTCCTTGATATTAATTTCACTGGCTTTTATGGTTTATCTACTCAATGTGTATAAATGGGGATTGCTCAGCTGAGCCCTTGACCCCATAACTTTTGTTTCTGATCTAGAGCAGTGGTTTCAATCCATAGCAAATGGAGAAAGTCTTTGTTAAGGCTTCAGTTCATAAGGACATTCATATTACCCTGGGAAAAGATTACTGTACAAAATGGCACAACCATGCATATAAGATTGACAGATTTCTTGAGATCTGATTTATAACAAATTCTGAGGTTTCACCTGATTTCTGGATTTCTGAGAAAGTGTTGTGGAACATCCCAGTCCACACCTTTCCACTGATTTAGCATCAGACATCTGAGACCCTTCAGAGCACCATTAGGACTTTTACTTAAGCAATCTCTGGCAATAGTTCTGGTCTAAACTTTTCCCCTGAAGTAACTAAATATATTTTTTCTAAATAAATATTTTAAATAGACATTATACCATTCTTCTAAAATACTCTTTAAAATGCTGTGTCTCTCCCTCTTTTGGTGTTCTAGACCTTGATTTAATCTTCTTGTGTTTTTCATTACTGAATACTTACTTCTGCTTCATTTCTTGTTTTTCCAAATGTTCTTGGTGCCATAGCACATTAAGGGTTCCCCTAGCAACACAAAAACACACTTTTCCTCAGAGCTGCATCTCCGTGGTCTAAAGCACTTAAATTATGACCTTTTAGCTACAGCTTGTTCTGAGTTTAATTAAGAGCATTTTAAAATAATACTAACACAGTTTAGGGGATTCTTTGATCTGCAGAAAACTGAACTGAGCAAGGGGATCAGATCTTGAGCTTTTTGTGCCCAGCTTAGCAATGAAATATTTGCATCCAGAGTTTATTAAAATACTAAAGTGGAATTGGATCCTAGGTTTGGACTTTGTACATTCAGTTTTGTTAAATGCTGTCTTTATTGGGACTGGCACTATGTGGAAAGCTTTAGCTGAGGACTACCAAGTGCAGTGAAATCTGTTTATACCATTCTGTATTTATTCTCTGTCACAATACTCCAGCTCTCCTGGAGTTTTACACTCTCCATAAGCAGAAGGATGTGTGTATGCACACATTTCAATTTGCTCAGGTTTACCCAAGCCTGACTGCAATGGAACATAAAGAGAATGAGTTGACATTCGAGATCTGTTTCACTTGCTACTAACTCTTTCCAGCAGCAGAGATTGAATGCCTGCACTAAATCCTTCACAGAACAGTCATCTCTTTCCCCTCTAAATGGAAAAAAAATCCTAAGAAAAATATCTAACAGGAATAATTTACCTTAAATTATTAAAACCACAAAGAGAGAGTGCAAGTAGGGAAACATAGCTCTTCTTCATTATGATAAATTCCTGAAAAGTACCTTCTCAAAACATTTTCAGCACAAAATGAAAGCTCACAGCTTTGCTCCTTGCAGCTTTGCTCGAGGTCGTAACAGGAGAACTTCACTGTGCTGTTGCCAGTCCATGATGGGACTCGCTAAATCCTGGTAGAACACTTGTCTTTCATTAGTCTTTCATTGTTCCCTTCCTCATTTTTCCTGGCACATCATACTATTTATTTACAATAATCTGTGCATATCCTGCCCTTTCATTAGTCTTGCACCATTAAAGCTTAAGTGCCGGATTTGGGAAATGTCTTCAAGCCAAATTTCAAAGCACTGATTTCAGAATGAGGTCTCAAACCCATAAGCAAGAGTTGTTTGTAAAACTTTCCAGGATGGGGAAAAGGCACCAACTATCAGATAGCTATGAACTACTTTCTCCCTTTTTTATCTCCTTAGTCTTGTCTTGTGTTACTAGGCAGTAAAAATTCAAAGCTCTGGATATAAATAGTCTCTGATTTACTCCCAAAGCAAGGCAGATACATTTGTGGTGATCTCATTGTTTGAGGTGGGTAAATGTAGCTGAAAGATAAGTTTTCTTACACAAAAAATATCAAACCTCCCAATATGGTTAACTTCTATCTTTGGTCCCTGCCTATGGGCAAGCCCAGTTCATTCAAGGCCACCAGACAAAAAAAAGGCTTCTAATTTTACACATTTGGGAGCTCTTTCAAATTTGGAAGAGTTATGTACATGTGAGTGCCTATCCACACAGGTCTGGTTCTAGAAACACACTCCTATTTGTGACCTTTTGACTATCAAGCTTTTTATTTCCAAGCCTGTGTGCTAAAAGCAGAAGAACTCTGGATTTCAGTCTGGACAGATGTGCAGAGGATATCTGCAAAAGCAAACTCTCACCTTTTCTTGAAATGCTGTTTTATTTACACTGTAGAGTAATTGAACAGACATGGAGCTGCTGCTGAAGGATTTGTAAGCTATGGAAACCTATGGAAATCCTTTCTGTTGAAAGCTCAGTTCACCCAGCTAGGAGAGATGAGCTATATAACTAAGACATATAAAAAGAAAAATGACAAAATTAAGTTCTATGAGTAAATGCTAAATGATTGTAAATAAAATAAATAAAGGCCTTATACAGACCACTGTATTTTTATCTTTCTGGTAGCATTTACCTTGTAAATACCCCTCATGTTTCTGCTGTATATGATTTAATTTTTCACTAATCAATTATAATCAGAGAAACCTTTTCCTTAAAAAAATTAGGTAAAATTTGTTTTGGTTTTAGCTTTCTGTAACAGTTTTTTTTAATATGAAGTTTTTACAGAAAACTGAATTTTGAGAAATTTCATTCCTTTTAGTAAAAATATCTTTGAGAGCTCTGTCTGGAACACAGGTTTAGGATTAGAGGAGTCAGTAGAAATAACAAGATGTACTTATTTATCTATGACAAATATGACAAATATTACTATTAAATCCTAAGTCTCTTTCTGTTTACCATTCTTCAGCCTCCCCAGTAAATGTTTTTGTGATGTTCTGTTGCAATTTGGTTAAATGAGGATGAATGACTCCATTAGAATAACTTCAGAGAAGAGTAAACTGAACTTTTTATTGTACTTAAAAATACACAGCAAGTTACCATGGCATGGAGACAGATAAAATAAATGAGGGTTTCTAACATCAATTCACCAAGCCTGTTCTGGACGCAAAACAGCATTTCCAGTTTGACTCAATTAGTTGTTTTATATTTCCCCAAGCTCTCTTTCATTATGATGCAGGGTGCTTCAAACATTAGAAGAACAGTGAGAAATGCTCATCATTCTCACCCCTGTTGGTATGGGCTTTGTAGATGGAGAACTGAATATACAATTAGGATTCTTTCCTTCAGCCTATGCTCATCTATGCAGCAATGGGTTGTCAGCTCTGAAAATCAGTTCTGCTTTTGCTCTTGTACATTCAAGTCTTTAATGACACTCGAATCTGAGGATGCTTTGAACTGCTACACAAGTGCCAAAGCAGGCCATTCCATCTCTGAGAGGATACACTGAGATAGAACAAAAGTCAAGAAAGTTTCCAGGAGAGGAAGCAAAAAGCTGGCTGTTTATTTCCAGCCAGATGTACTTGTCTCTTGCTCTGTCTGTTTTATTTAGTCCTGGCTCAGTTCTCTCCTTGTTTGGGGTTTGCAAGTATGAATGGCTATTATGACATGCTGTCTCCTGATGGTTCCATGTAAATAATTATGAGGAAAGGAGAGGTGGATGGAGTTACCCAGCCATGTTGGATTTTAGCAGATATCCTGAAATTTCATACCCAGACAAAACACAGCACACAGCTTAATATTGTCACTGCCTTCATTCATCCTCCTGCATTTCTGGTGTGTACAACGGGATTGCAACAAGCAGTTCCCAGCTGGAAAGGAGAGATTATGTCCTGGTTGCCATTATGAATAAAGGTTTAGTAAAAACAAAAGATGCAATTCCAGTTGCTCATTGCAAAAAGAAGGAATGAAAGGCTGTAAAATAAATATTTTAATGAATTAGTAGAGAACTTCAAGCTTTCAATTAGGAGCTCTGCAAGCTACTTGAGAGATGAATGGAGAAGCAGCACCAAACTTTAAAAACCAACAGGCTCCTTCTTTACCTCCTATAAGATTCTTGAATAGAAGCAGCTGCATTCAAAAGTTAAGTCCCAGCATACAGTTATGGCCACATCACACACCACGGGCTTCCAGTGGGGTAAAAGGGATAAGAAGCCCTGCACACACCTGGTGAATTTGCACCTCCCCTACATACCCCTTTCTTCAAAAGCCCTTCCCTACCTGGGAAGTATTTTAATTCGTGCTTCTCATGCCTCTGTGATGTAAAGAAACACCATTTCGCAGGTGAGAAATCTGAGTACTGCATATTCACAGCCTGGTCTCCAGAGTTAGTGTAAGAGTTCAGCCTAATCTGAAGAGAATAAGGCCCATGAATATTAAGGAACTTTGCAAACTGACTGCAAGGAGCGATCCTCATGGGCTGACCTGGGAACAGGATGTTGCTCTGGTGATGTGCAGTGCTTTAATCACAATGCATTTCCACTAACCCAAAATGAGCCTCAGGCAGTGATCAGGAAAAAAAACAAGGCTCCTTTATTCAACAGATTTCAAAATTTATTTTGTTTATGTTTGACTGAATTATGCATCCATCTCTGGAAACAGGGATGACTGACAAATAGCTCAGTGGACTGAATTCAGTGAACTTCCCATTAAACTCAGGAGCATTTGGGTCGTGTTCTCACAATCCAGTTTCCTCCAGAACTGCTTCTTGTCCCTGAAACTGAAACTGTTGAATGACAGGAAAATAAGCTAAAACCTCCTAGCAGATCTCAAAATTTTTTTGACAGTATTGGCAGGAGCCAGACCAGCTGTAAATGAAGGATGAATTGAAGTCAGAGGAATAAAGAGCTTCTTGCCCTTCTCTCTGGGTGGCCCTGCCTCCCTAGGATGCCATCCTTTCAGCCAATGTAAATGAGTGAAGTAATGAAATTAAAAGAGTCTTGGCTGATTTCACAAGGAAAGAATATTGTCCACAATGGCTTCAAGTCTTCTTACTGTTTGACACAACAACTGTGTTCTTTATACAGGAGTACTTCACCTCTGATGAGCTGTAAAATGGTTTTCCCCGAGGAGAATCAGAGCTCAGTTTTACACATTTGAAATTATAATAATTAAAAATATCACACACCGATTGCATTGCAGCAGCATGGAAAACACATTCAGTTACAGGGAGCAGTTGTGCATACTGCTGAGAGCACTTTGCGCTTTCAGTACAGGTTAGCTGGATAATGTTAAATAGAAGGATTTTGATGCAAACCTGTGCTGATTTTACCTTGTAACTGATTCAGCCACTAAAATATTTTTTTAATGTGTTAAATTTTAAAGTTCCCTTATGCAACTTGCGTATATTTGAATAACTCTGAGATAAAACATCTCTGTACACAAAAGGGAACAAAAATATGCCTAGAGCATACCCAGACTTCATTTACTATGCCTGCAACCCAAACTTTTCCTCTGAGCAGAGCTGTGTAGCTCCACACAGTCATGTTAATAGTGTCATTAATCTTTCCTGCAGTAATCTCTACCTCTCAGCTTTTACACATTCAGCACCTGGGTCAGATTTGACCTGACAAGTTTGTCCTTGAATCCTATCATTTACAAAGTCCACGTTAAAAAAACCCTCGTGTATTATCAGCACTGCTGTGTTTTATCAAATAACTGCCACCAGTTCCTGCCTGAAATAGTTCATTTGCAAAGCTGTTGCCACCAAACTGTGGAAACCAACCATCAGTCAAGGGCTTGTTTTGGTCCCTTTTTTATAGCGAGAGCAAATGAACTGCAGATGGAGCACTGTTTATACTTTCCCATCATCTCAGAGTGCAGGGAACTGTCACTGTGATGTCATTGGAGTTGGGCAGGACACAGAGAAAGCAGCAAGACTGGAAATATTTATTTATTGGGTTAAGGCTAGTTTGACTTGTATTATAGAAAGAACACCAAGGGGCTGGAAATGCCAGGTACATGACCTCACTTTTTGTGTAGACCTGTAGGGGAGACACCACACAGGGAAAACAAGTTTGATGTATCTACTGATCAAATAGAAAATATGAAGAATTTGTTCTTTGATTTTATGTAGCTCTGTGTCAGCAAGAACTTTTGGTTGTTTGGGGTGGGGTGTATATCTTATATCTCTGTCACAGAAATACTGGCCTTTCTGGCTGAGACAGATGAGTTCTGTCTGATTAAGATAAATAGTATAGTCCATGCCCACCCTCAGGTATCTACCTCATCATTGGAAGCAGGCATTTACTGACTGGCTTGTGTTGTGCATGAAGCAAAGCAACATTAATTCAGAAAACTGATCATGGGCTTTTTGCACTTCCTGTATCAGGCTTTATCCATGGATCTGTGCTTGCAGCAGGAATGCTGTAAGTCACACCAATGACTTGAGACAGTCATTGGAAAAGCCTGATAACAGAGAGCTGCGGAGCACACAAGCAGTGATAAAACAAATCAAGGTTATGGTATCACAAAAGGAACTTTGTCTACCCAGCCAGAAAACAATATTCTTTACAGTATTACTTCCTCATTGTCTAGGCAGTGTTTTGTGTTGCTAATTGTGAAAGCTGCAAACAAAGCATGCAATATTCTCTAATAGGCAAAGATCTCTCTAGCAACTTTCAAGAAGCTTTAGATCTAACTCTGCTTTCCTAAGCACAGAGTTCATTTCAGCTAAACCAGTGTCTAGTGGAAATGTAGGAATGAGTCCTGCATATGGCACCCCACGTAGGGAGAACAAATGTCCTTTGTTTTTATTTTAATAATGAATTTTCAAGGCATCTATGCTAAATGATTTTGTTCTGACTGTAGTGTTTAGTGCTCAGTTTCATTGCTGTCTGTAGGAAAGTGCATTGTTATGTGTTTAATGGTCACTTAAGGCTCACTTAAGGTTTTTATTACAGTATGCTTATTAATAGTGCACAGCTTATTTCTGGAGAGGTTCCGTTCCGCTATTTGTGTTTAACTAATGTTTAAAAAAATATGGAATTTTAAAGATGTTGGTAATATCTGTGAATATTTATGTTGGAAGGGATTTCAGGAAGTGATTTAGTCCCATTCCTCTGCTCCAGGCAGGGCTAATGTCGACATTAGAACAGGATGCTTGTGGCCTTTTGCAGTCCTACTCCTGGTGTCTGACTTGAGGTTTCCCAGCCTGTCCAGTGCCTCTCTGTAGGAGCCCCAGGGAAATGTGCTGGGTGCAGCCACTCAGTTCAGCTCCCAGGCAGTCTTCAAAAGTCTTTGGGACCAGAGCTGGGTCCCAGGTGCTGTGACCAGTGATTGTGCATCTGCCAGTGTGTGTCTGAAAGCCTTTTTCAGCACACTTGGCTTTCCTGCATTGAGCCAGTGCTTTAAGGAAAAGGAAAGTAAATGTTCTGTGTGGTTCCATAGGGAGAAAAAATACTGTGGAATATAATTCACGAAATTATCAGGAGGGGCAGATATAGGAAGATATTTTGGCAGTCAAAACCAATAATGAACTTGCTTTCTATTCGCTTGATCTAGGTTTTTTTTCTGCTCCTACTTCATCTGTCACTAATATAATGTCTCTTCCCTAAAGAGTTAAACTTGTATCAATCCCTCTGGCTGGCAGGACAATCCTAATTTTCAAGAACACCTAAATAAATACAACCTATGTCTTCCTCTCTCATATTTTTTTACTTTAGAACTACTCACTGACCTTCCAGACTTGGAGAAAATGTAGGTTATCCCACCCAGATGGTTTCTCTGGTTTTGCTGAGCTGGAGATGTAAACAATTAGAAGAGAATGCAGGAAAATGGGATCATATGAGAAGTCTGTAAGAAAAGTTCCTTTCTCTGGGGAATGTCCCACGATAACTGTGACCCTGAGAATCTCTCCTGCATGGTGGTCAGGAGGAAAAAATTAAATACTTCAAGTCACAGGAACAGGTGATAGCAGAACGGCCACTGTGGTGCAGCTACAAACCTGCACTGGGGAGGACTAGGCTGGATAATTTAAAAGATGTCTTTACCCTCAGGCTAGATTCTAATTTTGGCTAGGCTGGGGTAAATCAGGCAGAACTTTACTGACATCAAAGGCCCTGCTCAACATGATCTAGCTTCATCTCTTGAAACTGAGGTCAAACCCATTAACTTTTCTAGGCAAGTTCTGCCCAAAATGAATGGGTGGAGCAAGGTCAAGCCTATGATTTTATTATTTTCACTTGGGCACTTGCAAAGTTTGGTATTCACATCTGGCTTTGTCTTTTAAAGGACTTTTTTTTGGCATCTGAACTGGCAATTGTCTGGCCACAACTATTCAGCTGCCCAGTGTTGGATGGGGTGGGTTAGGGGTAGGCCAGCTTGAGAAATACAGATGCAAAGGGGTATGTAGTAATTTTCAGGATGCTGTAAGAAAGCTGTATTGGATTCTAGGGATCAAGGTTCAGGCTATTATAAAAATGGAGCTTGTTTTTAGCCTTTATCAATTTTCTTCTTGCACTTTAATTTAAAGTTAGTGAGCCATATGCAGAGCAGAGATGAAAGTCTCAAAGTAAATGCCTGTGACCTTATTTTGAATAATCTATACCATTTTTCATCATGGTAAAATGTAAGCATCAGGCAACTGCTGAGGTGCAGGTCCCAGTTCAGGAGGTTGTGCTTAGCTGCATTTCATTCTTCAGCTGGAAACTTAGGCTGTGATTCCACATTGCTTTAGAAGCAGGGAATTGCTTTAGCAACATGCTATGTTAGACATTTCTAGTAAATAGAAATTTAGCTGCGGTTGCAGTTGCTGGTGTGGGTGTTTAACGCATTCCTGTGCAATGCCATGGGAAGTGGCTGATCTGTAATAGGGAGTAAACTTAAAAAATACCCTCCTGAAACCATGCACACCCCAGGAGTCAAGGTGGGCTGTATTAAACATTCTCAGCCACCAGGTGGCAACGAGCTGAGGCGCTGCAGCCGGGGACACGCAAGGACCATCCACTACAGTATCTGGGAACTGCATGTGGGAAGCCACATTCTTATGGAGCACATGCCTTAGGGCCTCTGATGGACTCAGCATGCTGGCAGTGACTGCAGTTTTTTTATTCCGGTTGGTGTGAATCAGTTTCCATTCCCTTGGTTGTCTTTTGTCATTTGCCACTTAGCAACATCATGTTTTAACACTCTCCTTGTCCTATGGGAAGCAACCACGTTCTGTTATTTCAGCTGTGAGCCTGATAATCTACTGAAGTGGTGATGGATGTTTTAAAGAAAATGGCAATTATCATGTGCAGTTATGCTGAGCTTGAAACCTCCTCGAGCCAGTGTATACTGTTATCAGCAATAAGACATAAGAGCACATGGGGCACTGTGCTCACCTAGCAAAAAGCTGGTGATAATTTGAGTTCTCAGAGAAATATTGGCTTCTGGCCTATCCTGAGGTTGCAACTTTTGCAGAGAAAAGTGGTAAAGTTATTCACTAGGATTTTTTCCTATTGAGGCAAGAAACTAACCTTTGAGGACACCAGAAGAGCTCAGCAGCACTTCTCCCAAGTTGCAGTAAGGTCAGCATTAGGAATTCCTCATTTTATGGGGTGCTCTGGGAACCCTTTATCTGTTTGCAGGAAAGCATTCCTCTGTAGGCATCACACTTCAACTGAGCACTTTCATTAGCAGTGGAATACTACTTCAACAGCACACAGGGCTTCTCAGGCATGTCCCTACATCTGAGAAGAAACTGCTTCTGAAGCAGCCCCGTGTCATGTTCTTCACTTTGAGATCCTGAGGGGCAATCTGAGTCAGCAGAATTGATAAATGTTTCTGCAGGAGGTGTAGTGTTTGGTAGTATGTGCTGCAAATGCCTCCTACAAAAATGATGCTAGAACGGAAGTTGCTGTAGCAAAGCCAAACACCAGAGACACAAAGCAGTGGTGATGTAGACACTCATACAGGTTTAATTTCTTCTGTGTCTATTATGGTATCGGTCTTTAGTTACATGGCAGTCCTGCATTTTCTGCTTATTCTTGTTGTGCAGCCAAATTATGACCAGCTAAAGCTCTGACTGAAACACCTAGAGATAATGACACTTCAGCATAATTTCTGTATGCCCAGGTTCAGCTCAAATCATCTTTTTGTAAGTGCATGCAATAGCAATATACTGCCTTCGGTAAAGTGGTGTGACCTAAATGGGTCAAGATGAGAAAACCCCATATGAAGTTCAGAGAGGGCAGGGAATTAAAAAGCCAGGAAAAGACATGGTAACAGTGGAAAGATTGAATTTCATGTAACACGCAGCAGTCTCAGCGTGCACGTTGCCTGGCCAAGGTAAACCACACAATAAGTTACTGTACAAACAGAGAATCATGAAGCGTATGATCCTTTAATCTTGAGGTGGCATCAGTGTAGTTCTGTTCTAATTACCTTGTTATGGAGAGGAGGCTAATGTGGTTCCAGTTCCTGAAGAGACAGGGTAGCTTCTAATTGTTGGAAAATAGATAAAGACAGTTCTACGGTTTCACAGGCATGCTTAAAATCCAGCTGTCAGGCGTATTTCTATTTAGCTATGGTTTGGAAGGTGTTTAAGGGGAACGGCAGTTTAATGGAGCATCTGGATCTCATTGCAGACCTGCCTTTTGTTTTTGTGTTTCTTAATTTATTATTACACTTTCCAGCTGGGCTCATAGAGGCGCAAAGGAGACAAGACATGGCCCCAAGTCACAAAGCAAATTTGTATTTCAGCTTAAACTTGAAAGGTTTTTTTGCCTTTTACTTAAAATATTAAATTTAAGAGCTTCCAATACTACTTGATGGTATTTTTACTTGTCTCTTGAAGCTTAACTTATGATTAACATATTAACATTCCTTGTCTTGAAAACAGTTTTTTAAAGATATTATAGAAGGCTTTATTTTTTTCAGCTTTGTTTTGGTTCACTGATGCTGTTTTGTAGGAATAGTTTCTATCTGGTTTTTTATTCAGGAACATGTCAGGAGTGTGTTTGTGATTTGATGACTTCTGGAGCTCTCTGAAAAATGTGCTGTATGTTGTGGGTAATCAATACTTGATTCTTAATATGGATAAAAAAATAGCAGAACATGCCAGCTATCAACTGCATTATGTTGTTTATCCTGATTATGAGTCTTCCTGCTGGCTGTTCATCCTCTCAGTATCCATTTTCCAGTTATTTCTGACAAACTTTTGCTTTGGAAAGAAAAAGCAAAGAGCTGCAGTCACATCCACCTTCTGATCGTTGCCTGCTGTATTCCTCCCTCACAGGACCCAAGTTTTTTGTCCTCCTACTCTGTTAAACTGTGCCAAAATACAGAATGTAATTAAGAAATAATGTATTAGTCCTTTTGTAAGGAAATAAGGAAATCCAAAAGGAAATTCCTCTTGTAAGTCTCTTCGATGCTGTTAAGGCCGATTGTATATTTGGTTGTGTGCTTGGAGGGGAAAACTGAAGCCCATCCCCTTAGTTAAAGGTGTGTGTAAACTTGGCTGTGCTGGCTGCTTACTACTTAGGTAAATTCTTGCCATTTCTGATATCTGTCCTTGGAATTGCTGTGTAATGCAGCCAAATCATTTCCATGGGCGTGAAGTGGAAAGACAAGAAATTTATCCCAGGGTTTAACCTGAATGAGATACAGTTTTACAAGAGATTAAAGAGGGCTCTCGAGACAGTAAATAGAAATATGCCCAGAAGCAGCCATTTGGGTGTCAGGTCTTTAGATTTATATTCATGCTCACAGATCTAATTACTGCTGGTGAACTGGAAATATCTATATCGGCTCCACTCTTCCCTAACGTGCTGCTGATCACAGCTGAATAAAGCCAGTGAGTGAAAAATCAGGTAGTGCTTGTCAAACCTCAAACACTGGTCCAATTTCTTTTTGTTCATGATCCATGCAGAAGAAGGCAGGGGTGATTCCAATTGCTTTTTATCACATCACTGAAATGGGGTAATTTCTCTGAGCTTTGCAGATTACAGCAGCCACATGGATGTTTTATCAGAAGAGCCGTTCTTCCAGCTGGGACCGCTGGAATACTTTCTGCACCCTTTCCTCCTGCCTCACCCTTGAACTGCTCCTGTGCTCAAGTAGTGTGGAGGTAAAGCCAAAAACCTACAGGAGCACAAAGGAGACTCATGAGAGCTGTGGATTTTATCCAGTGAATTGGTGACAAACCCTGCAAGATGGATGGGACCTAATTGTAACAGTGGTCCATAACCTGTGGTTCTCATACATGCAGCTCCAAGTAGGATGGTTCCTTCTCAAATTCCTGCAATTATTCCTGCAGCTCTGAGTATTGCAGTACAAGGTCCTGTCCCTGTACATCTTTGCTCTGGTGACTAAAATTCTTATGCCCTCACCACATATCCAAACGTTTCTCACTCACCTGGCAATACTTGGGGAATTGTCAGGATTTGAATACATCATCGGGCAACCATCAGTAAATGCACAAGTTCTCACTTTGGAGAGCTCCTTGGATGCTGTTGGGATGGATGTGAGCAATTCTGGCTGTGTCAGCCAAAAAGGCAGCAGACAATTGCAGAGAGAAGAGCATGCTAACAAGTGTTGGAAAGCAGCAGGCTGCCAAACGAGAGCATACAGAGCATAGTGCTTTGAAAAGTGCTGGAATTTGTTACTTTATTCTAATTCCCTGTGTTTTGAAGGGTTTTTTTTGAAGCTGTGATGGCACTGGAGACAGTAGTGGTGATAAGCTGGAGAGAAACATAATTTGCATGCAGTCCTCAATCTCAGAAAATTTTGAAACCCGAATCATTTTCTTCTGGGAAAACTTTTAGTGCCAATTATGTTCCAAAAGAACTTCCGAGGCAGCCTGCCCATCCAATTTCTCCTTTTCAAGCTTATAAAATAGCAAGCTGATAGCATGCATCTATCCTTTTGACCCTGTGGAGCATAAGGCAACTGAAAAGTCATTGGGCTGCCCCTGGAAGCTGGGTTATGGATTCTGGCCAAAAGCATGGAAGCTGTAATTGGTGTGGAAGATTTTTCTTCTCTTAATCATGCCTTCATATTTGAACTCTTTCCAGTCTTCCCAAAGAACAAGTCATTAGCCACTCCTTTGGAAGCAGAAAGGCTCGAGGCAGCATAGCTTGAGATTGGTTCGACCTTTCAGCTCTGCTTTCCTCTGAGCACTGGATTACCTCTGCTCTGTGCAATTTGGATCATGTAGGGATTCAAACATCTGAGAGAATGAGGGAAATTATAATTTTTGGGTCAAGGAATGAGACTTTTGGGGAATCTCTCTCTATTGACTGGTATGTTTTTCAGGAAGTTTGGTGTTATCAGAGTAGTTGCTGAAGCTACTTGCATGAAAATCTGAGGGTCTTGAATAGGATGTGAAAGTCTGAAAATTCCTTCTGCTAAGGACAGGTCTTACCCTGTGATGTGTGTTAAAGGCCTGTTCACAGCTGAAAATATTTGAGAAAAAAACCAGTATGCAAAAGGAAAGAGTTAAATTATCAAAAAACATCAAGAAATGGATTATAATTATCTGATTTGACTGCCCAAAAGAAAGAGATCGCTGCTTCCCCCAGGCCCAAGAAGAGTTTGCAGGACTGACCCCTGAGAGAAGCTGACCCAATATGTATGGAAACAAGATTCCTGAAGGAGCTGCCTCTGCCAGAAGAGCTGCTGCAGAGCTGTTCCTCTTAAATGAAATAACACAATTCCCGTAGGAATTAAAATCTAACTAAAATCACTAATGTTGTGAAAAGTATTCCAAAACCTACACTACGCTGTTCTGCATGCAGTTGCTCTAAAATACCCTGAAGAACCAAATGCTGCAACTTAAAGCCAACAATACTAATTCAATAGGTCTATAACATCTTCCAGTGTATGGAAACAAAGTCAGGACAGCTGATTTAATTCACAGAAAATATGGAATTTGCTTAGTGTCCTTCAGTGATTGGTTGTCTTACTGATGGTAGGATCTGTTTGATAACAGCCAAATATAAATACCATTTGTACCATGTAACCCTGGGTTACTGTGATTCCCACCCTCCCCCTGGCTGGGGGAATTTGGGTTTGATCTTGAGTAACTGAGACAGAAGTACCAAAGTACAGTAAATCCAACATAATACTTTCTTACCCCAAAATACACATTCCAAAACACTGGAAGAACACAGCATTTTTTTCTGAATTATTTACTCAAAACCCAGATGAAAAATAATACAGTTCAGGAAGCTCATGTGTGATTAAAGGAATGTACTGTGCATACATCTTAATATGCAACATACATATAGTTCCAATTGTATTTGTGTGGAGTCAGAGGAGAAGAGATTTCTTAAGGCAAAGCAGGAGTTACTCCCAGAGATCAAGAGGGAGACAGTCTAAAAAAGTAACTTTACTGGGATTTTATTTCTACTTTGCATACAAGGCTGTAGGATGTTGGAATCTCACATGCATTCATGCATTATTTGTCTTTTAAGCATAACTGACATTCTGAGAAAAAGGTTTAATATGCAGCTGGAGCCTAAAAGGGCCACCTGGAACTCAGGGATCCAAGTCCATGGTGTATACTCTGTCCTGGAGCCGGGATAACTTCTCCTCCTTTTAGGTGAGGAGAGCGAGGCTTGAGCAGAGCTGGTTGTTAGGGGGATGCTTTTGGTGACAAAGTGACCCTGTCCCTCCTGGAGCTGCCAGGCTGTGCTGATGTAACTTACCCTGGATGTGCAGCTCTTCTCTGCTT
Organism: Machaerirhynchus nigripectus; assembly: GCA_013397975.1. Lineage (NCBI taxonomy): Eukaryota > Metazoa > Chordata > Aves > Passeriformes > Dicruridae > Machaerirhynchus > Machaerirhynchus nigripectus. Next base: position 111,056 of record VZRQ01007666.1, on the reverse strand, counting down.
TTTAATCAGTTTGAAGGGGTCACTGGCAAGGCCCACATCTGTGTAGCTGTTGGGGTGCATGACTTCTATTGAACTGTGTGTCTCCAGCTTGCATTATCAGGTTACTTTTCTTTCAGGGGCCTGCATAAGAGAACAGGCCTCAGCCCAGTGCCAATTATTAGTGCAAAGAAAAGCCTTTTTGTTTGGGTTAGCCTTTGATGTGTGTCGAGAGGAAGCGTGCAAACCACACTGCTGGGTTAGCTGACCTCTCCGCGGTGAGTTCCAGTTGCATTTACTTTTCAAATAGCTATAAAAAGTGAAAGATTTTCAAAGCCGTGATTCCAAATTGTTCCCAGCACAAACCCCAAACAGCTGCACTTTGTGCTGGGAAATGCCTTGAAGGCTGAAGGAGGGAGCCTTCCCTCCGGGCCATGTGGATGTTTTACAGCTGTACATGTGGCTTTGAGGTCAAAGTGACTTCCTTGGAGATCCCATCCATAGATGGGCTGGCCAGGCAGTTTTGTGGTTATGAAGGATGACCTTGGCCTGCAGTCCCGAATGCTGCTGTGGGGGGAGGAATGTGATCATGGGAGATCTACACATCCTCACCTTCAGGCCCGGCTTTCAGCGCCCTCAACTCTCTCTGCACACACTGCCTGCATTCCCGGCCCTCTGAATGCGTAGGGACAGGTCTGGCCAGCCCAGAGGGAGCATGCCGGGCTGGGGAGCAGCATGTCCCCGCCCGGCCGAGGTGCTGAGTGCTGCCATTAACTCTGTGGGGAAGCACGGGAGTCCTGGGCTGACACCAGGGCCTTGTTTCTGGTCATTCAAGTCGTGCTTGGTTTATATACCCTGAACTTTCTCAAGCAGCTCTGAAAGCCCCGACTCCGACGTCTGCTTTACAATTATCTGACAACTAATTTAATGAAAGCTCTGCAATTAACAGGCTGAATTCGTGCAGCTTGTGTTCTTCAGGGCCTCATCTGAAGGCTTTGCAGTTCTTAATGGGCAGAACTTTGCAGATGCTGCATTGATCTACTAAGCTCTGCTCTAACATTGTTTAAAAGTGATTACCCTCACCATGTTGTTTCTGCTTTGCTATTTCTAAACTATGGAAATTCAGGAAGCTGCCTCTTGCACATGATTATAAATTGCTGGCTGGGGTGAGGTATCTAACAGGCAGCTAAAATATAATGAAATATTAAATGCATTTTCATATTGTGCACATTCTGCTTTCGTGTTGTGCACCAGGGACTCGAAATTTGCTTCACAATAATAAACATGAAGGGAAAAAATTCTTTTCTCAGTAATGAGCAGATACAGCAGAAGGGTTTTGGCCTTCCATAGTTCTTCCCTTAAAGAACTTTGCCTGAATGAGGTGTGAAGAAAAACTCAATAAAATACTAAGATTTGACCTGTTGTTGATTATATTCAAAAAGCACAGGAGAAAGTCATGACAGGAATTTAATAGGAGGGAGGAGGAAAGTAGAGTGCCAAGTGTATCCCTTAAAAATTAAAATTTTGTTAATTTGTTATTAAGAAGAACAGCAGATTTTATTAGTGGCATATAAACAACACTGAAACCTGGAAGTGACAATTAACAGCAGCCCACGTCTTGTTAAGTCCGTGATAGAAGGTTATCATTCATATGCCATCTGGACGTGGTAATTTTGTTGAAGGCTGCTTTCAACATGAGCTCATCATTTGGTGCAAAATATTCTTCTCCAGGAACATGTCTCAAAGAGCAGCAAGAGAACTGAGGGGCAACAATTTTCAGGATAATGATCAATAAATTCTGTGAAGGAAGGTCATTATTTTCACCTCTGACTCACTAATATTATTCTGGATGTGAAAGTTTCACTTAGATCCTGAAGTCTGAGTGCTCTCTCGTTTCTTCCTGACTGGACTGGTGATCTGTTTAGACTGTGCCATGTGCCACAGACAAAAGTCCTGCCACAGGCTTCACCTACAAAACTTACTCTGAATACCTGGCAGGAAACTGAAAATGGAAGAAAAACATAAAAATAAAATATTATAGATAGCTTGATGGAATCTACCAGCTCATCTGACTCATAAGAAAAGATGGGAAAACTTTTTATATTTAGGCTAATGAAATAGAACATGGGATGTGTCATATCTATTACATAACTGAAGGTAAATGCTAGTGAGATTATTTAAGAGAGAACATTGGCACACCAAAAAATTAATGGTGACTAAAAGCCACTTTAGATTTTGAGTAGGAGAGGCCATTAATTTTTAAAGCAGGGAAAGCCCAGAGCCTTGCAGAAGTTTAGCCTCAGGAACTGTCTGAAGCAAATCAGTTTAATTTAGCATTTAACACAGAGGAAATGCATACGCAAGTAGCAGCAGCAATTAAACTTTCAAGAGGGCTTCCAAGAAAAACTGAAATCATAGATGATGAGCTCAGTTTGTTAAACACAGCATGTTACTTATAGAAATGTTAAGATAAGTCATGGACCCGAAGTAATCCAATGTGGATGTCAATTATTTGAGCATTCTGTAATTAAACCCAGACTTTTCTGATAGCTGTGGTTATCTCCACATTGTTTTGAAGTGTTTGACCTTCAATAATATTTGCTGCACTAAATGGCCACGGCCACAATCACACACAACATATTTTGGAGTTGTGGAAGAGGAGCTCACCAAGGGCACACAGAACCCACAGCCTGGTCCATGGACAGTGACTAATGTCAGCCCAGACAATGTGATTTTCATCTATCCTGAAAATGCTCTCTGCTTTTATGTACATTCAGAGATGTTTTTGACAAAGTAAGTCATCAGTTTTCCTGCTCTCACCAGTCATCTTTGCAGTGGCACTTCCCAAAGATGTGTTCTCAGCTGAGATTCACACCATTAGTCATGTTGTTGATTCAGCCAGGCTTCCCCAAACCTGGCCTATGTCTCCTCCTAATCAGTTTCTTCCTCATGTATCCCTTTGTTTGAATTATTGCTGATCCAGCTCTGTATTAGTTCTGTGTACATAGAATGTATTTTATACTAACATACACATTTGCTTATTTTGCTACAGACCCTCAGTATTAATGTTTGCTTTCTAAAGAATGTGCATTAAAATTGTAGCTGCTACTGAAAACACTGGGACTTTCCTAACAGACCTTTCAGTTATATTGACATTAAGATACTACAGGATCCTCCCCTTAACCTGGAAAAGCTGTAAAAAAACCCAGTTCAAGATGAGACTCATTACTGCACCAGATCCATAGTGTTGTTTTTAGAAAAAAAAAAAAACTGTTAAAATCAGAGCTGAGGACCTCAAAGTCAGTGAAACCATTCTTGAAGATTTAATCATTGCATATATTTGGAACACTGACATTTTTGGACTTATGAGTATTGTGAGAATCACAACTTTAGTCATGCCTAAATGCAAACCTTATAGAAATATTCATTACAAACTTGAAGTCACGAGGCAAATTGATTTGGGGTTGGGAAGACAAAATTCTGTTTGGGATTCTGTTTGGTTTTCTTTTTTAAAGAAAGGGTCATTTCAGAAACAAGTTTTCCTCTTTAATTTGCCAAGAAAATGGCAAAATTTATTAAAAATACTATGCTGGTAAAGATACTATTCTAGTATTTAATTCCACTTTCTTTTCTATAATAATCTGTTTTATGTAAAGCACAGCCTGCACAAAGAAATTCAGTTGCAGAAACCATTGTTTGAAGTGGGAAGCTGAGACTTTCCGACAAATTGCAAATAGCTAACTTGAAAAAATGCTCCCTGGGATCTTCTCCTGAATGAAAAAGAACACATCTCTTCTGACATGTGTTCTTGCTATCTGCTGATCTTAGCATTTAAGAATGTTTCAGAATAGGACAGGACTGTATTAAGGGAACTTGGATGAGTAAATCCTCTTGTGGCTCTTTAGGAAGTTATAATCTGCAAAAGGACTTCACTTGCAAGGAATCTCTTCTACTTAGAAGGCAAAAAGGGAAAATTAAAACCCCCTATTGCACACAGCTTGCTATCTGATTTTTCCCCTCATGTGTAGCCAGATTTTTCTGAGGGAAAAACTTTTAACGATAATTGCTTTTTTCCATAGCAGAGCGAGAATTTTTTAACAGATGCTGACTGATTCCGTTCTGTGCAATTGGACTGGCGGCTCTCGAAGTACTTGTTCAGGGCTGCCAAGTTATGAAATGTTTGAGGTACAAGCAGAGTGTGAATAAAGCTTTTATTGCCCTGAACAAGACATCTCGGCTCAAAATTCCCTTGCTTACATTTACGTGGGTATTAATGACCTGTTAGTTAAATGTGGATATAAAAATGTCAGATGGACTAAAACAGATCAAATCATATTTCTTCTTAGTTTTGCCTTTTAAATGTTTTATGGTTACTATCACTGGGCTTCCCTCCTCTTCTCGTGTTTTGTGTTTACTGGCTGTTACATGGTCACCTTTTTAAATACAAATACAGCCACAAATCAGCGGCTGCTTTTATTGGCATTTATATCAACAGAGTTGTTGTCTCTGCTTTCATAGAGGAGGGAATAGTTTCTAAATGGGATGAGTGAACAACTCCTTATATTCTTTTATATTTGAGATGGTATCTCTGAAAAACAGCAGGTTTCTCAGGGTCTAAAATCTTTCAGATATGCTAGAGGAAGCTTCAATTAATCCTCCTAAAGTCTGTCTCAAGCCTGTAAATACTACAGTTGTTGTGTTTTCAAATTCTAGAGTATACCTTTATGTTTGCCAGTCTTTCATTTTTCTAGAGAAAGTTCTATCATTTAATCTGATAATGATTTAAAAATTACTGCTATGACCAATTTTTAAATTTTCCTCTGTTCTTTTTCTCTTCTCTCAGTGTGGTTTTGTAAGTGAAGACAAATAGGAAAGGCAAATATGGAAACATTTTGTGTTTCAGAAAAGAAAATTGATGTGTTTAAGTACATGGAAAGAGAAAACGAAGTCTCACTATTTTATATAAAATGACTGTATCATTTTCAACCAGACCTAGCTACTAATACTTATTCATGATATTACTTAAGTAATTACACAGCATTTCAGGAATGATAAGTAATGTGAGAAATTGAGCAGTAAATTCAAAGGTTGCTCCCTTTCTGGTGCTGCAGCACAAGCCTGATCTGGACAAGATCCTAGGCAGCAATGCTGAGCAAGGAAAGTGTTACAACAGCATCGTGTTTTGCTCTTCTTGTCACTACGGATTCCAAAGGCTGTAAAATTCTCCCGTGTTTCTGATCCTTCTCATAATATTGTTGTGTGACACTCTAATGGTGCAAGAGTTGTGTCAGCACCCTGTGAGCCAACATCTGGAAACCATTAATGCTTCGTGGAGCACAGGATGGCACAGACACAACTGATGGATCTGGAAAGAGCAAAACCTCTCTGTTGTGCCCTGGTAGGGTGAGTGACTGCCAAGGGAAGGCTGGGAGTCTCTCAGGATCCTTCAGACAGACTTCTGGCATATATACAATGGCTGAACCTATAGTATGACCAGGAACCTAAATGCTCCATGTGAAAAGGATGTGGAATATTGCTCTCCTGGGTTTTGTTTAGTTACAATCTGTTAGTGACAGTCCAGGCTGTAAAAGGTGACAGCTACATCTGTGTGGATAAATTTCCCATCTGAAACAGATCTGAAAACAGATATTTGGAACCTAATTGCATGTCTTTGGTTTGATTTGTTCATGTGCACAATGGCTCCATGGTACACGGCAGCAATCACAGGTAGGATGTCTTGTTACATGTGACATGAATGATACAGGAGTATTTTTCCATGCTGACATGATTCATCTGCTCAAACTTAAAAAGCTCACTTAGCAAGGCAACCTTATTCTTCATCTTTCCTTTAGTCTCTTGTAGTGGTAGCTTCAATTCATTATTCAGCTCCAGTTCAAACCCAAATATTTTAAATGCGCATCTTGTGTGACTATTTATGCAAGACCAGTTGTGTCTGATTATTACGTATTTTCCACAGAACCTCAGAAAGCTGACTCCAAAAGTCAAGAAGAACTGTAGCTTTTCATTACTACTTTTTCTGGACACTTTCTTTGTTTTGTTCATATCATAACTGGCAACCCTTGTCAAGTTCCCTTGACTCTCATGGTTCTGCTGAGAGCTGGGACTGTCCAGGCTGGAGAAAAGTGCAGAAGACACAAGCACAAGTGATGCTGTCTTTTTTTTTAATTTTTTTTTTCCAGAATGCCTGCAGCTATGATTTTCCACTCGGTGAAGATTTTTGCCCCAAAGGAATAAAGAGTAGGCAGATGCTCAGAGAACAAGTGATAAGGATCTAGGAAGATATTAAGACCTGCAGCTCATGACAAACGAAAATCTTTTGCAAACAGAATTACAATTAGCTGCTTAGCTGTGTTCTGATGGGATTTCTGAGGACTCAAAGAATTCTTGTTGGTTCAGAAAGAGAACTTTAGCTTCTAATATGCCTCGTGTTCTGTCAGCTATGCAGAGGCAATGGAAAACATTTGTCAAAACAGATGGCAGGTTTAGCCCCCTGCCACTGAATGCAAATGGGAAGTTCAAGGTCCAGTTAATGTCTGTCGAGCCAAGAAACATTTGGAAACTTAGTTTAGCATTGAATAGACCCCAAAGAATACAGTGCTCCAATTCCAGGACTCCGTGGCTATGGCCAAACTCGGAATGCTGTGAACAGTCGTTTCACAGCTTATGCTTCCAGCCAGGACTTTGTGCTGAGGTGCACAAAAACTGAGATGTAGCAGCGAACATGGTGTTCAGGATTTTTGAGAAGACATGTTCAACAGCTGCTTCAGCCCAGCAAAACGTTTCTTTGCCCGGTGCTTTCTGATAATCTACTATGCCACTCAGTTGCTTTTCATGCACTAAAATAAATATTATCTTAAAAGCAATCATGTGCATAAAATATACAAGGTGACTACATGTGGAAATCTCTGTTTTTTCTATTTAATCATACTGGCATGTTACACTGAAGTAAGTTTCCCAGAATCTCTGAGTATTGTGGAAACCTTGATCTGTGTAGCTGAAAGGTTTCAGTTGCTGGTGGTACAATTACTAAAAGCAAAACAAAATCACAGAGATGTTTTATGTGCATCCAGTGAAACAAGTACTGGGGTAATTTGTGCTGATTAATAATAAAAAGATTCTTGCTATGATTTAAACCTTGTTATGATTTAATCTTGCTATGATTTACTGTTAAATGAGCAGAGGTTACTTGCCTGAGTTTGGAATAAGAAGGTAGAGAAAGCTCCTAAAAAGTGTTTGCAGTAGTGATCAGTGCTTTACACAGACCCTAATCAAGATCCTAGCCATTTAATCATATACTAGATTAGAAAGGTAGCTTCTTCCTATGGAATGGGTACTCACTGCAGTGCAGTAAGTGCAAGGTTAAACTGCACCATTTCTGTTCTACCTTTGCATCCCTTGCCCGTACATCAGCAATTAAGCATCGAAAACCAGAAGTGTAGCACTGTTGAAAACACAACTGACCTCTCAGCCTTGCACAAGTCTTGACATGTGCCTGTCACCAGCTTCAGAATGTTTCTTCCCAGTCGAGTCTTGCTGAGCTCCCTTCTTCCTTCTGCACGCTGCAGAAAATGTACAGCCACAACTTAAAATCAGGAGCAAGGGCTGAAAGATAACTTTTGTGGCTGATAATTGTCAGACTACCCGTACTTGTTCTCCACAGCCTCACATTAATAACTTCCTAAGGATTAGTTAAAGCTACCTGACCTATTTTACTTTTCTTTTCATTCTAGAATTTCATGAACCTACAGGATGCCATGAGTGAAGGCCAAGGTGCTGTTAACTATATCTTAAGGTAAGCTGTTAAACACCAGGTGTTATTTCCTTTTTTGTTTATTTAGATTTGTTAAGAAACATTGATTTGCATTATACCCTGAGTAACTTGCAAGTGAAGATGGAACGATGGCAGGTACTTAATTTCTATACCAGTGGTTTCAGACTGGACCTAAAGACCAAATTAAATAACTAAAATCCAGTTAATCTTATAAAGATGTGCAATTCTTCCTCTTCAAAACCCTTGTGATCTTTATGCAACAAATTTGGCCAATATGTCACCATTGCTTCCCACAAAGCAGAACTGGGAGATACGTGAAAAAAGCTGTTAAGTGTTCCCTTAGGATTTAGGCACTGATGATCAGTGCAGTGCAGCAGGCAGATATTAGCACACCTCAGCTGGCAGGAAGATTCAATTTTTAAAAGACTGTGTGTTCCAAATAGATGTGGCAGATGTACAGTGAAGCCCAAAGAGCTGTGGGAGCTAATCACTAGTACTGAGGGTCTTGGATCTTCCTGACAGGTAACAGCTTGCTGTAGTGGCTGTCTCCAGCGGGTTGCTGTTATTTGGAAGCAACACATTTCACTGCCTCTTTTCTTGACAGTACCTGGGATTAATTTAGTCTACTGTTGTCTAAATATCCCTGTGGATAGGGATCCATCTTGCAGGAAATGGCTGCAGAGATCCAAACTGAGTGGCGAGGAATGGTGGTTGCCAAGTTTGTTTACATAGATGGGTTTTTTAGCTGAGACTTTCACTGTGTGGTTTGACACTAAAAAAAGTCATTCCTGGATTGAAGCACCGGGAAACAGCATAAGGGAATAAAAATGGATGTACAGGACTAGAAAACAACTCTTTTAACTATATCCATAATTTAAAATAGAAAAAAAAGTCATTAAGTGAATTGCATTTTCCCATGTCTGACTAAGGAACAAGGTATTTTTGGTTGGATTTGTAAAAATGTTCAGTATTGTGCAAACAAAAGAAATTCTCTTTCCCCTTAATACTTCTATAAACCTAGGTTCTGCTGCTTTATTCTACCAGTGGCAATAAAACAGCATTTTATTTCCTGATTTGTTGTGAGTATTAAACCTATGAGCTTAGATAATTTTGTTAAAGCACAGTTAAAATCTAACAACTTGCCTAGTTATCCTCCTAGTCAAATTTGTCCTCATTTGAAAGGGCGCTTTTCTAATTTTGACTTATTAAATTCCATGAGAAAGATCAAAGGTGCCCTCCTGTTCCTTATTACAGAGGATCAATGGATCAGATAATTCAAGGTTTGAGAAAATATCTCAGTGAATTCAGCCGTATGCACTAATTACTTTGTTATTAGGCCATTCTAGAGTAAGAGTTAAACTCCCAATTCTTTTGTAAACAGCATCAATACATGCTTAGCAAGTACCTCTTTCCTGTGAAACATGATTCTGGTTTTGTTTTGAATTTGAAAAAGTACCATGTCATTTTCAGTTGCTAAGCCCTGTGATTTACTGACTGTTCTCGATGGATTGTATTGGCATCCCATCAGGACTGCATTCTAGCCTTCCTCCCTAAAATACAGGCAGTTCTAAGAAAGCAGCCCTATTCTTGTGAAAACAGCATTTATATATTTCTCTTGCATGTTTATCCTCAGCATCATCTTACTGGGAACATGTTTAACCTGCCAAAAGCTCTTCTGAACTCTGACTGCAAACCATTCCAAAGTCCAAATTTCTCATGCAAATGCCATATGACCTCAGGTAGGTAGAGAACTCCAGGTTCTCTAAGCATGTTACCTGCAACCAACTTTACAGTTTTGGCTGCTGCATATTCAAAGCACTGTTTACTCACTGCCCTTGTCATCTAGTCAGACTGCATAACTTTGATCCAGGCAGTTTGCTTTCAGTCTTACCTCGGTACTCACAACCTCATCGTGCTGAGAAGTCTTACCCAGGCGCCTTATCCTGAAAACCTGGGGCTTTTTGTTTGTTTGATTAACTCCCATGGCTTGCAAGCGATCCAGCTTTTGTTCAGTCGCTGTTCTGAAGGCTGGTGCATGGCTCTGCACGGCTTGGGCTTTCCTTAAGCAACATATGGACTATAATATATTGTTTGTTTTCAGTCTGATGTCATGGGAAAAAGTGTTGCTTCAGTCAGTATGCAAACTTGCCCAGACACGTTCGAGTTGTTTCTTCCTTGACTGTAGTATCTGCTTGAAACTTTTCACTTGCCTTCTAATGGTTATTCCTGCTCATCCCAGGCTGTTTCCAGTCCAAATATAGTGCGACATGATTGAAAAAATCCAAGAAGCAGTTCTCTTTTTGGCACATGTTTAACAATTCCAGCTAAATCCCTTCTGAAATGCCATGGTCCAGTTTGTCATAGAAGGTCACAGGCTTGCTGAGGCTGTCCCTCTGGACATTTCAGCAACTTCTGTGTCTGCACAGCTACAAAAACTCTGCTGAAATATGGAATGTTTTGCAAACCCTTTCCTCCCCTCCCTCCGAAGCTGCTGTGAGGAAGCAGTGACCAAGGGTATCCTTGTGAAACTCTTATTGACCCTCAGTATGGAATGTGCAGCAGTTCAGGGCTGCATCGGGGTCCTGTGTTTGGGGTTTGTTTTTTGTTCTGAGGCAGCCTTTTAGATGGTGTTTGGAAATTACTTTAAAAGAACAGCTAAAGTGATTTTATTTGCTTGTCTGCATAACTAAAGGATATTAGTCAGGGCAAACTAATGTAACTCCACTGATATTAATAGAGCTGGGTTAGAACAACTGCAGAATAAGCCCTTAAATTCTAGGGAAATTATTGTTGTGCAGGCTGAGTTTCAAAGGCTCTAATGCTGTCTAATAATGTTAGGAGTCTCTAATACCCAACTAATTCCTAATTAGCTTTTCCTTCCCTGTCAACTCCTCTGTAAAGCCATTTTTGTTGATGCCATAGTTTTGCTGTATCTGTTGAAGATAAACCTGCCCTGAGCTGTGCCTTCAGACGTGTAGTACCTGCCTAGGACAAGAGGCTCAGCTGGCACCAGGGCTTGCACGCTCCTCTTGAAACACTCAGAAAATGGAAATGTAAGCGTTTCTGCTTTGTAAATACCAACTTTTTCTGTTCCTCCTAACATAGCTGATTAGGAATGGATTTTCTTTGGGACAAAGATACTACTCTAACTTGAGGGTTGTCTCACTGCCAGATTTCAAGCTCCTCTTACAAATCACCATGGCTCTTCAGAAAACAGATGAAAAATATGAATGTTGCCGAAACCACCCTTCACTAAACTTGTTCCAAAAACGGCTGAACTATTTTCTACCAAACTTAAAAAAAAAAAAAATTACCAACTCAAAGAAGAAGAAATTTCAACCTGGATGCTTGAAGTTTGGCTTTATAACTTTTTACACATTATGGGGTTAGGGCTTTCTCAATGCCATCTGACTAACCAGTCCAGTTTTTGTCTGCATTAGAAACTTTATTCAATAATATGAGGAACTACATGTATGGAGATCTTTGGTTGATTTTATCTGGATTTGGAGGATCTTCTGAATACTATAAAACCTAAATAGTGAAAAGGGTCTAAGATCCCAGCTTTTCTCAGGCAGTACTCATCAGAGAGGGCAAGTGTGTAACTCCATCAAATTAAAGAACTGCTGACAGTATTAAAATAATGCATATTCTATTATCTAAGGCACTTTGGATTTGAACTCTCTGGGGAACTAGGTTATAAAAAAAACATAGGGACCTTGTGGAGCTCAGTCTGTCCTGGACACCCTTAAACTGCAAGGCAGATGATGGCAAAAATTAATTCATAAGCAAATGGACTTGAAATAAACAACTACTTGCATGCAATTTTCCTTTTATCCTGAAGCTAGGACAGTGCTTTTTGTTACCTTGTCTAACCTATTGCATTTCCAGGCCATCTATCAACACAGTTTCAGTTCTTCCCCTGTATAATATGATGAGAGAGAAACCAGGAGCCAGGCAGAGAATGTACAGACTATTGTGACACCTTTGCAGCATTAAATGGCTTTAGCTCAGGGAAAAGTACCTGGCCCTTGGAAAGACCTCTTGCCAGTGACAAATGAGCACACATTCTGCTATTTCATGTCCTGAGATTTCTTCTTAGTTACTGTTGTCTATGAAAACAATGTTTTTAAAATAGTGGAGATGATATCCAGGATATTTTTTGCTATTTATAATTCCCATTGTTGCAGCTCTCTGGGGATGATTAGGTCGGATGACTTCAGTGGTGTGATAGCTATTGATATAAATAACTTTCCAGAAGATTTCCTTGCGACTTCAGAACAAATTAACCAGCCAGAAAAATATTTCTGAAGGAGTTTAACTACCTAGCCATTTTCTGAAAACCACACTCAGCACTGAGCTGCATGCAGAAGAGACAAAAACCTTTAAATCTTTAATCTTTGAGTGCTTAGGTTTTTCATTTTAAAAAATCAGTTATCAAATACCTAGGTCCCATTTTCAGGAGTCTCGGGCCCCTTGGTTTCTCAAGCATTTCTGACTATTGTGCTTTCTGAGAAATTTAGAGAAAAGGAAGAAATGCTCACCTAGATGAAAGCAAAAATAAGCTGTAATAATCAGTGATCAGAAACAGTGTGGAGTTCAATGAGTTGCTAGGGCCAAGGGACAGGTACTTGTCCAAAACTCTCCACTTACTTGAAGCATACCTAAAGGTTTGCTGTTGGAAAAGGTATTTCCTTTGAGATTTCCACTGTTTCCTGATTTCAGCCAGGAAAGGAATAGTGGAAGAAGTGCTTCTCTCTCTATTTTGGTACTTCTGCTTCTGATCCCTGAAGAAAGAAGGCAGAGATGCGCTGTGTGTTGAAAATAAACTGACAAAGTTCTAGTTGCTCTTTCATGTGAGTCCATTTCATTCCATGTTTCGGTTGCAGTCATATTTTTGTGGACTAATGCTGAGGAAGGACCAAAAGTTTCAGGTCTAACTAACCAAAGGTGAACCTGCTTATCATTCTTTCCCTTTCTAAGTCTGAGCTCATGCACCCAAATGCTCCAGCTTTGTGTGCCAGTGCATGTGTGTGTGTACAAATACAATTGGGTAACCTCCTTAGATTACCTGTGAAAAATGGAATTCTTAGACCTGTTTGTTAATTGATTGAGAGACCTTGGATGAAGAATCTGCCCCTGCAATTAAATTGTTTAATCAGAAGGGACTTCTCTAAGTTAGCAACAGAAAATGCTGACATCTTTGAGGTGTTCTCACACTTTACAATTTTCTGTTACTTGATTTAAGACTGAGGTTGCTTCCAGTCCATAACAGGTGTACAGAGGAAATCCTATAAAGATCTGCTTGATTTATTGAAAAGACAGATACTATATGGAAGCAAAGCACTCGAAGTTTTCTTTGAGGTAACTGCAACTCCTTCCTTTAGCAGGATGAAGTTAGCTCAGTTTTGTGCCAATGAAATGCTCATCATGCCATGTCATTTGTTCCATGGAATCACAAGTGTTCCTCAGCTCAGCAGTGCTCCATGCACCTAAAAACTTCCCTCTCTGAGTGACAGGCCTGTTTTTCTTGGAGAATATTTGAGAAGTGTTACAGAGCCATCTAAAATTGGAAACCTCCAGAGAAAGAACAAATCCCTTGGTCAAGGAAACATGAATATATTTGAAATTTAGTAAAACCTCAGAGACTTGCTGAAGTCACCTAATCAGTCAGCAAGGCTTCAGAGTGGGAACAAGGCTGGCACCATGCACTCCCTGGTGCCAAGGGACTACAGTCCTTCCCTGTCATGGTAAAATTAATGTGTTGCTTAAGGTAAATGAACTGCAGTGAACCTTTCTGGGAAAAAGAAAAAGGAATTAGTTGTTCTCAACTCACTTGCACAATGAAAATGTAGAGGAATAGTATGTTTTTACAGTGAAATAAGTGCATTGCCATGCTGAATTGCACCACAGCCACATTGTTATAAATGGTGGTGACCAGTAACAAATGCTCTGGAAAGTGTAGGAAATGCAGCTGTAGGATCACATGCAATCATCTACCCAATGGCAAATGTTTCCCTTAATTAGAGACTGTTTATCATTTGGAATGATAGACTTGCTTCTTTTCAAGGCTCTTTTCTTTTTTCCAGTTTAATCTAGATGACATTGCTAGCCTTGATATAAACTGGGAGATGCAATCATATCTGAGGGGAAGGGGGAAGCTTCACTTTGTGAGACTTTATACATGCTAAAAGATAATCCTTGGGCAAACTCATTATAATACAAGCCACTGACAAAAGTGAGAGATAGCCTATATAATATTCCAAAAGGAACAATTTGATCAAATCTGCTCCTGCATCTACTGCAGACTGAAAAGCTGCATTAGTTCTGGCCTAGTTTTCTAACCAGAAGTTCCTCCCTCATGTTTCTTCAGGACCCAGATAAAGACGCATGTGCCTAAAAAAAGAGTTTATCAGTATTCATTTTCAGTTCTACTCATTCCACCAGCTAAATGTGTAAGGGCACTGTTCTTACCTCCGTTCTTCAGTCTTCAGTTGTCTGTAGACTTTGGATTACTTGGAGCATTCACTGTCCATATAAAACATGGGGCTGAGGCTATTGCAGAATTTGGTTGGTGTAATGAACTCAAAAGCTCTGCATTTCCACCCCTCTATAACATGTATTAATACGGGTATCTTTACCAAGGGAGAAGGTTCTCATGGGAATATACAATAAACAAGCATGATTCTCCCTTTCTCTTTTGTCACAAAATCCTGTACTTACTCTACCCACAGCTGTTTTGACTGTTTCTTAAAATATTTTCTCATTGAAGTCACTGATTAATGCCAATGATTATTATACACTGGGTTTTGTTTTATGAGTTTCTACTTAGATTTCCATGAGATGACTAAACTCTTAAGCAGATCCTCTGCCAGGACTTGTTTAACAAAATCACTTTTTCCCATCAAATCAGGTACTGGATGATGGGATAATACACTTATTATTCACCTGAGGCCATCAGGTGCTGCTGTGAGCTAAATCTCTCCAGCAGATCTGTAAAACCATGAGGAGACACTTGGCCAGTGGATTATGTTCCCAGTCAAGTGTCATACTTTGGCATATTTGACTAGGATTTCTCCAGTGGAATTGAAGGAGGTGTTACTCAAAGGACATACTGTCTGAAAATACCAGGGAGGAATTTTGTTGCTCCCTCTGGTATTTTTTGAGCAAGCTGATGAGCTGGGACTCTACAAAGTCAGTTCTTTGCTGCAGACAATGGCCCCGAGGAAGCTGCCACCTGGCAGAGTGGTGTGTTCCTGCCTCCTTTCCCTGTGCCGCTGCTGCTCCCTGGTGTGTGGGAGAGGTCATGGTAGAAATCCTGAATTCGTGAGCCGCGTTAGATTCCATTTTGCCCATGTTTGCTCTAGGTGGTCTGTGATAATGGCAGGGAAAATTAATATTAACATGCTCTCACCTCTATCCTTGGAACTGAGAGAATTTTTTGGTCCTTTGTATAAAATTTCATACAGCCTTAGAGACTTGTTCCGTGAAACCATCTCTGTTATTAAAAAGAAATTCCTACTTTTCAAAGATCAAACCAGAAGTTAACCAATCTCTGCTGCTCCACTTGATGTGAATTTACTGCTTCCAAAAGATAAAAGCTTCTACAATCTGTATGACCCTACATGGAGTAAATCTCTGGAGCAGCAGGGCAATGGATTTGTTCAAATTAAGTTAATTTTCAATACTAAAAGCTAATCCGAAGTAAATATAGTACAAGAAAAAATTACAGAAATAACACTTTCCGCTCTAGCTCCAACAAAATATTTCTCACTTCCATGTCCTGCCTTGTGACAGGTTTTGATCAGAGATAACGATCAAATAAAATAAAACAATAATTAAAAAAAAGAAACAGCAAATAATTCAATCTCTCGGAAAAATAAAAAGCTTTGAAAAGATGTTTGAATTGCAAATAGCCACCTTTGCTGATGCGTTCGTGGTGCCGCCAGGCTTGAATTGCAGATGGCCCCTGTTTGAAAGCCGATCGAGTTACAGCTTCATCCACCAACAGATGGTGAGCAAGGCAGGGCAGGTCTCGCTTTTCAGGGCTCTGTCCTCTGCCCTGCCCTGGCTACAGGCTGGGAGAAGCAAGGGCATCCTGAGGGAACATGGCAGGCACCGGGCACTTCGGTGTGCAGCTGTAACCATGGGCTGGCGCTGGCGCTTGGAGAGAAATCACAGCAGGGTGGTGGTGGAGGGGCCGTGTGCTGCTCTTGGAGGGTCTGGGAAGGTTGCTTCAAAAATGACCTTGTACCAGACTTCTCTCTGGCTAAGAAAGATCTTTCTGAAGGATAAACTGTCTTTGGCTTTGTTCTTTGTTCTTAAACCATATGTGCCCCTCTAAAAAGCCTTAATCCCATCACTTCAGATGATGGTGAACAACAGATTTCACCACAGCACTTGTACCCATACGGTTGTGTCCTCTCCTTGCTTCCAGGCAGCAATTTTATTGTAAATTAGCATGCAAATTAATTGATGTCCAAGTCCTCTGTTGTGTCTTTTCTATGAGCCCTTCATGTTGTGGGGTGTGGGTTTGATTTTCAGGCTTTTTGAGGAGACCTTATTAAAGATATCACTAAGGTATCACAAACATGGCAACGGCTGCTATGCTTTGATATTTATATTGGCTCCTGACACAGCTCAACTAATGAGGTTTCTCTGCATCAGTTTACATCATAAATTGTTCTGTAGTTTAGTCTACAAAGAAAATGTGCAAAGGAACATCTGAAAGCTCTCAGGCTTTTGTGACAGACTAAAACAGCAATACAGCCACAGTAGAGGCTTTGTGCCACTCTGTGGGGATGGATGAAGAGATGAGGTTGGGAGGGAGTCCCATTATGAGACTGCCACAGAGCATATGAAAAGCTCATCACCCTGTGGAGAAATGCAGGCTCTAGGCATTTCTGTTGGTAGCTCTCCACACTGCTGGGATCAAAAGGTATGGGCAGGGGAGGATTAGTGGCCTGCTGTCCAGTTGCCTTTGAGACTGTATTTAACTTCAAATGCAGGTGAATCTCTGTGGACATGAGGACATTAATATTCCTCAGCACTTACATTTCCTCTGAATAGCTGAAGAAAAAATAGTTTCTCTAAAATAATTCCCATTATAGACCCGAGTTTCCCTCTTCTCTTATTTAATAGAGAATAGCTATGGCCTGTGGCCTTGCATAAGAAACCAGCTGAATTCAGATGTGAGATTTTTTTCATGGCTTCCTTTCCTGCTCATGCTGCAGACTTCTCTTGCTCAAAGGAGCTGGCACATCATTGCATTTTTGCAAAAGTAATGGGTTCCTTCTGAAGGCATAAATCAGAAACTCATTCTAAAACACAACAACCCCAGCAGCTGACATGTTTTAGAAGCAGCCAAAGATGAAAAACCCTTCAAACTTGTTGTTCTCCTCCAACAGCTTGTGCTCAATCTGTTCCATACAAACACAGTAGGAATTAACCTTTCCATGTGTTACTATAGGACAAACACCACTCTGTGGATGTGGATAGTTTACATTGTGGAACGCTCCACACATACGTATTTGAAATAATAATTTTTAGACCAACAGTAAATTACTTTTGCACTGTATTCCTTTCTACAGTTTAACACCTTTTCAAGCTCATTTGAAAATGAATTTTTGTATTTTATTGGACTTTTTTTTCCTACTTTCCTTTTAAGAGTATATTAGTTCATAATATCTAAATTATGGAGTTTATAAAAGCTCTTCAAATAATTAGAAAAGGTTTGAAAAAGAAATTATTCAGCATTCCAGTGTGTGCAAGTGCTTTAGGCTCTAGTGAGGCAATGGAGCATCTGCAGCTATTTATGAAAAGTTTTACTGTATCTTTTAATTTCAAGCTTATAAACAGTGGCCTTGGAACATTATGATACAACCTCAAGTTATCTGCTGCCCTACTTTGATTCCCATGGTGGTATCTTTCAAGAGTTCTTTTGGCTGAAAAAGGAAAAAAGGCTTTGATACATGACTAAATGCCTTAAGGCACAGAAGCAGGGAGCTTCTGTCCTTGTGTAAATGAGGAATGACAGCAGCAGACAGGATGAGTTGCAGGAAATCTCTAGATGCAGCCTTCTTTTCATGATTGGTTAATGAAGCAGTGGGGGTGGGATTCAAGGTGGATCTCTCTTCAAGCTAATTCTAAAAGTGAGTAACTGTGGTGTTGTCATGAACCACATAAAATACTTTTGTTTAGGTGCTTCCACAAAAGTTCTTCGGCATGAGGCTCTTCTCAAAATGTGGCCCTATGTCACTGCAGTTCTGAAGAAAGATTGACTCAGTGGACATCATTCACTCTGGTAAGAACCTGCCACTGCATATCAGTGAGCAGTCTGAACATGGGTCACTTCACAAAAATGACTCTTACAGATTACATGCAATAATAAGTTGGTAGTTCTTCACACAAGGCAGAGACCTGTGATAACCTCTGTGACCTCTCTGGAAATTACAAAGCAGGTCGAGAGTGGTCCCTGTAAAGGCTTTACCACTTAGGCTCAAGAACAACCTCAGCATTCACTTCCTTTATCTTAACGTTCCAAATATATAAATATGACAGAAAACAACTAGAGTTACACTCTTGATAAATTGCCACTGTGAGCTTCACCATGCCCTGGGTGTCAGCTTCATGTGCTATCAGCTAAGGCTTTGTGTCATGATTTGTCATTTGTGCAGCTGCCAGATGCTCACAAGTCTGTTGACTCTGAAATTTGATGATAAAAGCATTGTGGGAATTTAATAATGAGTCTTGGTTTGTTTGTTGATCTTGGTCTTAACATCCATAATCTGAACTGGTTTTAATATGCTGCTATTTAGCAGATACTAAGCAAAAAGTGAGGACACCCCAAAATAATAATTGCACTGACTAACCCATTCCTAAGTGCCATGTAAAAACCTGAATGACCAAGTTAAATTTCCAAATACAGGCACAGTGTGCAAGGATTAATTACTATTTTTGTTAGGAAACCATAGTAAACTGATACTCACTTTTGTAGATGCCCTTTTAATAATTTCAGTGCACCAGTAACCTAATGCTCGGAAGAAAATACTACCTCAGCAGTACCTCTGTAATTAAGATTTCACCTCCCAGTGTCAGGCTGCCTTCATGCAGTGTGCTGTCATGGGTCTGGACACGGCCTTGTGATACCTGATATTGTTGTTTCAATGCAAAAGGCAACTTCGCATTCAGCTGGAGCAGTGCAAATGATAATATTATGGCCTGACAATGTTATTCTTTTAGTGGATGGTTTGTACCTCTAACAAGGAAAGTTTTATGGAATTTGTATTGGCTTGATTTAGAAAAAGCATACCCATTTAGTGGTTCACTTTGACATAACTTCTCTATTTTTTATTACTGCTTGGCGCATAGGAACAGAATGGTTTTAAATTTTTTTTCTTTATTTTTCTTGCTTTTGTCTTTAAAATGCTCCAAAGGATCCCTGTGTACAATGTGGTTTCAAACAGAAAAATATATTAATTTTGAACAGGCATTTTGTTTTAGTAAGTATCCCTTTCAGGATTCTTGTGTCTTTATTGGTATGAATGGCACAGCTTCAAAGGATAAAGATAAATACTTCATTCTTGCATTGAAAACAACCTACTGTCAGCAGAAAAGCTTTTTGAACTGGTTGGAGCCTTGATCTGAGAAGTTATTAATTTCTGACATCTCTTAGGCTCTCTCTTTTCAGCCTCCTTTACAGCCAAAATAAATGGCACCGCCGTCTCCTGAGAGGTGGGCTTGGGGCAGGGGTGTACTGGCAGTGGGTACAGGTCTGCGCCAGGGCCCAGCCTCATGCAGAGTCACCTCGGGCACCCAAAGCAGCAGCCTGCCTTTCAGTGGGGTCAGTGCCTCCTGCTTGTGGCTACTTGCAAATTCCTGAAATCTGGTATACGGGCCTGACATCTTATTTATGAGCTTAGGCTACTTAGGTCTGGAAATTTTGCCTTGGGCTTTTTCAATAGTGGGAGTGCACACAAGAGAGAAACAACAGCCTTTTGTCCTGAACAATCTTTTTCTGAAAGTGAGATCTAGGTAGAAATTTGACCTGTAGAGATGCTGCCTATGTTATTAAAATGCTTTTTATATTGTTGTTTTTTAAAACCTTCCCAATTTACTCAGCTTAGGCTAGGATGCCAAAATCAATCTACAATCTTCTGCCTATCACACCCTGCCCTGTGAAGGAACACATTGCCAGCAACATTGTGCAGGGCAGAAAAGAGATTTAAGCTTGTGGAAGTCATCCAGTCCCAACAGGGACATTGTAGGAAGAAAGCAATGGATGCTTGCCCAGGGAGGTGGTGGAATTACCATGCCTGGATGTGTTTAAAAAAAGATTGGATGTGGCACTCGGAGCCATGGTTTAGTTGAGGTGTTAGGGCATGGGTTGGACTCGGTCATCTTAGAGTTCTCTTCCAACCTGGTGATTGTGTGATTCTGTGTGATTCTGTGGGTGAGTGACTGCTGTGCCCCAGTGGGGAAGGGACTCTTCCCAGTGCTTCTCTGATTCTAAGGCAAAGCTCAAACTCTCTTCTCCACTTGGGTTATCTCCTTGCAAGTCTGGCAAGGGCGTTGTGAGCCCAGCACAACTCACAGTGAAACCAATTTCTGCAAAGACTTCGGGAACGGGCTTGTGCTCCCAAGTTCTCCAGTACTCCAAAACCACACATCATATCTCAGGGATGCTGGTTTGTGCTGTTTGCTGCTGTGACACTTCCCACCTGAAGCACTAGGAATGGTGTATGTGTGGAGGTCGCACTAAGAGGTACTTGTGAGGTGTCAGCTGGCCATGGAGGGGAGGGGAAGAAGCAGGTGTGGCATTTGATTTTCCTTCTGGTTTCCTCTCTCTTTTCCATTGGCTCTATACCTCTACCTGAGGGCCAGGGGAACTGCCCAGCACTGTGTGAGCGCAGCTTGGCTGTGAAGCACCAAGCATCACATGGCTGTGAAGCACCATGTCTGGATAGGAGTTTGGAAACAGGCTACAAAAATAATATTTACATTTTGGGAAAGCTTTTAGACATTTTCTTTCTGTCCAGCTCAAATTTCAACTCCTTGAGCAGGATCCACAAAAGACCATTCTTGAAATCAAGTTCCTACAGCAGATTTGACATCAAGAAGACACAATGACAGTTTGTCCAAATTAATGGACTTGAAATCTGTTTTCCTCTGGGAAATGTTTAATATTATTCCTTGTGTTCAAATGACTTGACAGATCACAGAAGTGAGTAACACTTTCTCTGAAGTTATGTTCTGCTTCTGAGGAAATAGCTAAGACAAAATGTTCACTGTGTTTATCCTTAGAATCCCTACTGGACTCCAAAGACTTCCACAGCTGAGGGGATAAGAAAAACACCCATGGAAATTTAAAGTTCAGGTTCCTCAATAAGAAAAGCAGGAAGTCCTCAGTTCACTTCTTTGCAGATTCTAAATCCTTAGAAATAATTTTTTTTAATATTTCAAAATAACTTTCATCATAATGTAGCAGCCCATTTGGAGAGCTTAAAAATCTGAAATACAATAATTTTTTTATTTTGCTTGAACTAAAACAGTGATAAAAATAAGTAGGTTCATATTGCTGGTTTTAACAGTGAGTGCCTAAACAGACCCTTTGAAAAAAGGTTTCTACAAAGCTAAATTACTTCTGTAGGTGAAACATAAGTGAAAAAAATAATTAGCATGAAACATATCTTTGTACCCCCACTGAACCTCCGTTTTTCCTATTTTTGGTACTGGCTGGAACTCCAATAGCTAGTATTCCTTTCCTATGTGGAATGTTTTCAGCAGCTCAGAAGACAACAAGCTCAGGTCTCACCCCAAAAACTGCATTTCCTGCAAGCTGGTTCTTTCTCTCCTAGCCCAGCTTTTCTTTGAATCTGAAATAATTTTCAGTTTCATTGCCAAGAATTAAATTAACCCTTGCGAAACAGAGCTTGAAACATGTTTCAGGTTTTCTTTTCTTCCTTGAATAAAGAAATAGGAGCTTGTGAAGTATCCTTTAATCATGCATCAGCCAAATTATTTTTCAATTAACAATTTAATAAATGGCATCTTTCTTTGCATTTTTCGTTATTTAGGGAGTGTAAGGTAGTTTATTTGTAGGAACATACATAGTAAAGACAAAAAGAATTTTCAGTTACTTACTGGGTATTTTGAATGTATCTCATCTGAGCAGTAACCTGAGGAAAAGGTCAGTTAAAACAGCCATGGTCTTTCACAACAAAATATTTCATTGGAAGGACCTAGGACTGAGTCCTTGGTCATATCCAAACTAAGAGAGTAATAAAAAATATCTTCAGCTAGAAAACAGATGTTTCAACACAATTCTGTGTCACAGAAATGTTTGAAAGGGTTTGTTTTAATTCCTTGTGGAAACAAAAGCAGATTTTGAAGCCTTGAATGCAATCACAAGATGGATTTGTCCTTGGCCAGCTCTGCACTTCAGCCTGACACCAGGCGTTGCTGCTGCTCCCAGCTCAGCTTTCCCTGCCCGTGCTGTTGTACTGGGTTTATACTGGGAGCCAGTGCTCCCCACACCCTAGGGAGGAGAGAGAAGCTGGTGCTTCCAGTAGATATTGGGGAGCAACTCTCCTTTCGTCTCTAAGGCTGAGTTTTTCAGGCTATGAAAGAGCACTGGTAAGGAAAGGAAAGTGCAGGAAACGTATCCACTGAAGAAATGGAGAGATGAGTGCTGTGAAAAACAGTGAAACCAAAGGCAGAGTAGATTTGGAGTAGCAGTGCAAATTATCAGTTCTGCTATCTGTAAAAGGGTAAGACTATTGTCCACAGAGGAAATAACCTGTGAAACACACTCTCCTCAGGTGCAAATGGCTGTGTCACCTCCTGGCTGAGACCCTGCCCGAGCCCTGACACGTTCTCCCTCATGGAGCCCTTTGTATGGAGACCCTGACACATGTGGGCAGCAAAACCTAACATAAGGCCAGGCTGGGTGAAAAGGAGCTCAGGCAGGCCTTTGAGTTGACCAAACAAAGACTTGCTCCTGCAAGCAGCCCTGCTGGGCCCCAGACACGGTCACTTCCAAAGTCTTTGATCTTTTCTTCCTTTCCTATTCCTTTTTCTTTTCTCTTATTTATACTCTTTTAATTTGTCCACCTACTCTATCCCTCTTTTCTCCTTTTTTCTTCTATGTTGTCACACTCTTTCTCCTCCTGTGTTTTCCATATACTTTCTTTCCTACTCCATTTCTTCCCTACATTCTTCCCTCAAGCCATGACAGCTTTTAGTTACAATGAGAAATGACATATTGTGAAGGTGCTCTATTTTCCAACCTCTTCCCATACTCACTCCGAGCTGGGAGCAAAATGTTCCTGGTGTGCTGCCAGCTGAACCTCTCGCAGTGCTACAAAGCTGGCTCCCTCCCATGCTTGTACTCCAGGGATGCACTCCCACAGCACAGGCTTTTTGTCGGCTACTTCCTACGTGGCTGGCCCTCTCTTCCTTTCCGGCACAGGACCCAGCAACTGTAAATCAAACTATTTACACAAACTGTCCCTAAAGCCCAGAGGTAGAAATTTTATTTATCAAAACACGCCCCTTTCTGGAGAAAATGACAAAAACCTTTATTGTATCAAAACATTTGTGTTATTTTCTTATATTTATCATGGAAGTTGGACTTGTTGGAGACAGCAGCATCCTTACTGTGTTCACTCCTTCGGATGGGTTGGGATGAGGTTTCACTGTATTTGCATTTTCTTTCAACTTGAGGATTACATGGGGATCTAATATCATCTCCTCATGCTAACCAGGCAAAGCCAGACTATCTTCCTTACAACATATTAGGAAAATACTTTATTCCACTGCAACTTCTGGCCTCTTTGGTTAGCAGCTGTTCACATCTTTTAGGACCATAGACTTGCTACTTGACATTTATTTGCAAAGAAATGCAGATGCCATCTATTAGCTCAACCATCATAAAAATTACTTGAGCCTTTTAGTGTATTTCTCCAGTTAATGCATTGGAAAAATATATTTTTTCTCTCTTAAATGCATTCCGAAATTGTGGAACTACTGCTGCTTTCAGCATTAGTCTTCAAACAGAAAAAAAATGTATAAT
>VZRQ01007666.1:17870-87212 GCA_013397975.1 Machaerirhynchus nigripectus | reverse complement strand
GATGCAAACTCTTTGCTCATATGAATGCTAATTTGTAGCTTTAAATCATAAGATACTGGCCCAGTTTCTGTTCTTAAAATTAGATTCCCTTTAATATAAAGAGGCAGAGAGATAAAACGTTTCGTGGTGTTTGTCAGCACTGGGAAGGCACAAAGCTTGAGGAGAAGTGTTATATAACATGTCCTATAAACACTTCTGTATTTATAGTACTTTATTAATATGTCTTCCTCCTTTTGCTGAGATTGCAGGCCTGGAGATCTATTCCTAATATAGTGGGTAAGCAGTGCTCTGCTTACCTCTGCTGTACAGTCAGGCTCTCCCAGGGTGTCCAGTTCTTGGCTATGAGCTCAGACAGAGTTCAGTACCCACAAGAGTGGAGTTCCACATCTTCACTGAGCTTTCTGTCACAAAAGCAGCTTTGTCTTTGGTGTTCAGATATTTTGGGAAGAGTTTAACCATTTATCTCTGAGGAAAAGGACATACTAACAGTGAAAACCTTACCCCTGGCTTTTTTTTAAAATTGAGTTTATTGCTTCAGGTGTGTTGTTTCTAGATATATGGTAAGATAAAAGAACATGCAAGCCAGTGGGAAAAAGCATTTATCTTCCTTTCCAGGCCAGGCTGTGAACAGCCCTAGTGTGTCTGGCCAGGACCTGGAAGAAGATTCCTCTCCCATGAGGAATCTGTCCTAACAAGACCACCCTTCCAGCTCACATGGGACCCTAAAAGCTGAGCTGGCAGGGGCTCCTGGCAGTGCTGCCCACAGGTAAATTGTCCATCACTCCCTGCAACAGCATCAGAGCGAGATACGTGTCTTCACTGTCAACGTGACAGAAGTCCTTGTTTTAGCACAAACCCCACAAAAGTGGAGTGTTCTAGCTTAAAAACTGGGCTGCAGACAGTGGTGGCTGAGGCAGAGGAACAATCCCTGATTCGTCCCCAGCTGTTCACAGCTGGATTTGCAGAAATATTTTGCACAGATGCAGCAAAATCCTCTAGGACTCATCTGTCCAGATCCTTCATCAAGTGACATCCATGTCCTAGATAGAGATACTTTTTCCTTTGGGATTTATTCTTTGGGTTCTAGAGCTGTTGGCACCTGTGGCTCTTACTGGCCTGGCTGCATGCTCCATGCTGCCTATGGCCAGATCCAGATTGTGAGATTATGGTGCTCCCTGTTAGTCCTTTCAATTATTCCTTCACAAGCTTCTGGCTGCCTTCTCACAGCCCTGTGCTGGCTCTCACAGGGCTATTTGCAGTTCCTAAGGAATTCCGTGTAGTTTGAATTGTCCATTTTCTCTCAGGAAATTCAGACCAGAGGATGCAAATATATAAAGCAAGAGGATTTTAATTTGCTCACATTTCCAATATACCTGTAGTTAATTTGCTCTCAAACAGAGGCAACGGTCCGCAGGAGTGTGCTCAGACTTGAAAGTTGGTTGCTGGGGAGAGATGGAGGAAGAAGCTGCAGCTGGGTCTTACTCTTATGGCCTTTAACCCCTGTGTGAAAAGCACAGGAGGTGAAGCAGGTCTCCCTGCACCAGCCCCAAGGGATTTGGATTATATCATATATATATTTATGGGATTTGGATTATATCGTATATATATCATGGGTGAATGATCACGGACACCTTGTCTGTCAGGCACAGTTTTCCCATGGGTGACATGGTGTCAGCTCCATCCCACCCTACCAAGAGGCACAGCTTCAAGCTGGAGCATTGGCTTTGAGGCCCTAATCATGAAACATAAAACCTCGGGTGACTAGGAAGCAATTCCACTTTGTTCTGTAAGCTCCTTGGGCCAAAGGCCCTGCAGAAGCGTCAATTATTGTTTGGTATTATTCTTGGT
Organism: Machaerirhynchus nigripectus; assembly: GCA_013397975.1. Classification (NCBI taxonomy): domain Eukaryota; kingdom Metazoa; phylum Chordata; class Aves; order Passeriformes; family Dicruridae; genus Machaerirhynchus; species Machaerirhynchus nigripectus. The sequence continues at coordinate 85,364 of VZRQ01007666.1, read as the reverse complement.
AGGAGATATAGGCAAAATCCTCTCAAACAGGAAGTTCTTTCATGGCTATCTTCAGAACAACTCTAATCATGTTATATTTTCTGTCTCTTCAAAGATCCCAGATGCCTCTCTGTTCATGTTTAATGTCTGGATGTGTTTGTTATGTTGATGGTAATTTACTTGCAGAGCATAATTATGGGAAATTCCTACAGCTGGTGATAAAGTGCACAGAACTGGTCACCACAGCAGGTTTTTCCTCAGTTTCAAGTGACCTTTGAGTCATTTAGAGAAGTGGAGACCTTATCTGGGGAAACGGAGCTCTTTGCCAATGCTTATTTTGTTGCAAAGATTTCTTAACTTGATGCAGTAACATTTGGTAAGTGAAGATGCATTTCTAAGGCTGCTTCTTCCATGCTTCCTTGGTCCCTTTTTGAATATTCAGTCCCACTGTGGAAGCCAAGGATCGTTTTCATCCTTGCCAGGCGTCTGTGGTCATCTATTCCTTCTCTTGTTCTGCCCCCACAAGAATTCAGGGTCATTTCATCTATGTCAGTGTGAAAGTGTTTCAAAATCTCAACTAACAGTCTTGCTGTGCTGCTGGGCAGGCAAAGTGCAGACAATAAAGCAATATTGGGCCATAATCCAGTTGTAATTAGATTGTGGAAAAAATAATAGAGGAGAAAATCTGAGACTCGGTACAACAAATATTTACCTACTGTGTGCAATAAATTTGTTCATTACATGCTGGGATTTCACTGCCCACCTGTGGAGATGGGATCTGTGTCCAACTGTCATGTTGATCATGGAATCACCTGTGTTACATACACTTAATTTAACACAAACCAAAGCACCTATTGCCTTGTAAATTCTCTCCCAAGAAACTGCTTAACTCAGATTTCAGTGAAATCAAGAGACTAAGTTTCTCAAAAGTGGCATGTTTCAAACAACCAAAACAAAAAAAGGAAAGATCACAAAGAATTATGACTATCCCAATATGTAATAGCTTTTTAAGAGTGAATAATTTCCTAGGCAAGTAATATATCTGTGGGAATGTTTTTGCTTAAAGATTTAAGCTTAATCTTTCTTTTCTTTTCTTTTTTTTTTTTTTCCTTTTTTTTTTTTTTTTTTTTTTTTTGAGTTCTAATGAAAATGCTACTAATAAGTAAGTGTAACTTAAAAAGTTCATTTTTACAGAATTAGCATGGGCCTCCTGTTATGTTGGAAAGAACATGAGTTCAGCTGAAATTAAGTTTTGGGCTAAAGGGCACGTTTCTATTTTAGCTGTGCTTTAATAGCTCCCTATTAAATTAGTGTTATATAAACTAAGATTTAGCATAGTTCTATTTTTTATCCCGTTTTACAGTCAGCATAATAAAGATCCAGCACTTGACGACAGAAAGTAGCAAAATACACACTGTCAGAACATGTGGCCAAAGCTGCTATTTCAGCTGAAAATGCATTTGTGGAAGGAAGGGGAGCTCTAGAGGAGTGGTGGAATTTCTGATTCAGTCTCTCCAGTCAATGCAGTGTGAAATCAAGTGCTCAGATATCAAAAATACAAAAATTTGAGAAGCTACTGGTATTTTTTAGGTACAAAAGTATGACTGATATTCTCGTGTCTCATGGATAAACCTTCTGCTACAGATACCATGTTTAATTTCAGCCCAATACCAGCATTAGAACTGCAGGCATAAAATGTATTGCTAACAAAGCAAAACCCCCTCAGTTTCTTACCTATATCCCATCTTCTCCAGTAAGAGAATTGGCATGGGCATGTGCTCTGCATTTCAGAAGCCCAGTAATTCCCATTTAATGCCTTTAAACTGTTATATTTGCACCACTGGTAATTATTTTTCTTAATATATTCTGGGCATGTGTCTTCCAAAGGGTATGCTAAAGCAAGGAAAGATTTAGGAGATGGATGATAAATTATAGAAACCAAAAAAGCATCTAAAACTTATTAAAATGGGTTAAGCTCAGGGGAACAGTAACTTAAGCACTTGATTTTAATAGAATTTGGAAGGGATGAATGGGAATATTTCACACCTTATGAGCAGCAGCCACAGAACGCATCAAGCATACAAACAACAAAACAGATATTTCTATTCAAAATCTAGTTTAAAAAAGAACAGGAAGAATGTTTCCTGTTGTATGTGTTTTTGTGAAAGACTCTTAATGACCACTTAGGGAATAATGTGAAGGAAAGCTTTACTGGCAGATGGTGCAGTTTCCCAAGGGACTGTGAGGTGTGACAGGGGTTATTAATGCCACTGCTGCAGTAAGGATGTGACATGTTTGGAGAAGCCTGTAAAGATGCACAGTTCTTGGTCAGGCTTCTTTGATATAGTAAAACTTGTGTCATTAGGAGGGGGTGCAAGAAAGTGCTCAGGAATTAAAGTCGAGCTGTAGATATTATGCCTAAGGTGAAAATAGGTAATAGACAAATATAGTTAAAAGTAGCATGAAACGGAGACAGAAGTTAATAACAACAACAAGTGAGGCTAAAGCATGGCTGTCTCTGTTGCATGCTTGCTGTAACCCATCTGGGCTCTTCTCAGGAACAGTCCGTGATCACTAGGACCATATGTGCAGCAGCATCTCAGCTCAGCGAGCTGCTAGTCTGAACTACTCATTTCCTTACAGTCAGTGGTGTTAGTCGAAGCCAAAGTGATATTAATTTTAATTAGGGTGAATGAAGAAAAAAATATTTCCATTTGTTCCACTAAATCCCCAAATTTCCCTTTTAGCTCCATATGGAAAGCCTTACATTAATTTTCCAGTGAATTTCTTTTTGTAGAACGAGAAAGCAGTGGAAGTGCCCGTGTGTGCTGGCAGAAGTGTCCACACTTCAAAGGTAGATGTGATTATTCAGGAAGCAGCTTGTAGATGTTGTGTCTTGTAAACTGGAGAAGAGGATCAGCAACAAAAAAACACGTGCCCAAGGGAGCACTTCCACATTGCAAATTCAGAAAAGCAAACCCTTAAAGTGATGTGAGAAGTTCATGTGCTATTCATCATCTGAAGTATTTTTATTGAAACCATCTGGTGGGTGATCCATAACAATAATAATAAAACACCACTAAATCCAGGTGTCTTCAGATCATTACAAACAGATAACAGGGTTGCATTCCAGCACTGCCTTCCAAGTTTTGAAGTATCCATGAAGAAGTGACCTCTTTAAATTAAATCCTTATCTGGATCACAATGAAATACTGGGGCTACATCACATCCTGGGCTATACAGGTCTGTGCTGCAATGTAGTCTACAGTTCCTAGGCCTCACTAGGATGTGGCAGGAATGTTTCCTGGCTCTTTTCCTGCCCCGCACGTGCACTTTTTCACATAGAAATCAGGGTCCAAAGGGAAGGAGAGGAGGGTGCCAGGGCCTGCCCTGCCAGGAGCTGGATACAGCAGTGGTAAATCCCTGGAGCTGAGCTCCAGCCCCAGCCTCGGAACGGGCACCTCTTACTGAGCCACGTTCCTCCTGACACCAGAAGTAGGATCACATTGCAGCAGTGCATTCTGACAATCCATTACACTGCACCTTGTTATCTCTGCGCTGAATCCTGCAGGTAACATGTTTTCATTCAAGCTTATCTCCCCAAAAGGGAGCCAGTCTGGAGCTGAAGAGAACAAGAGATGGAGAAGCCATCATTTCCCATTCTTTCTTCATATTAAAGCATTTCTGAATAGAGATTTCAAGATTTGGGAATGGAGGGAATTTGAAGGTATTAATTTCCATCTTCTGTCTAAAAGGCTGTGAGGAACGATTTTTCTTTGGCAGGGAGATACTGAAACCTGAAAGCAATATGAAGGTACATAAAGCCTTTCTACATTGGCTATATGGGGAATTTAGGAAGACTGTGATAACACCTGAAATGAAAGCACCAGGGTACACACAAAGTAGGTCAGGTTCTTCCCTCTGCCGCAGAGCCTTCTCTTCTTTGATAAAATCTACCTGCCTAATTAGCTCTGCCTCATCACATAGCACCAGCTCTTACATCAGGCAGTGCCCTGACAAAACCAGCTTAAAGAAAAAAATTGCCTGTGTTTGCTGGTGTTTTTCAGCTACAACTGCAGTGTGTCAGATGCCAAGGAGGGAGATACTATTTTGAGAATCAACATTTTGACAATTATTTGATAATTTTGATAATTAACATTTGTTTGAAGCACACCTGCATGGTCAGGAAGAAGCTTATTCTTACTGTTAAAAAACAGGAAAAAAAGATAATGAATATTTTACTTTTTCTATACACCATATAAAAAAATAATTTACAGTGTAATTAATATGTGTATGGAAAATTGAAACTAGCAAGACAGGTTTGTTATCCTGCTGACTGGTTTAGAAACAGGACCTGATTTTTCTTTATTAGCTCTTCCTCAGTGTAGTCTCTTGAGTAAGAAACTCTCTCAGATGTGAGAACAGAGCATCTGATATAGAAAGGCCTTGATCCTGCCAGGGGTTGTGGAAAACTCTCAGGGAAGAAGCAAGTCTTGCTAAGCACAGCACAGAGAAGCAGCACAGTTGCTTTGGATTTCTGTGGTTTATTCCTGTTGAGGCATTCCCCTCATCTCATAATCTTTTTTTCCAGGTGGTGGAGTGCCCCTGCAGTCTCAGTCTGTCAGCTGATTGATCACTGTCACAACTGGACAGTGATGATCCAAGCTGCTGGAACCAAGCAACTGGGCTTTGCTTGCTGCAGGTGCTCTGCACAGCTGTGGTCCAGGCAGTGCTACCTGCAGCTACACAGCTCCTTGATTCCCCTCTCGCTTATTCCACCTCTTCTCAGGTTTTTGGCAAATTTGCCTCATCCTTCTAGCTTTTAGGCAGTGCCGATAATAGATCACTGCAGGAACAGCATTCATTTATCCAAAGCTCTTTAAAGACTGGAAAGGATGGACTTCAAAGGCAGGAAAATGGGACGCAGTGCAGGTGAACAGGGGAGACGGGCATGCATTCAGATTAAACGAGCCCTTCTGTATGCAGGCAAAGAAACCGATTTCTTTCTGCCTTTGCTAATGTTGTGCTATAATAGCAAGGACAAATACAAAATGGGATAGATCTCAGTTGAATGGAAAGTTTAGAGCTGAGCTGAGAGACAGGCAAGACCCACTGGGGAAGGCAGGAGGTGGATGGGGATGCATGGCTGGAATGCGTAACTCCTCCAGTGGCTAAGAGGTCTGGGTCTTCACTACAAGTTCATGTGCTGAAACACCACGTTATTTGTTGTGAACCTGCCTCCTGCTACCTTCATCCGAGGTTCCCTTCCTCTTGTGCTGAAAGAAAGAGGGAGAAATTATCCCAGCATTTATTATTTTACCTACTATTTTATCTTCCCTCAGACACCTTTCTCCCAGCTGGCAGGTCCAGTCTCTGTAACTGCTCCACAGATGGGAGCCATTCCCTGTGTTTGATCTTCTTTCTTTGAACCTTTTCCAAGTCTGTCTTGGGGAAAGGTGGGTGGAGGTATGGGATGGACAGATGGAAGAAAGATAAGTGACCAAAGCTGGAGCATCCAAAATGTGGGTGTGAAAGGCTACACTGTGGAATCAGTGTCTCTGCTTTGCTCTTTACCCCTTCCCTAATAATTTTCAATTGCTGTTCTGCTGTGCTAAGCATTAAGCTAATATTTTTATCTATCTCTAATAACTCCAAAATCCTAGTCCCAAGATTATTATTTAGCCTGGAGCCTGTCATTTCATATAAAAATTTGTGAATCGTTCCTGCACTTTTATTTACGTACTTTTATCTGCTGTCTCACTGCCTTAGCACTCAGCCTTATAATGTCTTCTGCTGTGCTACAAGGAAAATCCTGCAACTACCTCCTCCCTTCCTCTATTTCTGCTGTGTGTAGGGACACAGCCCCTTTCTTGGGATAAAGCTACAGGTGACCACTTAGACTTTGGGCTCTGTGTTTCCCTGCCTGGTATTTCCTGGCCAAATACCAATGCTCTGTAGCTTTATCTTGACTGGGCAGCTGTCACTGATAATTGCAGGCAAAACCAAATGTGCAAAACAGAACTTTCCGTGCATAAATTAACAAGGAAAAAAGTGAGAGGACCTTTATAGCCCTATTGCAGTGCAGTGTCACAGCACTCAGGACCACAGCTTCCTCCAGGGCTCAGCCTTGCTACAAAGCAGTGAAATTACTCTGCTATGATTTTATATTAATTACTGCAGGTCACTTCTCACTTATGATGTTTTAATCCTCTTCTGATTGCTGTTTCTGCTGAAACAACAGCTGCCTGTTGTTTCCCTAGTCGCCAAAACTAAATTTGCGAAAGGATTTTACGTAGTTGTGTCAGTAACCAGAGTGATAANTTTTTTTAAAGAGTAGAAGTCATTGCCCACCACCCACCAACACTGTATCAGAATCACTGACATTTAGGACAGACAGCATATTCTGTCTGTACAAACCATCTCCTATTAAGTTGTCTACACTGACATGATAAACTTCCTAATTAGGCTATTCCATTCCATCTCTCTTTATGGCTCCCCAGTCTGTAGTGTTTTTATGAATAGTTTATGCTGTGGTGTACTTATTAATATGCTTCCACAACCTAAATGGCATAATTATCTCGAAGGTTCAATTAAAAAGTAATCTAGTAGGAGGTAGGATTCCCAGTTACTGAGTGTGGGAAAGACTCCTATTCTGTTCTCACTGTCTTTCATCTCAGACATAATTGAATAGGTCTTTTTCCCAAATAAAAGACAGCTTTTCATCCCCATGGAAGAAGGAGAGAGGTCATGGAGACCTGTGGAGACCACATATAATGATGCCTATTTTTACCTCCACTTTTCTTTAAAGATACAATTAAATTTGTAGTACATTCAAATTGCAGACACTTTGTGCGCTCTCTTGTAGACAAGACAGAAAAATAAATTATATTCATTGCTGTTTATTGTAATTGAAAAACCATTTTTCTATTTCAGGTTCATTAGCCAGGCCTTTACAAGGGCATTAGAGGTAAAACAAAATTAATTTACATTTTAATTCTCACAACTGTTTCACCTTGGAAACTTGTAAATAGGTACCACTACTCTTTTAGAAAATGTCAGAACATTCTGACAGATATAAATCTGTAATTTAACATTCATAACTTAAAACTGCAGATATAATTTCCAGGGACAATAACTGTGAGTAGTGCCAGGGGTTTATTAGTAGTGTGCTTTTCTTCCAGGAAAGTATTCACAATAGTTATTGTAAAATTGAGCTTCTGAAACTGGAATATTTTCCATTAATGCTGGTAAATTAGTGGCACTAAAGAATGAATTGTTTTGCCCCACTAATTTTTTTTTCCAGGGAGACACAAAGACAAGTTTTATTTTTTAGCCTTTACAATTTGACATATTAGGTGCCACTAACTGAGGGTACACACCTGTGTTAGTCTCATCCACGTGTCCTCACTATACCCAGATTGCTCCTTTTGCAGTGAATTTGCAGGAATTCTGACAAAAATGCCCATCCTAAGGAAGCTTACTTTGAAAAGAATAAACCCATGCATCTATCCACAGTGTTTTTCAAAATATGAAATATTAGTTTACCTCCATATGATTGCTATTTTCATGAAAGAAAGTCTTGGATCATACAGCTTTTCTGTCTATTAATTAGTGGTTTCAGTGTGTGTATGGAGTAGTTCCTGGGCATCTTTCCAAATGGTATAAACTTTTTCCTTAAACGATCTGAAAATGGGCATAATTTAAGATCTCAAGGTACTTTCCTTATTAAAATATTCCAAAGATTAGATCACTGTTTGGTGAAATAAACAAAATTTAATTTCTTTGGCTCCATTTATAGGGAATTTATTAGACAGATTTCAGACTGGGGCATGGTTTGATGATGAGAGTGATGGACTTCTGCTGTTTTGAGACTGCGTACAGTGTCAATAAAGATTTTGTGGGATTTGAAGTTAATTTAATGGGGTTTTATACCCATGGAGTGAGAAAACGAGGCAAGAATTTTTATGGACTTCTGACATTCCACTTCATCTCTGGACTTGGCTTTTGGAATCAGGAGCCCTAAAATTTTGCATGCAGGAGTTCGGAGTGCTGAAGGCCAGTGTACAACAGGTTGCTGTCTAGGAAAATGACAACACTTTCCTTGGGTGTTCCTGCAAACAGGGGTATTTGAATATCCATTCATTAAAACAATGTAACAACTGGTTAAAGTTTAACAAGTCTGCCTAGAAATGCTGCTGTGCTGGGCAACATTTCATAGCGACAGCGCTTCAAATGTTTACTTACTTATTGTTTCCTTGCCATTAATAATGGAATAGCAGCCAGCCTGTTTGCATTTCCCTCCTGTTAAACAAAGCACGTTCATCTATAGATTTAAATGGGCCACTTTTTCTGTTGTCAGCTACCAGGAATTCCAGCTATTTTTATAAGTCGGGATGAAATGTATGTAGTTATGGATTTGTGTCGGTGAAAGTTTCAGATCATTTATTTCTTAAGTTCCTTGCTTTGCATCTCATATCTAAAAGTTGACGGGGTTTGCTCACCGAGGGCTGTGTTCTTCGTGGCATTTGGGATCGAGTTTCTAAACACAGAAATTCTAGTTTTCGGTGTCAAATCAGAAGTGGGCTAATTTAGAGTGTTGTAAAGGCTTGCAGTATCACAGAGGTGAGCAGCGAAATCCCAGCACCACTGAACCTTCCAGCAAGGCTGTAGCTCCCAGCTGGTGAGAGGAAACTGTGGTCGGTGTAAGTGAAAATTATTTCAGAGTGTAAAGGGACACATTCCTCCTCTATCCAGCACGGGGAATTGGAGGGAGCACAGCAGGAACACAACCCCAACACCATCCCAACTGAGCGTGAGGCTCTGGCACCACCTGCGGGTGACCCGGCTGTCACACCGCGTGTCCCAGTGTCCGCTCCTCTCCAGGGCTCGGGAGCGTGTGGGTCCCGCTGGGACAGCGCAGGGCCGGCCAGCATGGCGTCCCTTCCCGCCGGGACAGGCGCTTCCCGGCGCTCCGCGATCCCTGCCACAGGCGAGCAGCGCCTGAGGAGGAGTGGCCATGGCCCCGCCCCGTCCCGGCGCATGCGCGGGGGCGGCCGGGCAAGATGGCGGAGCTGGAGGAGTGAGTGCGGGAGGGGGGCACGGAGGGAATCACTAAATCGCCGCCATCCGCGGGCACCGCGGGGGCACCGCGCGGCCACAGGGCTGGGGGCGGCGGCAGGGGCGGCCCGGGGGATTTGGGATGCGGGATGTGACCGGGATGTGACCGGGTTGTCCCGCCCGCAGGCCGAGGCGGCGGATCCCGCTGGTGCCGGAGAACTTGCTGAAGAAGAGGAAGGCGTACCTGGCCATCAAGGCCACCCAGGCCAAGCAGGCGCTGCTCAACAAGCGCAAGGTACGGCGCGTCCCGGCAGTCCCGGCTCGTTCTCCGGAGGAGAGAATCGCAATTCCTTGAAATTCGTAGGAAATGATCCGAGTGACCGGCCCGAGCGCGGCGGGTGGGCAGGGATCATCTTCGGGGTTACCTCCGAGGGGAGCTTGAGTCCCTGACCACCTTCTCCGTGTGGTTGTTACACTGAAACAGAAATATATGGAAGACTGTGAGTTGTTCCTGTGGATCGGTGGTGATCAGGTGTTTGCAGCCACATGCGGGGAAGTGCAGCGCTGCTGAGCTGTCTGTGCTGCCCTGGGAATTCACTGTCTGAAACCACCTTTGTGTGGTAACCCTGAATGGAAACCGTGCTTTCCTGAGGGTGCATGTAGGGTTAAGTTATTTATCCGTTAGAGCACCACGAGTCATGGTGAAGCCTTTTTCTGCATGTCGCGTGGCGCATGTTCTAATGCAGACACTCCCTGTGCACACTGTGCCATTTGCAGACTGGCAGAGCACAGCAAACCTTCCTCATTCCCAATTTGAGACCTGTTGTGCTGTACCCCAGCTAATACAGTAGGTGTCTGTCTCAAAGCTTTCCCGGTGAATCATGTTTCCATGAGATTGTGTGCAAAAATCCTGCCATTTTTGATACTCTGTTAATGTTTTTAAAAGCATCAGTGACTTGCTGTATTTCCAAAGTAGAAGTGGAAGCAGAAGCACAAGCAATAATGTTTAATAGCCACTCCGCAAGATTCTTTTTTTAAAAAATGGCCTTAGTGATGAGACTTTGATTAGGTCTGCCTGCTTTGAAAATTCAAAGCAATTTCATGGGTGATTTACAGGGTGAAATAGAACAGAAGACACCCAACATAGGATTCTTTAATTTAAAATGGCCTGCTAACTTAACCAGTAGAGTATCTTAAATATAACTGTGTAATGCTGTGCATTTTCAAGTCCTATTTGTATGAGAAGACACTATGACTTAGGCAGATGTACTCATTTCTAAGCTAAGGAGAGGCATTTAAACATCTGTTTTATTTTTAAAAGGAGCTTTACGTTTTCTAGTAATAATGAAAAGACTTTTTATCAGGTGAGCCGGATGTTCTCTGTTTAAATTAGCAGTGCTTAATAGTTACTTGAATGTTTGAATATTTTTTTTTGCATGCGTACCTGTATAGAAAAGTACTTTAAACACAGTTACATTCTGGAGGAGGGTGATTTTGAGTCACACTAGGGTATTGCTGTAGCATCTGTTTTGCCCAGGTATTGTTTCTGGCTTTCCCAGCCATTGCTGAGCTGTGTGTGTAGCTATGCCTAGAAGTATCCTGGGCCTTGCTCTGTTTTCCCTAATTTACGTTTTTCCTGGGTAAAAGCTCTTTGTTCACTATTCATAAATAATAGCTGTGTGTAAATTCACACTGTCCCTCAGTTCTGTCTCCCTTGGGCTTAGATAATCAAATTTATTTTCTTGTTATTGCTTCCAAAGCTGAAAGAACATTGTTCACTACTTCTGCATTTCATTTGGCCTTTCAGATACAAACCTCTGAGCCTGTTGGGATGGGTGACACTTGTGTTTTCCTTTTGTCTGTAGCAGCAGAAGGGGAAACAGATCCAGTTCAGGCGCCTGGAGACTTTCGTTCGGGATTCTTGGCGCAAACGCCGGGATGACACCCGGCTGAGGCGCATGGAGCAGAGGCCTGGGCAGGCAGCGGCACCTCAGGAGAGCAAACTGGCCTTCGTCGTGCGGATTGCGGAGTAAGGAACTTCCCCTGCTCGTTCCTTTTTTGTTGCTACCCTTTGTTGTGTCATTTCTACACCAAGGCAGGGGGATCAACCAGACATGTCTCCATCCAGTTGATCTGAGGCCTTTTGTTGCTGTTTTAGAGAAATGTGATCATTAATGATGCCTTTTTTTTCTGATTTAGTATTAAGGGAGTGACTAAGAGGGTGAAAAGAGTGATTGAGTTGCTGCGGCTGAAGAAGAATTACAGCGGGATATTCGTTAAGCTGAGCCCCCTGTCACTGAAGATGCTGAGGATCGTGGAGCCTTATGTGGCGTGGGGGTACGTACCCCTCCTTGGACTTGGGGGCCACTGGATTCTCCAGCTGGTATCACAGATCCATTACTTCTCCAGTAATGTTGAAAACTTAACCAACTTTATATCTAAAACTTTTCTTATTGTTCTCGACTTAACTTGATTACTTTCCCACCTCTGCACAAGAAAGTGGGATGGGGCTTCCCTCTGCATTGTGTCTCTTACAGAATCTGATTTTTGTTTCTGCACAGACAGCCTAACCTGAAATCTGTACGAGAGCTCATCCTGAAACGGGGCCAAGCCAAGATCAAGAAAAAGAGAGTGCCTCTGACAGACAACATGCTGATAGAGCAACATTTAGGTGAGGAAGAGGGTGACAAAATTGAGGAAGGTCTTGGATGTTTGGAGTTTACAATCTGACTTGAGAGGGTGGGGAGAGACAAAATCTTGCCAATCTGGAGGACTGGCAGTTCTTGGAGCAGTGTGAGGAAAGATGATACAGTTAGGCATCTCTTTTTTTTTTTCTCCTGCAGGGGGCTGTGGTATTATTTGCCTGGAAGACCTTATTCATGAAATCTACTCAACTGGGAAGTATTTCAAAAGAGTAACCGGCTTTCTGTGGCCCTTCCATCTGTCAGTGGCTCGCCATGCATCACGGAACAGAGTGGGTTTCCTCAAGGAGATGGGCAAACCTGGCTACAGAGGTGAAGCAATCAACCAGCTCATCCGCCAGCTCAACTAGTCAGGTGAGCAGTGCCTGCTGGGTTAATTCTGAGTCTTACCCTTCATTCCCTTTCCTAAGGGTAACCAGACTGCCATTAGAGTTGAAGGGGGACTCCCTTGTTTTGATTGTCACTCTACAAAAGTGACCTCAGAGTAGGGGAAACTAATCAAGAGTGTGGGTCCCATTAGGAATCAGCACATCCTGTTGGACACCTCCACGAAGGCTTGGGTCCTGGGAGATGAATATGACTTAATTTTAATTTTCTTTCCTGTTCTGCAGAGTCTTTGTGCAAACTTCAGGATCTGTGACCTGTTCCTTTTCATGTGTACCTTTCATGGACATTATCTACATGCAATGATCTACTACTTCTCTTGACCGTTGGTGCCATTATAAAAGAAGAAATACAGAGATGATGGTGGAGATGGACTTTGGCCTGGACCTTCTTAAAAAAGAAGATTATAAATTCTGTTAGGTACAAGAATGAGCTGCTTGGAGCAATTTGACTTTTGCATCTCTGTAAAATGAGGGGGTTTTGTGCTCACTACTGCAGACTTCACTCTTTGAAGTGCACCTGGTTCTAGGGGTGAAGGGGTAGTGCAGTCACCACAACTGGGCTGACAGGCAAAAGAAAACAGCAGGTATTCTTCTGTTACTGCAGCACAAGCCCTAGCAGTGAATAATGTAACTTTTTAAGTACCTAGATTGTATTTATTTAAAAAAAATATGATTTTTGTGCTCCTGATTTACAAAGGACTGCCTTTTTTTACTTCTGCTAGATTGGGACTGCTGGAGAGAATTATTTCCTGGAAATGGGAAAGCCCAAAAAGGTTTTAGTACAGTTGTGGGGTGGGGTACATGTAATCAATGTTTTTTAAATAAACTTCTGAAATAACATTATATTATTATAACAGAAAGTCCTACATCACTGTGAAAGAGTGAAAAAAACTGAGTTAAACACTCTGGCTGGAATGAGTTTAGTGAAGGAAGAACAAAACCATGGAAGAGTCTGAAAGTTCCAGATTTTTAAATCCCTAATTTCTTCCGCTACAAAAATGAGTAAGAAGACAAGATAACATGAAGAGTCCAGTGCTGTTTAACAAATACGGAAGGCACTGCTTAATCATTAGGGCACTGTCACTATTTATATTGTTATTTGAAGAATTGGGGGGAAACTGTTAATCCAGAAATGGATTTCGTATGGACTCCACTTGTTTGAAGACTCTGAGGAAACAACACAAGGGGGATGCCTTCTGGGTGTTATTTGTGTGACAGTTATAAACTAGGATGTAGCATTCATAAAACCATCTGAAATACAAAGTACTGCAGACTCTGCATTCGAGAACACTATAAAACTCAAAGCTTTATTCTGTAAAACAAGAATACAAACAGAAAATGCTGGACAAACACTGCAGATGTACACAGAACAACTCTGTCCCCAGAACTAGAGCCCAGTGGTCTTTAAAATACAAGGGTTTGTGTAGTTAAAGTTTTCCTGATGAACAGCTGCTTCCACTGTGGAAAGGTACAAGAATTGTTTGGTTGATTCATTGTAGGGTTATTTCTGGTAATACAACAGCCCAGGCTTTTAACATGAAAACTGGCACACTAGGAATGAGACTTTTTCTTTGTTGCTCCAGAGAACTTAAGCCTGCTAAGAGTGCAGTTTAAAATAATTTTAAAATACAAAATTACAGGATCTGAACACAATTCTAGCAGCTAATCCTAGATTTTGGCAGTTTTTCTAGCAGAGGCAGCGGTTTAATTTAGCTCATACAGTAAAGTAAGAATTGAACTATCACCATGAATACTTTTAAGCCTCTTTAAAAATGATGCTGGCTTAGTCTAGTGTCACTGAATCAGGCAGGTGTGTTGTCTTTGTCTCTGTGTCATACTTCATCAAGAGGACAGTAATGGTAAGTTCATGGCTTAGCTGCATGATGAACAGAAACTATACAAGGTGACAGGATATTTACATGCACAGAACTCCCCCCTGCATCTTAGGGAACAGAATCCTTCTTGTAAGCCACTGTGGTGTTGACTTTGTGGATTGTGGTAGTGAAGGAACGCAGCCGAACCTCTTCTGAATTGGCTATGAACTGTGGTCCTGATTCTTCCCACTTTTCTGGCACTGCCAGATCTTTATCCGTGTATATCAGCAAGTCAAAGGCACCTGGGAGCAAGGGAGAACAAATTCACGATAAGGAGATGGGAGGTTTGAAGTGCAGCTTCTGGAACTTGAGACATGGACCAAGGTTTTCAGAAGTAACACTGATACTACTTATGTGAAAAAAAAGTAGTTAAAACAAGTTATATTCATGTGAGGCCATTTTAGTTTCCTCAAGTCAGTGTCGTAAATTTTTTTAAACATGTTAAAATGTTGTGGAGCTGGGCTCTGTGTAACACTTCATATGAACAAATTATTAATGAAAACTTGCATTCCTTAGGGCATACATACTAATTTGCTCAAGTTTGCTAAGCCACCCCAAGTTCAGTCCTGATCTCAGTCTAACAAACTGCTGTCTCACAAACGTGATGGTACACGATGTGTAATAATTAAAAAGCCTCAGAAAATCAGAAGATATTTTCTAAAGTTGGAAAGTTATTGAGGTTTTTCAAAAGTTTGATTTCTTTAGTGCAGTTCAGAATACTCACAGGCAGACTCCAAGAGTGGCAGGAAGGTTACTGTGGCAGTTATTTGTCTGATGACAGAGCGAATTTCATCCTGAATCGCCTTCTGAGATTTCTCTCGTGGTCCACTGGAAAAATAAGAAAACTCTGGTAAGAGAAAAAATGTCTACTGTGCTGACAGTTTCCTCTAAATAGAGTTCTCTTTGTTAAGCTCTGTTAGTCTGTTTGCTACAGTGTTTTTAGAGTAGCAGTGACACTTTTAAGTGATAAGTGATAGCTGGTCTCCCTTTATTGTTGTTTGTTGTGTGTTTAATCAGATAATGGCTGGTTTGCGGACAAACAGAGGGCAGGGCACTAAGAAAGGTTTGAAGGAGCAAGCCTGTGGCATTGATCCTATGCCTGCACCAGCAGTCGGGATAGGGAAGAGCAGGAGTGGAGGGACCGTGGTACTCACTTATCATCCTTTGCAGTTTTGTCACACTCGATGTCAAACTGCCACCGCTCCAGGACCTCGCTGCTCTCGATGCTGGAGATGACCACCACCAGGCGCTGCACGATGCACTTGTACAGCCACTCTGCAAGAAGCCGGGGCAGTCACTTAGAGCGCGAGGAACAGCGGCAGGGACACCGCAGGGAGGGCCCCGCCGCCGGCCCGCACCTTTCATCTGCTCCGTCACGTTGTTGAGGTAGTTGGCCAGCTCGGGGTCCGTGGTGACCAGCAGCGTGAGCCCGTACTTCTGCACGCGGGTGAAGGTCTCGGGGGGGTAGATGCCCCGCTGGTACAGGATGCTGTTGATTCCATAGGCTGCACGATGGAGAGGGAAAGGGATGCTTACCACACCCCCCCACGGCCCAGCCGGCGGCCATGACGCCCCACAAGACGAGGCCTCCCACCCCCTCACCTTCCCTCCCACAATCCCTCTCTCCCTCCCTCTCTCCCAGCGGGGTCCCCGAGGCCCTCCGCGGCCCCCTCACAGAAGAACTCGGCGACGAGCTCTGCGCTGCCCCGCAGGGTGATGCCCTGGTGCTCGCGGCCGAGCTGCTGCTGCGCCGCCATGGCCGCCGCTTCCCCGCCGCCCGGTTCGAATCCGGCCCCGCCCCGCCCGGCCCCGCCCCTTCCCGCGCGCGCGGCCGCGCTCAGGGGAGCGCGCGCCGCCTCAGGCAACCCCAGCGGCCTTCCCTCTGGGAATCGCGATTCCCTGTGCCCCTTATCCGTGGAAAACGGGCTGCAGCCTGTGCGGTCCCGCGGCTGCCTGGTGGGAAGGGAAGGTTTTTTCCCCATGTTAAACTCCCCGCCGGCTCCCGGTGCCGCTGCGTCTGTGGGCGGGGCTGAGGGGAACGCAGAGCGGGGGTGGAGCGAGTGAGGAGCTCCGCCATGGGAATGCTGTGGGAAGTTCGGTTTCAGCGTTTGCCTAGATGCGTTCGACCTTATGAACTTAAAAATATTACTTTCCAGGTACGAATTGAGCACATACTTCGTTTATGGATTTTTTTTTTTTGTGACATTCACGATGTATATAATCGAAGTAGCTGTTTCAAATAAAAATATTCTGCAAGCACTGTGAAGAGGCAGGTGGGGAGAACCTGGGAAAGTAGGATGAAACAATTTTTCCTTCAATCCATAGTAACTACAGGAAAAAAATAAAGGGTTAAGAGGCTTTTGGGTTGTTGGGCTGCTTTGGTGAAGGGAATTTGCTACTTGGTCGAATAACTTCAGTCCTGTTACTACAGGGAGACCAAGGAAGATGTTGCAACCAGCAGTGGCTGTCACCTGGAGGAAGCTCTGGCAGAGGTTAACAGGTAAGAGAGACTGAGCAAAACAAGTAAATGTTGAAGTATGTTAATAATATGAAGAGGGAAAATTACTGTCTGCTGGCATAGTAACAAGGTGGCCAGCTAATTAGCTGATAAAATCAACTAATAGGCAAGAAGATGAAAATTAATGGCTTTGCTGGGCAACAAAGAACTGCAAATGAAATCATTCCCTGAATGTGATTTTTCCAAAGTGTTATTTGATATTATCATCTAAGGTATACCTGTGTTAGATACCCCTATTGCCCTTGAAAGAAACAAATTGAACAGTCTTAAAATGAAGTTACATTCAAAACAGAAATAGTTATACTGAGGATAAAAACCATGTGATCATTACACAGTGCAGTGGGCCAGCTGCTAAGAGAGTGAATTGGTGGTGTGATTGCTTATTTTGTTGTAATAAAACACTTTTTTGTAAAAGCTAAGGCTTTCTCTTGGTTCCAGTTTTTGATCCAAGAGGAAGTATGGTTTGCCTCAGGGTTCAGGCTGCTGTGATTAAAACAAATGGTGTAGTCCTGAAGTCATGTGCTAAAGTTCTGAAAGGGCCTGAATAATTTAATTTAACCAAGGGAAATTTATTCTGGGTCTTGATCACTAGTGAATGTATGTGTTATATGTAAGTCTTCTGAATAAAATATGTTCTGAGTAAGAGTGGTGTATTTCCAAGGCTGTGATAATGGAAGCATTTTTCATCCAAAGCCCAGCTTTTAGAAGTTGGATTGCTGTGAATATCATCTGTTTTGCTTAAAACCTTACGTACTACGGTGCTCTTATTTATCTATTCCAAAATGGTCTCAGCCCTCTGGAGTTGATTTTCTACACTTGGCTTCTTGTCCATTTTGCTTTTGGAGAGATGTTCATTTTTTATGATAAATAAAAGATTTGAAAGCATGAGACCAGGCAAGAATAGTAGAGCTTTCATTTAATATTTGACAGATTTCTCCTCTAGCTGTCTTTCTGTTAAAACTAAATAGAAGAAAGGAATTCAAGTCATTCTTGGTTTAACAAGTTAATGTCACTGTGTTTCAGTCTGGATGGTTTGCACACACACCTGCTGCTGGTATGACCAGGTGCATATGTTTATCAACTACAGACTTAATTACTTCATTACTTCTCACAAGAGTCACCTGGCAGGCACTGAGAGATGTTGGTAACTCTAAATCTTCCTGCACCTGGCACACCATATTTCAGAGTTTTGGGTCACCTCTCCATCCCCAGTTCTGTGTTGTGGTTAGCCCTGGTTTTTGCCCTGATGTGCTCCCCTCTCCCCCACAAAGAAACCCCAACACCCCTGCATTTTGTCTGTGCTGTAACTAAGCTGCAGTTGCCACCTGGCCAGGGTGATGGGGACACGCACACAAGTCCTTCTGTCGTGTTCCTGACCACGCTCCATAGACAGTGCCTGTAGTTTGTGGTTAGGGAATGTCCAGAGGAGGCAGGAGGAAGGTTCCGAGGTTCCTGCCAGGGAGACCGCTGTGGGTTAGTGGCTGATTTGTGACAGGCTGCTTCCTGACCAACTCTGAGGGACTCTCACGAACCAAGATGACAGGCTAAGTTATACGTTCTGGCATACCAGGAGTTGGCTATCCTTGCTTTAATTATCTCATGATAAAACCTGCATTTTCAGAAGGAATGTGAAATCCCAGTTGGATTTAATTTAGGTCTCTTTACAACTCTTCAGTCATTGTTCTGTTTCTCAATTACAGCTTGATGTTACGACACAATTTTTTTGATTCTCGTTCTGTGAAAGGAAATGTTCCCTATTTAGCTTGGCTTTTCTGCAACATTTAATGATTGTTTCCCCATGGCAATAGTCAGTAAACCATGGGCAATCCAAATCACTGGTATGCCTTCATTCTTCTTTTAAGGCAAGCCAGGTCACATTCCCATAGTCATTCAGCACGCTAGGAGACATAATGCACTTGTAGCGTTCATTCACATTATTTATTTATTTTTTTACCCTTCAGGAGGATATGGACAGGTCTCTCCAGCGTAACAAAGTAGTCTATGAAATGAAAGTTTCAACAGTCTTTGTAACATTAAAGTTTGCAGGATAAGCACAGGTACCTCCTGTCAGCTGTGAAAATAACCATAGCATTTATTTACAAGTTGGCTAATACTATTTTTTAAAAACATAAAATGTGGAATTTTATTACAAATAGCAAAGCTGTGTCCTTTGAGGACAATGAGAGTACTGCAACTGTGAAAGACTGTCCTGAGCTTTAAGTATTCATGAAAAGAAATGGATATTAAAATGAGTCAATATGGGCCAATAATCTGTACTATAACATCTAATATGATGAGTAGGCTTTCCAAAGGGACTTCCTTAATCTGGTTTTGAACACTATGTAGAAATTTTTAGTTAATTTTCTGAATATATTTTGAAATGAGAATAACTCGAGTGAATACTTATTTATTTTATAAAATGAACGAGATTTGATGTTTCTTTACTTAAGCCAATGTTAGAAATCCATTTAGCTTGAAAGTAGCTACGTTCTGGTAGTGGCTGCCTTGTACAGTGAAATAACTTTTTTTGGATTTTGAGAGTTTTGAAAGCTCCTTCTGTAGAACATAAAATGGTATCTTTTTCTTGTTTTTTTTCCTCTTCCCTAGAAGACCTGACAGTTTTCTAAAGGATACATAGGAAAAAAAATTTCAGATGGGTTTACCTCTTAACTACCACGAGATGGCAGCAGGCATATGCATTATCTGCACCCCTTCAATTTTGGCTGGAAGTACAGCGAATTCGTTTTACTGTTACATCCTTTAGTCTTTTGCTAGTTTTAAAATCATTGTTCCTGAATGAAGGGAATATTTAATGCCCAGTTTTCGTGTTAACTTTGGTTGCTGTTACACTAAAGACAATTTAACAGACGAATGATTGTCTTTAAACGTTTTAAGTGAAGATGGGAATCCTGTGTCAGAATTGGGAAGAACAGGACTTAAATGAGCTTTTTGTGCCTTGAAAACTCCTTAGTGCTGAATGATGTCATGTTACACTGGTAACAGGTATGTGAAATCCACTGAATCCAGCTCTTTACAACTTAATCCCCTTCACTACTTAATTCCCAACCTGAAGGTTGATAGTTTGAAAGGTGAATGGTAATCCAGTTCATTTTAGCTCCTGTCAAATCTGAAGTTTTTGTATTAATAAATCAATAGAAAACTGGGGAGTTCTCAGGTAGCTTAAATTTACTAAGCCAGTATTACTGGTGGTTTAGCTTTAAATTCAAAATGGGCCTTCTTAAGTACTCTGGAACCTTGATTTATCATTTATAGGTTTATCACCAGAGACTTTTGGTGGGTCATCAGAGGCTGAGGGGCAAAAGGGTCCTGAAGATTGGTAGCAAAGTAAATATGCCTTGGTAGTACCATAGGGAATTTTGATAGGATTCTGTTGTGTGATTGCAGCGTGTTAGATGGGAATTGTTGCCTTGTGATTGCTTTCTAATCGTGTCACTTCTGATGTAGAACCATGATGGGCCATGCAGCTTACATAATGCCTGGGAATTGTGATGACTTTGTGATGAACTGTGAGGAGGGAAATATATTGTGAAAAGCACATTATTAGGATTAGAAATATTTGAGGCAAAAATATGAATAATTCCTTTATTTCCACTTGAAAAGTAGGAGTCTTTATGCATTTTTTTCTATAGTGAGATCTCCAGGCAAGTTAGGTGTCCTCTTGGCAGAATCGTAATCATTACTGAGAACAGGCATGCAAAATATTTAAATTCTCCCTCCAAAGTATTGGACAATTTAAGAAGACGGCAAAGGGTGACTTTCTAAAGATATTTATTCCTGTGTGGAAGGAGGAATTCTTTAAAGAATGTAATTTATTTCAAGAAAAACATCCTTTTTCATATGTTTTGACAACTTTATGCATGCCTTTCTTGAAAAAAAAAAAAAGAGAACAAATTATCACCAAGGAGTCGTAACAGTGAGATGAGCTAAAATATTTTATGAGGCACCCAGGCCACATGGGCTGGGACTGTACCCTGAGCTGTTCCTCTCCACCCCATACCTGCATCTCCCAGTGCATGCTGCTTCCTTGGGAAGTCTCATCCCATAGCGTGGAGACAAATGCCTGACTCCTAAACTTTCTGTGGTGCCTTAATGAGAACTTGTCTGCTCTGCTGGTTCACAGCAGAACAGACATGAGCAGTCCAGAAGTAACATGAACTGTTAAAAATGCTTTTATCTGAAAATCAGAGCCATATCTGTTTACTAGCATTGATGGCTTAACACCCATTAAAGAGGCTGCCTTTGCACAAGAACAGCGTTGAGCTACATGTGGGAAGTATCAGGTAGAAACCAAAGCTTATACACTTCTGCATCGCATGTGAAAACAAGTGAAGAAAGGATTTGCTGGTACAATTTGAACAAATTCTCTTGATTTTCTAAATCATTCATGAGTCCAGAAGGACATCCTATTCACTGCTTGCTGTTTGTCAGCACTGGCAAAATTTTTAGGAGAGAAGCTAGGAAAGGGTGTAACAATATTTGAAAGTTCAATTTAAAAGCTAAATTTCAAAGCAGTTACCTGTGCCTCATGCACAACGGATGGTCTCATCCAAACCTCATGATGTGATGTTGCTAGGAGTGTAAAAATGGAAACCAGATGGCTTGGTAATGTGAGTAGCACTTTGATGCTAATTGTTCCTTACAGTCTTCCTTCCTTGAAATCTTATTTGAGTGAAAACATGGCATTATTGCTCAAGGTAAGCTACTCCTTGGTTATAATCTGACAGTCAGTGGAAGGTAGACCAAGGGTAGATTCTTACCTGAACGGTCAGGTCACTGGCTACTGAGGAAAATTCCCTTGTGGTAGCTGGGAGTCAGCACTCTGCTTCTTTTCCATTCTTTCTTGCCTGGGACTTTGTATGAACTTGGGCTGATCAGTTTAGATGTACCTTTCCACAAAAGGATTTAATAGTCCTGCAAGCTCAGGTACATTGAGTTTCTGTAGCTTCTACCTTGGAGATACCTTGTGCACTGACTTCCTTTTACTTTCAAGATCAGAGAGGCTCTACTTTTTTGTTTGTTTGTTTTTGTTTTTTGGGGTTTTTGGGGATTTTTTTGGTTGTCATTTTGGTGTTGGTTTTGTTTGTTTGTTTTTTGTTTGGTTTTGAGTTTTTTTTTGTAGAGGTGTGACGCTGATGACAGAGCCCACACTCATTTAATACCATGATATGAGAACAGTCATTTAACATTGAGAAGATTGATGTACAATAACATTTGCATCCATAGGAAACCCAAACCCTCATCTCCCATGCCCAGGGAAGTGGTGTTGTCACCAAGCTTTAAGCTAGTTTGGCTGGGCAACATTCTTTATCCCACCTGTTGAAACTGTGCCACAAAAGAGAACGGAGTTGAAATCCATTTGGGGACAGCAGGGAAGGGGAAGAGACTGAGCTTTAATGGTCAAACCTGGCAAAGAGAGTGCAGAACCCCAGTCCACCTGTCAAATTACTTTGTGTTTCGTTTACTTTCTTTTCCATATATTTTCACTATGCATAAGCTTTTCAGTACCAATAATATTTAAACAGTGGAGTCTCTTGGTCTGAATTAAACTTGTGACAGAGAACCTTTTCTAATATTTCTTTTTATTGAAGGTCATATTTGTTTATATAACATTTTCATTGTAAACAATATTTAAAACCCACAAAACAGTATTAGTGGGAAATGGTGACAAAGATGTGTTGCCCTGGATGGTTATAAGAAATTAGGGGTATTTTTCTCCTGTTACTATTACCTAAATAATCTCCTCAGATGCTGCAGGATGACATACCTTGTCTGCTTGTTGTCTGTGCTAGTTTGTTGGGTAAAATGCCCTGCATCCTCTTGTGTTCTCTTCCACATGCCCAGAGCAGCTCTTTCCCTCACCAGCATGGCCCCATTGTGCCAGAAGTTCCATCTCGCTGTGCTTGGCTGTCTCCAGTTACTGCCACACACGAGGTTTGCATTACTCTGATGATGTTTAGATTTCCTCTCCATGGTATCCTTAACCTTGCTCTGTCCTTGGGCACGTTTTGGCCAACCAGGTTGCACACGAATTTAGAAGTTGTAAAAATCTGTGCTGACCTGCAGGTTTTTACACGTTACCCTTGGTGATTTTGCATTATATTTACCAAACAACTCGCACTGTTATTCATAAAGGGGGAAAAAGAATCCACCTAATTCCCTGCAGATGGTAGAGGACATGCATGTGATCACTTCCATCTCCAGTTTCAGCTGCAGTTTCATAAGAAATATGAAAAAATATTTTTTAAAATGCTGACAGTAGCAAAACTGAACCTAGACTGAAACAAAAACATGTAGCAAAGGAGCAGGAGCGGACATGTTATGCAGTATTCTCCAACATTAAACAGGATGCTGTAAAGCTAAAGGACATGAGCTAATGGTGGGTAAGTGTTGTACACCAAGGTTTTGTATAACGCCTTAAAACATGCAGTAACAATTCTTCAGTTGCAAGTACCTCAGGGTGGGGTTGCAGTAATCATGGTACCACAAATGACATAGGTTTGTAGAAGGTTATGGTGTTTGAGCAATGTTCATCAGCCACCCCTGCTTGAGAGAGTTGTTCAGGGATGTGCAGTGAGTACAAACTGAATTTTACAGCTGCTGAGCACAACTAGAACTGGATATTTAGTGACTTGAGATTAACAAGGAGAAATCACAAATGGGAAACTACTGGCTGTGCGGGATTTTGAGACTCTCTGAAGATTTGGGGAAAGAATTAAGTTACCCAAAAAAAGGCCCCATGTCTTAAGATGATGAATTGTGAATAAGGATGATTTAACCAACTTTTAATATGTTAAAGGCTCAAAAAGATCAGCTGTACCTTCTTTGCTAGGTACAGAGCAGTTGGTGTCTGAGCTGTTGTGACAAGGGAGTAACTTGTGTTGGTGTGCAGACCTGAGAAGGCGTGCTTCTCGCCTTCACAACTCAATTCTTAATGTGACTTTAAAAGCATTTGGAAAACTTGATTTAGTTCAAATTTGCAGAGGGCTCCATTTTTCAGTCACTATTCAGTATTAGGTAATAGTGACCACAAGTTACTATGTCCAGATTTGGGTAAAAGCTAATCTGAAACAAAAGACTGACCTATGCAGTGCTACCTTTTTCTTTATACAGAATATTTCTGCTGTGTTAAATCACTCTTGGTGTTTCTAGAATAGGCAGTCTCAGTCCCTGCTCAACCCTGTCATTACCCTTTTCCCTCTTTCTTTTCTCGGTCTTTGAATGGAGGAGAAGGACATGGTCTGGGAGTGTGACATTGGAACTGCATGTCTCCCTTCTTTCCCCTTGAGAGATTTGTAGCATGAAATTATCAGTACCTTTAACAGCACTAAGGTGAAATTTCATTGGGTCAGTCTTTTTTTTTCTTATTTGGTAAAGGTGCTGTTACTCACTTATGTGCCTGAGAATGAATATTCTTAATGGATTACTGTATTATTAACTGGAACACTAAAAACCATGCTTATGTTGGAATAGGACTGCCCTTTTTAACGGGACTCGTTTTTGTGAAGCAAAATAATTGTTCCCAGAAAAACGCATTCCTTCTCCATCAAACCTCCATTCTATTTGACACACTGGCTGTTCATTCTCTGAGAATCTAAAAGTCATTTTTAGTGATTTATGGACTGCTGTTGCTAATATTTCCATGATTCTGTTAAAAGTGAAGACTTTTTCCTCAGTGGCCAGTTTTTGTGTTTTAAATAAGCAAAATGTCAATTAAACTAAAAGCAGGTCTAAACCATGTATATACTAAAATTGTCATTGGCTTGCTGGCAGATTTTATAAATTATCAGAATCTGTCCATATCTGAGGAAAATGGAAAACAAAGTTCTGGATAATATAAGGAAGTAGGAAACATGTAAATTTACATGCTGTGTGGAGGTGAAATAGTCACAGGTAAGTAATTTTTTAAATATTCCTCATTTGTATTTACTGTGTTACATGCTTTTCCATTATTCTATCTCGAACAAGGTTTTATATTTATAAATAAATAAATATATATATATACACACACACGCTTGTGCTTGCTCTGGTGGTTTCCTTTTTCTGTGATGCCTTTTCCAGGTAATAGAAGGGAAAAGGTTACACATGTATTCAACATGTGCTGATTCATAACACACATTATTTCCAGCACTTTGAAGGAGATACAGAAACAAAGAATGGTTGAGGTTTGAAGGCACCTCTGGAGGTTTTCTTGTCCGACCCCTCCTGCTCAAGCAGGATCATCTAGAGCAGAATTCCCAGGACTGGGTCCAGATGGCTTTTGGGTGTCTTCAAGGATGGAGATCTTCTCTAGGTTACACTGTCCCAGCTCTCTCAGTCTTTCTTCATAGGAGACTGAATGTTGCCTCATGTTCAGCCTGGTGTCCAGACCCTTTTCTGGAAAGCTGCTTTCGGGCTAGTTGGCCTCCAGCATGTCCTGGTGCATGGAGGCTATTTTATTCTTCCACAATTGCAGGATTTTGCACATTCCCTTGTGGAAGTTGATGATGTTCCTGTCAGCCCATTTCTCCAGGTGGTTCAGCTCCCTCTGGATGGCAGCATGGCTCTCTGGTGCATCAGCTGCTCCTCCCTGTTTTCTATTATCAAACTTGCTGAGGGTACACCCTGCCCCATCATCCAGACCATTAATAAAAACTGTTCAGGAAAGCTCTGGATAAAGAACTTTCCTGAACAGGTTTTTTTTTTTTTTTTGAGGAGGAAGTCTTAAAATCGTAGGAAATCAATTGGGTAGTTTTAATTTCATGTCTTCACTTTTCTACAAGGATTGCAGTTTCTTTTCTTTGGGCATTGTGCACCATAGGCATCTTAGAGGCTTTGGCTTTAGGCATGAAGGCTCTGGGACTAGGCAATCTCCTTTGTCTTGGCAGTATTAAAGCATTCACAGCCCCAGCCATCTCCTACACACCACAGAAAGCCTCCAAGTCCCTTCATTTTCTCATGAAATTTGGGAGAATGGGAACCCTCAGGGATCTGTAGAAGAGTAAAAGCCTGCCAGATGCATCTGCTTTATTTTTTTCTTTAGAGAGAGGCTCTAAAGGAAAAAGCTCTAAAGGCTGACCTTTTCTCTGTCAGTAACAGCACAGTGGTTCTGCTGCTTTCAGCACCTGGTGATGACAAGGTTGGCGGCAAAGTTTGGCATCTTGGTAAAGACATCTTTGGTTGCCTCTGTGTAAGAAAGCAAAACCCTGAACAGAACTCCTCACCCTTCTGGTGTCTCAATAGTGGCAAGAATCCTAACTGGTTTTATAATGGTGTGTGAAACTGGGTGTCAGTGGGGTTTGGGGCTTGACCATCGTCTGTCTAAGTCTCTCTTCTGTACACTTGGTGAGTTAACACAGCCAACACAATATTGCATGTGCTCATGAAGCAGTGAAAGCCTTCAGCCCTGGTTTATCAACAAAACCCACATCAGAATGGTGCTTCCCCTATGGGAATGTTCAGCAAGGCAAGCTCGCTTAGTTAAACAATGAAACCAGGATACGGTCATAAAAATTGGAACAGGCTTTGGCACAATAGCTGTGGAGTCAGATGTCAGTCACTCACCAGAAGCAACAAGAATAGAGGATGTTTGTAACATGAGACTTCTCTTTTTAATAACTTATCCAAACTGGATACTTTAATGAATGTATGTATTTTGCACTAAATTATTCAGGTGCTCTTATACCTATGATTGCAGCAGCCCCATTCTAGCTGCCCACAAAATGCAGTCTCTTTTCCTTGCATGCCAATAGCTGGTTTACAAACAAAAGCAAGTACATGTCCCAAAACAGACTTGGGGATCTGTACAGGATCATTGCAGCTGGGGTCCAGAGCTAACAGCACTGCGTGACCCTTTGATGCATGAGAATGTGTTAGACTTGGTTCAAGGATCTCTTCACTGCTCTCTGCTGTGCAGAGGTGTGAAAATCTAGTTGGAGGATTTGGTTGGTGGCTGCTACATCATTTGTGCCCCCTCCAGTTCAGTGAATCTCCTATGTGTGTATATTTGCCTTCAAAAGGGAGCTGTGCTGTTCCCCGGCTGTTGGGTGTGCCTGGGAGCATACTGTAACAGGGGTCTTTTCCCCACATGCTATGAGGTGATGTGCTCCACAAAGGAGGTCTCCGTTCCCTGTGTGAATGATTTTTTGGTGAATACTAGCAAGTTCTGTAGCTCTGTTGTGTCCATATGTTCAATATACCTTTCTTACGCTGTTTAATTAATCCCCAGTGCCTTCACAACTCTTAGACAAGGGCTGAGTTTGCTGGAAGAAAATTGAATTCCAGCAAGTTGGGATTCTTTCACTGTTCACTCACTTTTAATGTCCATTTTGCCATTTTGCTATGAAAAACTGAATTGTAATAATAACCACATCAAGCAAATCTCAATGACAATCACTTGCATTCCTATTAACTCTAATTGGTTTTTTTTAAACTCAGTATAAAAACCAGATTGTCTCTTATTAACTTCCAAAGTACCCATTTTTCCCCAAAGCCTATCCCAGGGGACACTTGAACTTTTTTTTCAGATTTCTGTATGCAGAAATGTCGTGGGTGATTAGTGTAAAGCCACAGCTTTCACTGCTGTTATACTTCCCTTAAATGAATGTATGTTGCTGTACCTTCTGATTATTTAAAGTCACTGTGAAAGGGGTGATACTGAAGTAGTAAGAACTGCATTCATGGAAGTGTTGCCAGGTAATCTGGACAGAGAAAAGGAAAGAGAAATGAGACCAGTTGGATTCTAAAAAATCCACAGGACAATTAAAATGGCTTAGAAATGTATTAACTGTAGTCTGCTAAGCTGCAAACCTCCTTCAGTCTTTTCCTCTGTTTAGAACATTCGTAATAACCCCTGTGTAAATTATCTGATGTCTACCAAGGACTGGGAGATACCATTCATTTCCCACATGGACATTAGTAAGCTTTCCCCCTGTTCATGAAAACTGTAGAAATTTAACATCTTTTTGACCTCCACCGTTTTGATAAAAATGTTTGAAGGGGGCTGGCAGAGCTTTAAAGTTACTGTGAAGGATGGCTCAGTAATGGATATATACATGATACATGAGTGTGTAACTCCTGCTTCCTAAGAGGGCAGCTTTTCTGAATCCTGATTTAGGTCTTTAGACTATTTTATGATCACAGCCCTGAACTCTGCTAAGAGCTGTTTTCTGCAGCTGATTGATAGAATCAGGGAGGATGATAATCTGAAATAAAAGGATAAGTGTTTGACTTAAGGAATGTTGATGGTTTCTAAGGCTTGCTGTCCATGGGTGGAATATACTCTCTGAGAAAAGTAGAATTGCCAAATCCAGGTATTCTCTATTTATCTCTTTTTGGTTTTTTTTTCCACTTCCCTCCAGTGGTTTCTTTCTTTAGAGGAAAAAATGAAAAAAGCCAGGCTATTTTCAAAGTACAGGGAAAACAGAAATGCGTTATTTTCTTCACGATATCTAGAGGAGAGTAAGTGAAAATACGAGTTGGAATTGCAAGATTTTTTTCAACAAAGTTCTGTCATGTGCTTTTAATTGTGTGCCCACACACACTTAGTTGGCTGGTCAGGAGAAAAGGTCTCATTTTAGCCATGTTTCCTTGTCTGTGGTTGCATTTCACTGCTGCTCTGGCATAGCATTTACTCAGGACGTCACTGAGGTTGGCATGAAAATGCGAGAAGCAGAGACCTTAGCAGTTCTTTATTTTTACTTTTTGTGCTTTATTCAGTGATGCTGAACCAGTACACTCAGGAAGACCTGGGTTTTGTTCTCATCAGATGATGAGAAATAATTATATTAAATGGATCTGACCCTTGATGGCTGACCAGCCTGTCCATCTTAGCAGCTGCCTCAGGAAGGAAATATAAACTAATGTGTGAACTGGACGTAAGTTGCCAAGGGGTAGCACCAGTCACATCAGTGCTTCTGGCACAGTTCACAAGACACAGCAAATAGTTAAGAACATCTTTCTTTCCAACCCAAAGTATCCAAACTATTGTTTTTCCAGTAATTACCATATCCCAATCATGCAACTGATTCCAGACAAGTCTTCTATATGTTATTTGTGTTCTTCTATTTAGTGTGCATGACAAAGCAGAAATGGGCAGGTGATACTGCTTAGTACTTCTTTGCAAACATATTGTTTGCATCATATTTTCAGTTTAAGATACATCACTTTTACTAAGTTGCATCTTAATGCCTCTCTTGAATCTGCCTATGTTCACTTTTGGAGAGTTGAATGTCTTGTTTCCCACAGAGAAAATTATAAATAAACACATGGATTTGTTTACATCGGGGATAGACTCTATGATTCTAATGCTCTTTTTATCTTTCCTAAGTCTGATTTTGTGTATTTTCTTATGCATGTTTTTCTTCTGATGTCACCATTTTGTCTTATGGGAAGCTGTGCTTCAGGAGAAAGCCATGTTAAAAATACAGTTAGAAGAAAACTGATCTGAAAGTAATCCTTTGAGTCAATTAAATAATACTGATCTCAGTAGAACATCTATTAGTGTACATATGATGTTACTGCTAATACAGCATGAATTTATTATGGCCTGGGGTAGCCCAATGAATTCCAGATGAATTCACAATAGCTGGATTCTTAAAATGCTACCAGGTCTACTTTGGGTTTTCTGTTTCCATGTGTAATTAATACTAGAACCCAGCACTGCTACCTGCTCCTATTTAAAAAAAAAACAAAAGACATATTTGAAATCAACTGAAAGCTGGAAAAGCTGTGCCTGAATCTTGGCATTAATAATCTAAAAGTACTAGTTTAGAATCCATCTGAATACACTGGTTTTACATAATTGAAAAATACTATTGGTTTATCTACTTCAGCCAAAATACTCCAAACTGCTTTAATATAACTAGCTAGATTATTAGCTTGAAAAACAGTTCATATCACATTTAGAGATACTTAAGTGTAAATTTGGCTGCAAAGCTATACTTCAGGGGTAGCTATGGAAGTGAAATGGTCAAAGATTTGTTAGTCAGATATCCTAATCCCAGGGAGCAACCTAGCACCTTCTTCTCATAAGAGTGGGAAGATCTGTTTAAACTGGTACATTTTTTTGAAGAGACATGGAAACTTAAGTGGTTTCACACTAGCATGGGTTGTATTCGTAAGTTATTTTCTTAGAAATGTCACATGATTGTTAGAAGCTTCACCTACTGAGGTTTAGCATTTCTTGTGGCACAGTAAGTTTCACATTGCTATGTCTGGAGCCATGTAACATCACACATTTTTAATTACATTATCCCAGCTTGGTGCTGGCTATTACCAGAATCAGAAGATTGCTCTGGTCTCTTTTTTCCATCAGCCCTTACCACATGGTTCACACAGTGTTTCCATATATTAGACCACATGTGTGTGTTGTGCACACACTTCATCAGAAAGCAGTGCACCAAGGACATGGCAAAAATCATCTCCAATAACTATTTAATGTATTGGTTCTGTGATGATGTAAATCAAATCATGGTCCCATCAGGGTTGTTTCTTTAACGTAGAGGACAGGCACTGGGGAGTGAGGGGGAAAGTTGGGACATTATTTTGCTTTCAGTGTGTGGTAGGAGGAGGATACTTGTATCATAACTATGAAACTGAAATTAGCCATTTCCAACTCTCATGCCAGCTGAGCACTGTAGCACTGAAGTCAGGTGTGTGTTTACACCAGCACAGTTTCCTCAAAGTTTGCCTAATCCTGTGTGGTGGTTTGGTCACTCCAAGACATCCTGACAGTGAGGAAAATTTATCAAGGTTCCCCCCAGCAATTAATAGCCCTTACATGACAGCTTAGGGAAGAGAATAAGGGTGAATATAAAATGCACATAAGGTGTCAACAGACTGAGAATGGTCTCCGCTACTGAGTAAGAGCACATTTGCCACAGAGATTTAACAATTAGTTTGCAACTCACAAGCAGAGAAGGTATAGGGGACACGTTTTCCTTACACAAGCATAGTATGAAAAGAAAGGCCACATCAAGGTGTGTGAGATTTGGTATTAGCATTCTTATCCCTGGGACTTCCAAATATGCATGAAGAGAGTTCCCGGCTTTTCCTTCACTCTTGGAAAGAAAAGCTAGACATTAGCCAGCAGTGTGTGTTCAGAGCCCAGAAGGTCAACTCTGTCCTGGGCTGCATGAAAAGAGGAGTGGGCAGCAGATCCAGGGAGGTAATCCTCCCCTTCTGCTCTGCCCTCATGAGACCCCACCTGCAATGCTGTGTCCAGCTCAGGAAAGGTGTGGGCCTGTTGGAGATGGTCCAGAGGAGGACCACAAAGATGATTTGAGGGACAGAGCACCTTTCCTACAGGCTGAGAGAGCAGGGATTGTGCAGCCTGGAAAAGAGAAGGCTCTGGGGACACCTCATTGTGGCTTTCCAGTACTTAAACGGGGCTCATAAAAAAGAGGGGGAGGGACTTTTTACACAGGCAGATAGTGACAGGGCAAGGGAAAACTGTTTTAAACTGAAAGAGTGGAGATTTAGATGTTATGATGAAATTCTTTACTCAGAGGGTGGTGAGGCACTGGAACAGGTTGCCCAGAAAAGTTGTGGATACCCCATCCCTGGAAATGTTCGTGTCTGGGTTGGATAGCTCTCTGTGCAGATTGATCTAGGGGCTGGCATCCCTCCCTATAGTGGGGGGGTTGGAACTGGATGATATTGAAGGTCCCTTCTGATTCAGGCCTTTCTATGATTCTACAGATGCAAATGCATTGTCAGGTTTAGAAGAAATGTTTGTGGCTAATTCATCATGGTGTGGACAGAACAAATATTCCATCATCCTATTCTTCCCTGAGTCCATGCACTTTCTAGATCCTCCTTTGAGCACTATGGTTTCCACTCTCACACCCAGAGGGGACAGTAAGGCAGAAAAAAAATTCATGTACCATCTTTTCTAGATGAAATCTGGTGTTTTTTCAAATACAGTGTTCACCATGAGATTGAAGTCCTAGTTTCCTGGTTTTAACATGCTTAAAAAGAATTTTTGAAGCCTTATGCAAAAGGGACAATGAAGAAGTGTAGCATGGAGATGGAAACACTGACAAAAGCAAAGGATGTAGAAGGAGGTTGTAAAGGAAGAAAAGAGAGAAGG
The DNA here is from genome assembly GCA_013397975.1 of Machaerirhynchus nigripectus. NCBI lineage: Eukaryota > Metazoa > Chordata > Aves > Passeriformes > Dicruridae > Machaerirhynchus > Machaerirhynchus nigripectus. The sequence goes on along the minus strand of VZRQ01007666.1, from coordinate 53,760 downwards.
GAATAAAGATGGAAAATATAATAAAAGTTAAAAAAGGGAATTCATACAACTCCCTCAAAAGAAAAAGAATTGAAAATAAGTTTCAGACATTCAAGGTTTTACTTAGAGTTGATGAAACTTAGACCTGATATTGCTGGGTGTAAGTGCAGTAGGACTAGTGGGTTTGTCCTACCTGATTATAACAGGGAAAACATGTATAAATGTTGCTTTTATTTTTAACAGTATTCAGTGATTTCTGAGCTAGTCTCTTTTCAGAAAAGGTCTGTATCAGAGTTTCACTGAGACTTCAGCTCCAAAGTGCCTATAGCATTTCAAGACTTAGGCTAAATTTTAGAGGTGTTTGTCAATGAGGAGCTTCAGTTTGATGAAACATATGAACAAGAAAGATTTTGAGAACAATATCCATTGAATTTTCTAGGGACAATGAAATAACCAGGAAAGGATAATAATGGCTGACTTTAGGTTGACTTAGAAGAAGAGGAACTTTTGCATGAAGAGAGAAATAATGATTTGTAGTTACAGGCTACCCAACACATTCCTTCCCACTACTGCTGAAAATGTTACTCATTTTAATGTAGAAGCTCCTCAGAATTAACTACTGAATATTTCACTTGAAAGGACTGTGAGCTAATGATATTCCAACGGGGGACTTTTTCAGTCAAAACCACACACTCATTAAATTTTCTTGCGAACGTTGGGCTGCAGAGAGGTTTAAACACTCACCAAAACTGCTCTAGCAAACAACAGGACAGAAGAGAGCCAAGGCCGGTGTGTTGTGTGCCCCACTCCTGTCCCGCTGGAGGAGCGAGCTGCAGGCTGGTGCTGTAACTGGGCAGCGCAGTGGGCCCCGAGCTCGGTGCAGAGCACCTGGAGGGGGGCGAGCCCCGCCGCTGCCTCCCGTGGGGCCGCGCTGGAGGGCATTGCACAGCACAGGCCTCTGCTGCCTACAGAAACGGCCTCATTGCTTTAATTTTATACCCGCTGTAAAATCAATTCCGAATAATAATATCTAACCTGTTACTGACACTTTATCCCCTGGGGAACGGCTGGGTCTGACTGTTATAAGCAACCACTGATTTTGCCCAGGCCCTCAGGGCCTCCTGTTGTGACTGAGGCAAATGTTGCTAATAAACGCCTCCTTCAAAGTGACTTTTCCAGCTGAATCGGAGGGATTCCAGTCACCCATTTGATGGAACTTTAACCAGAAACGTGTTGGACAAATTAAATGTGGGTTAGCCTCTTGCTCTGGACTATATCAGGAGCCTATAAATGCAAAATATTTGAGGCACAGAAGACCACGCTCTGTAATTAACTATTGTGGCTCTCCTCACAAATCAAAAGCAGCCTAAGCTGGGGAGTTCTGTGTGTCAAGACATGGACACTGAAGGGGTTTGGAGAAGGAAGAAGAGGAAAGAAGAATAGGAGGGAAAAGTAAACAACATTTTGCGTACACATATATTACTGTTAGCTAATAGCAAAAGCCTTGAACTTCTCACCTTGCAATGGAAAAGTCACGAGCTTAAGTACTTAATGTATGGACTCAGATTTGGGACTGTATGTCATTCATCCTGTTGGGAAAAAAGATCTTTACACTTATGCACTTGGAAAACAGTGATGAGCTGGAAAAGTTTTGCAAACTAGATATAATGGTTTTATCTACCTTTGAGCTGCTCCTGGAATATTTAAAATTTAGTTTAAAAACAGCTAGTCAGTGGGCTGTTTAACAAGCTGAAAATTGCACAGCTGATAGCAGCAAATATGACAGCAAAATAGCCAGTGGCTGACTCTGTTTTCAGGTCTCAGTAGGGAAGGAAGTATTTTTTTGAGCAGACATCAGATAGCTTTTTTTAATATTCTTAGTCAGGAGTCTGGTGTTTCAAAACAGGGGCTCTCAAGTAATTTAAAGAGAGAAAAGAAATTTGGTGAACAGGTACTGAGCCTTATATTTTAATATGAACCAAAATATCATTTTAATCCAAGTACAATGAAATATTTGTAAACATGTTTATTGAAGAACTTATGTCTTAAATTCTGTCTCAACATTAATACTAAGTGTACTATAATTCTTCATCCCTCTCTTAGCCAGCCATCTGCTGGCCAGCATTTGATGTTGTTTATCTTAAGTTAATCGTAAGTCATTAGTTATGACCATGTTTTTTGGAAAACCTATGGAAGTGCAGTTTTCAGTAATGCTCATGCATATGTATTTAATCCATGATAAATTTGAAAGAAGTGAGACTTAAATTTGAGCTGTTGTGCTGTGATTCTGTTTGTGCAGGAAAACCTGTTTATCAAAGCTGATACCTCTTTGTTTATCTGTCTTAATTTTTAAGTAAAAGTAGCTGACAATAATAAGGAGAGAATGACAGAATAATTTGGCTTTTGCATAATGATAATGATATTCATGTCGTCTTTCCCACTTACTGTGTATGGAGAGAGGGCAAGTGGAAGGCTCAGTGGGGAGATAAAGTTGAATTGCTTTCCCCCCTTCTCAGTCTGAAACGGCTTCTTTGTACTTTTGGTGTTTGTAAGACCAGGATATTGGTAAGGGACTTCTATGTCTTGGCCAGAAAGTCTTGGGCAGTAAATGTGTGTGTGTTTGTGATGTGCAAGCGAATCTGGTGGGTAAGTAGGAGCCAGGAGAATAAGCAAATCCTCTTGTTCCATTAGAAAAAAAAAAGGTTTATAATACTGCAGGTTTTTTTATTATTATTATTTGGGAATATGTCTAGAAGTGATAAATGTAAAACTAAGATGGTTTTGTCTAAGTGCTGTGGATAGGAAGGCAGGACTTCCAGTGAAAACACTCTGTTGTCAGGTCCTTTCCATTGTGGGTCATTGACGTTGTTTGTTAGCATTGGTAATGTTGTGAACAGAGCTGGGAGAAAAAGCAGCCAAGAAAAAACAGCCAAGGAAAGAGAATTACTGTGGAGAATTCCTGAATCTGAATCTTTCTCAATCTTCCTGGAAAGAGACTGGGACCTTGACATGGATCGGGCATTGGATTGGTAGGGTTTGCAGGGCTGGGAGCAATGGAGTGCTGTGTTCTTCCATCTGCCCTCTTCACATTATAGGCTCACAGCTAATTAATCAGTGGTAATTTCCAGATGGCCTTCCAGATCACCCTAAGGCAGTACAAACTTCAGCAAGGAAGCATGACAGGCCTCTGTTATCAAAGTTTCTGGGAAAAGAAACACAATATAGTGTTTTCTACTGTACTTAAAAGGCTGGAAAACTGGGAGGCATAGCTTCAGACAGAATGCATTATTCAAACATGAGTACAGGTCTTCCAACAGTGATACTTGGCATGGAGTTGTTTTCTGTGATGTGCATACTTTCAGAAATAAGCTCTTCTAAAGCACTTGTTACTTCAGTTTCACAATAATGCTAGAAAACTTTCGATCCTAGAATTTGTTCACAGAAACAAAATATTTCTGAATCTTTCTGAATGCTGTGTTGTATTTTCCCCTAACTGTTCCATTTGATACCACACATAGAAGGCATTATTACGAACAGTGGAAGTTTTTCCCTTGCCAAAGGCATGGGTTTATATGCTGGAATCACTAAACTTATCTTTAAGTTGCCTTGTGTTAGAAGAGATCTCATTTTCTATAGTCATGGAAAGAATCAAAAGGCTCACAATTCTGTGCCTGTTTAAGTGCAGATGGAAAAAAAGGGGTTCTTTACAAGAAACTGTTTAACAATTCTTGTCTAAATAATGGTGCTAAATCCAGCTTTTATTAAACTCAGCACCATGGAAAATTTAGGTGAGATGTAGCTAGGGATGTTTATTATGAGAATAAGGGTTTGTGAGAGTTTGTTTTTGAAAATTGGATGTGGGAGATGCAAACTCCCACAGATATGAAATTGAGCAGAATGTTTGTACAAGCTCTTGTAAAGGAAAACACCAACTCTGAACAGCTACGGTGCATAGTCTGAATATTTATGTGATTTTCCTGTGTTTGTTATTTTTTTTTCATGCCATGACTGTTAGGGGCCTTCATTTGCTGAATAACACAGTTATGAGAAGACAGGAAGCTGGAGGGGTTCTGGAAAGTAGTGAGTGATAATAAGCATTTTTAATTTGAATTTTATCTGGTTGGAACCTTGCAAGTCTTTTAAAAAGTCTTGATTTTCTGCTGTATTTTTTGAATATGTTTTCTAAAATATCTGTCCATTTTGGACCTAAATAACATGTTTCATTTGAGGAATAAAAGTTGGTTCCTTATGGTCTTGCAGCTGTCTGAGGAACTATTACAGATTATGAACTGTTTATGCATTTTGTGACAGCTGGCAAGAGTGCTTCTCAAAACCAACAATAATAACCAAATGCTGGTTTTTATAAATCGATGTGTTCACATATTTTACTGCTGTGCTGGCCTGTCTCTGTTATTACTTGCTGTCCACCACAGTTGTTAGTAAGAACATAAGAATGAATTCATGGAAATCTAATATTTCTTTTGCGTGCTAAAGAATATTTTAAAAAGTGCACTTTCTTGGCAGATAATGCTTATCTGATGCGAGTTTCTTTCTTAAACATGTATTATTAATGCAGGCTATGCCTGAAATGATAAAGATCTAAATGTGGAAATGAATTAGCAAGAAATTAATCCTGTGATCAAAATATTTTGCATTCTTCTGTAATTCTTGATAGACACCTAGTAATTTTTACTTCCTTCCTTAAAACAACTTCTGCACTTATATATGTTATAAAAAAATGGAGTGTCAGAATGTGGATAAATAAATGACAACATATTTCTCTTAATTTTGGGATTATTCATGATGTTATCTGGAGAGGGCCTCCCACATCAGACCTGACTGCGGGCAAGTTGCTTATTTGTTCTGGGCAGCCATTTATGTGTGAAATTCCAATTTCCCTTGGGTCATAACCAAGTCTCAGATTTGCTAAGTGTCAGATGCAAAGTTGAGGCTGTTACATAGCTTGTGGCTCTTCAAGTCTCTTCTGCATCTTCAAAACTAATAAAGAGTTATCAAGTGATGTGTTAGCTGATGTCATTTTGTAACTATCAGCACAGTGGGGTTTTTTTGGTGTTACATTGCTGGTGTAAACATTATTCTGTCCAAAACCCTCAGTGGTGTTTGAAAAAAACTGCCACAAAAAAAAGGTACATTTTTCATAAGTGTGCAGGAGTGTTCTACCACTGCTGCTGGAAATGACAGAACTGCCCTTGGACTTAGTGTCGGTGAATGTGGAAGTAGAGTTATGTATTGATTGTTTCCTCTGTGTGTAGAAAACGACAGAATTTGAATTTCTTTATCTCCCTACTCCTTGTTCAGTAACTCTTAGGTCAACTGAGGTAGGAAGATTATAGCTATAGCAGAGTGGAACATACTAGGCAGAGATATTTTAAGCCTGCTTGTCTTGAAGAATCAAAACAAGAAAATAATATGGTGAATATATAATCATTCAGGATAGTGAGTATGCATAACGAAAGAGTATTAGTATTACTAATTTTTTGTTTAAACCAGGGTCCTAGTGTTCACATATAATTTCAGTTACTGTCTTCTCTCACAGATGGGCCATAAATCTGTTCAGTACTCAGTCCTGGTACTAGGAATAGCAAGAAAGAGATGATTTTGCTGCACTGTACCATTCTGTTCCACTGAGTTCCAGTACTTAAATATGGTGCTTATTTGAGCCAAGTATTTGTTGGTGGCTGTTGCAGCTGCCTCATAACTCAGCATGACTGAAGCTCTATCCAGCATTCCTGGCCTCTCTGGTCAGTGTCCCTGCTCATTCCCTTTGACCCATCCAACTGCACTTGCCTGCTTGAGACCATGTCTGGTGTGGCTGCCCTGCCTCTGTTGTATCCTGGTTTGTCTTCTAGTTTCCTATTTACTCCTTCAGCACATCACAAGCAGATCCTCTCCAGTTCCCTTCTCCTTTTCTGCAGGGTTTTGTGCTCCTGATTTCCTCCTCTTTTCCTTGTATGACTTCCCTTTGGATAATCTCTCAACAAGGGCATTCAGTGTCTCCTTTAGTCCAGACTGAAATCTTTGCTGTTCTCTGTGAGCTTCTGTTCTTGAAGGAACAGTCGCCTCGGCTCAGCAGCTCAGCTCCTCTACTCTGCTGCAGTTGCATATGAGCTGCTCTGCTGCTTCCACTGCACTGATTCCCCCATAGATTTCCAAAGAAACATCTTGTACTTTTTTTCTAAGATGTCCTTCGTGCTTAGAAGGTGCTCCCCATGAGTTAGCAAAGGCTCTTGAGAGGCTTCACCCTGATATTTCTGCTTTTTCATGAGGTCTACAGAAACATTGAAAGCAAGTATGTAGATGATGTGCTGAAATAATTGATTGTACTGTTGACTAATTTATTTTCTTTTTTTGGTACCATTATGTATTTGTCCATATTTGGAGACAGCAGATGTGTTCTTCATATTTGTTTGTGAACTGAAGTCTCCTCAGTAATACAAATAATAATTAATAAGAAAAAAGTTTTAAAATAATGTTGTTGATTAAATGCAGTATAGGGTATCACATACATTATAGAAATTAGAATGATAGAATTATAGAAAATGGAGACATTTATTTTTATCCATGCAGAAATTTAGTACAATCTGAACTCTTTTTGTATTCCACATGACTTTATGCTTTTATTTGTTAACTCTCATTGGATACTCTCTGCTTTTCCTCCACCCTTGTACTGATATTCTCTGGGGGTCAGAGTGAATTGCTTTCAGGTTCTTTACTAATGGCTTTCACTTGCCTTTCAGAGTGTTTTAATACATTGGCTTGAATCTACCTCTGTTTTTCCTTAAACTTCTTAAAGAAATGGCTGCCCTAGTATTCTTGTTAAATTTCTAAGCCAGTTGGACAGTGAACTTCGCCAGATCTTCCCAGCTGATTTATTGAACTGAAATCTCCCCATCCTCCAGGGCATGCACTCTGATTTTTATGTATAATAACCTTATTTACATTGTTCTTTCTTATTTCTGGCCAAGCAATCCTCTGATTCTCCCAAATGGAGTGCTATGAGTGCTGGAGCAGAGTGTATGGTTTTTAGTTGGCTGGCCTTTTGGAGATCTAGGAGTTCCTAATCACAAGGGTATCCTGAAGGATTAACAAACAACACATCTGTCCTTTGGACTCTTTTGACTCTGACCAAGACCTGCTCTACTAAGCACATTTAGGTTTCTTCCATCTGCACAAGACTATTCCCGTTAACGTTTCTGTATTTTTCTCATCTACTTCATTTCAGCAAAAATGGAATGTGAAAGGAAGTGAAATTTGGACTACATTTACATTAGCCTAATGGCGCAGTTGTTACAAGTGACATTACAAAGAACAGCATTCTTCAAGGAGGAACACTAAGCTTTGATGCAGAAACATGGGCTGTTCAAGTCAGGCACTGCAGTGCTGTTTAAAGGAGAGGCTGAAACAGAAAATAAACGAAGAAAGCATTTTACAAGTAAATCCGGTATGGTGGACTACTGGGTTCCTACTATGTGACCCTTAGCACCAGGGTTATAGCTCAGCTTCTTTGTAGGCTTGAACTGTCTTTAAATCCCCTTTGTCCCATCCTTTTTTGTGAGTCCCAGAGAAATGAACTCCACTTTGAATATACTTACTCCAATAAGAGAAAAGAGGCACCTGAGTAGATGCCAGCAGGCAGTTCTTGAGTGACCGAGAGGGCAGCTCAAGGGAAGGGTAAATCCCTAAATACCTTGCTTTCCTAAGCATCTGCTGCTCAGCTAGCTGGGGACCTTTGGTCTGACCAGAGATGATTTTCTCATGTGCTGAACAGCAGTAGATAGAGGAAAGCAGCAGGGATGAAACAATTAATCAGGCTTCCTGTCCTAAATTTTTGGCATTCCTTTTTATGGATAATGAGAGCACTGTGTGACATAAATGATGGAGACATCATGCACACGAACACTCATAGGACTGATTGTTAGCAACTGAAATGTTGTTAATATAATCCTGTAATGTAATGTCAGAAATGGTACAAAAGTTGGGGCCTCACACCACTGCCACAGAATGCTGTTCATCCCTGCACACCTTGCTCAGCCTTCTGCATCCTTTGGTCTTCTAACTTGGCTTTGAAAAATCTTAGATAAGTTCCAGTTCTTTTCAGCCTGCTCATTTCTAGCTTTTCAGCAAATGTAGTACAAAAAATTTGTACTTCTAATTATTTCCTTTGCAAAGCAGAACCAAAATTTGCAACTTTTATGTGCTTCCAAAGGTGTTTCCCCCATAGATACACTCTTAAAGTCTCTCACAGGGAACAAGAAGTCATCTTTCTTATTAGATTGTCAGCTAAAGCAATCTAGGAGAACCAGGCATACAGTGTCCTCACAAGCTTACTAGAGGCAGGATGTGCTTAATTCTGTATATTATCCATGATCTCTGAATATTTGGTAGCAAAAATTCTCTAATGTGTCTAATAAGCAGAAGCATGGAAGGCTGAGTTTTATATAGAATGTAAAGAAGAGGTCCTAAGCCCCAGGACTGAAAAAGACAGAAAACTCTGCTGGCAAAAATAGAAAAAAAATTGAAAGTTTGGACCACAAAAGCACGCACCAACCTATTCTAGGTTTTCACTGTTTGCAGGGACCGTTCACCTTTTTACTTGTTGCAAGTTTATCGCTGTTTTATTGTGAGGATTAGCATAAGCATGCATTGAGCCCTAAACTTTATGAATAATAGCAGAAAGCTTATTTGCAACTGAAAACAGGCATTTTCAGCTAAGACTGAGGCTTTTTGGACTTACTCAGCAAACAGCAAGGGAAATCATGCAATTCAGCAGTTATAGCTCAGTATGCTTTTGGCTGTAGAACATGAAGAATGCACCATGATTAGTCAGATTTATACATAATGTATAGTATAGCAATGTCTGTGTCAAAATAAAATGTAATACAGCAATGTCTGCCTCAAGATCAGTTTGCAGGATGAAGCCAAGGATTTTGTGGTGCACAGCACTGGGATCACAGGTATAGTAATTCCAGTGTCACTCTTTGTGCAGAAATTCAGAAAAAAACCTTACTGCTAGAGTATACATCGAAGTCCACGTGGCAGTAGGTCTGATCAAATAAAAGCACAGTATGAGTCTATGTTTCATGTTTTAGGGGTTTTATCCCATTAAATGAACTTTTCATAACCTTTCAGGATCAGTATCAGTCCTGTCCAGGTTTCAAGACCTGCTCTGTTTCTCCCTTTGTGAAGAAGAAGAGTAAAAAACGTAGTCTTTGGTCTTCATATTGCAATTCTCATATTAACATCGTCAATAACTTTATGGCAAGAGTTTTAAGGAGCCACTTGAGATAGCATATACTGTTTGCTCTTTAGACAAATACTCTGCCTTTACCAGTAAAAGGATACTCTGATGTTGTTTTATTGATCTTCTTTCTTGCGTTTGGTTTGGTGGTGAACCTATGTACTTTGTGTTTGAACATCTGGGGCAGCGTTTACGATGAGAAAGCCATAAATTTTACTTTTTATTAGCTGCCCCTGGTTGCAAACAGATTCTCATCTGAAGATCTAACCTGCCTAGGTCAGAGACATAAATATTTTGGCAAGATTTGCTATCTCGCGTTACTCCCAGTTTTCAATCCCCCTCTTCACCCCTCAAAATATTTGAGCCATTCCAAACTTCCATTCACTGGGCCCCACTGTAATTTGCTTACAGGTCATGGACTTCCCCTTTCCAGTTTTTTCCTGTTAGTATTTGCCATGCTATCTGAAACAGACCTTCCTACATAAGGTGCTGCATTACCACAGCTCTTAAATTTGACACCAAAGAATGTGTTTTGGTTGCTTAATGAACAATGCGAATTTGGCATGCCAAATACTTGACATCCAATCAGGCCTAGCTCACTGGCAGCCTTGTAGAATATGAGAATATGGCATACCACGTTATCCAAGCAATTCTCCTACTGAGTTAGGAAATACTACAGACTTCTTATGGAAACGCAAATCAATGTCTATTGTGTTTCAGACCAGCATGGGCAGGAACTGTAAATTCTTAAACCAATAACAAAGGAAATCACTTGTGTAATGCCTTATACTGAGGACTGCTTCACTGACAGCCCACACTGATTGCTTGCTTTTGAGATTGAGTAACTTTTCTTCAGCCAACAATTCCCTTGTTTCTCACAGCCATTCTGATATGCCATCAATCTACTCTAATAGGAGCAAACCCAAATCCCTTTACTCCCTAAGAGCTGTTGGGCCAATATGTCGTCCCATCTGGCCTTTTTCTTAGCACAGAATTCCCAAGGCAGTACCATGCTAAAACTGATTGAAGGATGAAAGCATAATTCTTTCTAAGTACACATTAGTACCAAAAATGTGCCCTCCCTCTTTCATTGTCTTACTTTATAGGTTTTGATAACATTGCTTTCAAATTTGAAAAATTTGTATCATTTTTTTTTAAATGTGCTTTTTATCTAGTCTTAAGTAGTAGAGAATGTCCTGAAAATTTGTTGGAGGCCCATAATTTACTTCACACCTGGATGAAAACGCCAGATGGTTCAAAGTGAAACTTAGAACTATGAATCGAGAATTCCAGTGTTTCCACTTGTGTTCCTAGTGAAGCCATGTAACACGAAGTGGACCATCAAAAAAGATTGCTGATGTCAGAAGTACTTCATTAGTAGCCCCATGTGCATTAATTCAGAGAAGAAGAATGTCTCAAATGCATTGTATCCCTGCAATCCAGCCGGAGAATAATTTCATTAGTGCAAAAGAAATGACAGTTTTCTCAACTGTAATCCACTGAGGGTAATATGGGAAGTGTAAGTTGCACGCCGTAGCAAGAAGGCCATTTTGTTGTCATGGCCAGGTGGAACCCAGAGATTGAAAAGTGATATGAAAACCTGGAGTCCAGGTTCTGATATGGAATTAATAGTTTTGCACCTCTGAACTGTAGTATTACCTAGGGCCTACAGAGAAAATGCAGGTTCAGAGTTCGAAATTTCAGTTGAAGCTGAAACTTGAAATATTTCGCTATCTTTGTTACAGTGTTCAATATTAAGAATATTGTAGCATGTGTCCCCAGCTGTGGCAGTCTAAGCGCTTGATATTTCCTTCTTCTCAAAACCCAGTATCTGTACAGTGCTTTCTCCAGAGAAGAATGTGTAGAGGTGTGGTGACAGTTGGTGCCGTAAAGGTGATACTTTCTAAGTACATTATCTTGAGGATTTTGGTAGGCTTGGTGTTAGTAGATTCGAGGATATTTCAGCTCACTTTGTCTGGTTTTGAAAGACACTGTGAGTTCAGATTTCTTTATTATTATCTGAGGCAGAATTTCTGATTTCACCGCAGAATTTCAGAATTTCACCACATTGTTTCCAAATGCTGCTTTTAATTTTAACTTTTTTTATCAGCTTTTTTGTGTAAATTAAGTGATGTATCTTTGGTGTGCTAGTCTAACCTACAGTTTTGCACACTTAGAAATCCATCCCTATGGAATATGGTCATTTTTGTAGCACCTTCGACCTGGTTGAGGAAGGACAAACTAGAGGAGGACACCTTGCTTTTCCTCTGGTCTGACAGGATCTTCCTTCTGGGGATCTGCACTGTGGAGCACAGACAAATATTTCATCTTCCATCTGTGCACAGTGATTCCCAAGAATACAGTGCTACTTCCATGGCTCATTGTCTGAGCCTTAGGTGCATTTTATAGGATATGGTCTATAAACCCCAAACACGCCAGCAATCAATATGAATTTTCTTTCCTTTTCCCCATTTTCCCATTGATTTCACAACCTAAGTACTAAGCAGTACATGTGGAACTTGTTCTCCCATAAGACTAACAACCAGATTTTGAGTCTGGCTAATTTGAGTTTCAATTTTATTTTAGTCCAAATAAAGTGAGAATTGCATTCACTGATCCCATGAAGTTACTATGATATAAAAAGATGGGAGATCAGGAATCAGTGTTCCTTCAGCCAGTCATGATAGGTGTACATAGGCACTATTTTAAAATAATGTATTTATTCTTTCCTGTAAAACACTGTAATAACAAACTTCTATGAAGTCACATTTGTGCATGATGATTTATGTCCAGTGATTTCCACAGGTAGATGTGTAACTGTTTCTTTTCTGCTCTTTGGAGAGTTGAAGCGTATTAACTTTATGAACTTCATGGGAAAATTATTGCTTTTTAGAGGGATTATTCAATTACCCACTTAAGGCAAATGCAATAAATCTTATGTTACACTAAAGCCAAGCATTAATCAGCAGGCCCTGCAAGCATGACAGGTCTGTTCTTCTGAATGTCCAGCAGGCTTAAGACAGTATTCATTGTCTTCATTTCATTCCCCGGAGCTACAGGTGATCAATTCTTATTATTCTGCAGCAGTTTTTACTTACCAGCCTCTGTCTTCATCTTTGGAATTTGCTGTAACCCCTACTTGTCCTTACACATTTTGATTGAAATTTAAATTCTGTTTCCCTGTTAAATGAGTTCAGTACATTCAAACAGACAAAAGCAACATGTTTTCCACATAACTCCTATAATTATACAACATTTAGGAGTAGTTTTCAGTATTTAAAATAATATATTTAGTACAAATGTTCTCTGTTTGAATAGTTGATTTTCACTAGTGGCAAAAATTTATGAAACTCAACTTTGGTGCTTGTCAGTAACCTTAAAATCCAGATAAAAAGTTGCCATTTGCTCTTACAAAGAAATATTTTCAGCCTAAATATTAATCAGAAAATACATTCCCATATCATTTATGGTTTCTTTGTTAATGCATAGAGAATATTTTCTGTCTAGAAAGGGAAAATGAAATATTTAGGAAGGCAAGAATAAGAAAACTGTTTTCTGTACTAAGCCTTTGTGTGAGGTTTTATTTTTGCATTCGTATTTTAACGTATTTTGCACAGCTAAGTACATTCCTGGCAGTTACACTGAAACAGCTCGTTCCTCCTCAGTGTCTGTGTGGTGAAGAATTGCTTGCAAAGTCAGTGCAAGCAGCTTTTTGTTTATTTGTACTGGTTATCTTACAGACTGGAAAGATCCTATTACATTATATCACTGCACTCTGATGAATGTCAACAGTAATGAGAAGCTAAGAAAATATTTTTCGAGGATGTAAGTTAAAGCTGTCTTGGGGATGAAAAAATAGAAATAGTCACACTGCAAGAAGAAATCGGGGTGTATTTCCTTGATTAATGTGGCCTTTCTTGCTGTCGTGGTCCAGGCACTTTTATCCCGTGGTCAGTAGGTGGTGCCAGAGTCAAAGTAACCTCTCCTGGCTCTGTAAGGCACTTGCTGCGTTTGCCATTGGTGTTAAAAGGTGATTTCACACTGTAAAAATACTGATAGTGTATGTAGATATGCAAGAAAGAGGTTTTTTGTTAGAAAGCCCTGTCGGACAATTTCAAGATACTTGGTTTCATCATGAAATGGTTGCTAGAAGCTAAGCTTAGGCAGCCAAGAGCTGGGATGTCACAATCTAGGAGTAAGCTTGTCCTGAATCTGCTGTAGTTGATATCTGCAGATTTTACACAGGAGAGAAGTTGCTGCAGGAAACGGAGGGAAACGCAGATTTTAAAAGATCAAACTGATGGAACAAACCCTCACACATTCCAGCTCACTCTGTGTTAGTGTGTGAAGATCCCAACTGGAATGCAGGTGTGGATGCAGTAGTACAGAGCAAGTTTCAAATTGGCTCTGTTTGATAGCTATATTAAGGCAAAAGGCTTTTATTCCTAAACTATGAAACTATTTGAAGGTAAGATCAAATAACTACCATGGATTTTTTTCTACATGAGAAGATCATTACTAATTTTGTGGAAGACTGTAAATGTTTTTAGCACTCATTTCCTTGCAGGCATTTCTCTGAGGGACACAATCAGTGTGTTGGCTTGGTCAACTGTGTGCTGTGCTTGTGATTACTGATTGTGTATTTGTATAACTTTGGGTTGTGTGTACGGCTGCAAACTTCTGCTTTCCAGTATTTGGGCTGGGTTAATGTGATGCAGGACAAGCAGACAAACACCTTCAATCTTGCAGCATCTTCAGTGCTGCTCATGCATCCTGGCAGCACAGCTGTGCTGCCAAGTGTTCTTTCAGTGTTGTAGCCACATGGCCAGTGGTGTTTGCCCAACAGGATGTCATCTGTTATCTCAGTGGTAAAGATCATTCCAGAGACTCCAAAATGTTGCTGTATATGGCCTCCAGAATAGGACAGGGGGATTTATGGATTGCTGGCTACAGTCCAGTTTTTATCTGGGACAGATGACATTCTTTGGTTGTCCACTGTGAAATGCAATCAAGTGACTGGCCTAGTTTATCATACACTGTGATTGACACTGCAGCCTGGGAGCTGACTAACAAAATGTGTGACTCTGGTGGCATTCTATCAGCAGGCAGCTGTATTGCTGCTGGAGACTGCTGGAGATTGGCTGTGGCCACCATCTCCAGCATAACTTGGGTTGTCTAGAAGATCTTATCACCTGCCAACCTGAATGGGGTACAGACTGAGCCATGATTGTTATGTGCTGTGTATCTGACTCCCACTAGAATGCCTATTCAAAGAGCCAGTCAGGAACTTCCTCCTTACTTCACGGCTGTTTGATCTGGGGAATTGAAACGGTGTGAGTTACTCTGTATATTGTCCCTGTTTGTCCAAGTAAGGGCTTGGTAGAGTTATATACAACTACAGAGTTTTTTGGTATCTTTCTAGCCGGACTCTGTGACAATTCATGTATCCCTCCAGGCTTGTATGTAGCTGCCTGGAAAAAAAATAATGCTGTTTGGCCACAGTTACATAATATGACTTAGTTGGTTGTGGGTAGAACCATCCTAGTGCAAACAAATGGTGATTTTTACTGGTTACAGCAGCACATTTTTTAAACCTTCCTGCAGTTAAATGGAGTTTGAAAAGAAGGGTGTCCTTTAATAATAATGACTTTTTTTGTACAGCTTCCTGCCCTTAAATAACTCTGTACTTTGCAATCAGAAATAGTACCAAGGGAAGGAAAGTGATTAATCCAAGACTGTTTATGAACTAAGCGGCAGATCCTGGATATGAACTGCCTCTCTCAAATCCCTCTGAGTTATCCACAGAGCAGTTAAGAGTCACTGCATTAGCCACAGCCAGATAGATTTAAAAGAATTTATAAATAGAATAACCACGTGCTAATGGATATGAACCCATCAGACCACTTCCATGTTTGAAGGGATTTGGATACAGCACTCTGTGTAATTTCTTCACGTCTCTGCATTCAGGCTGCTCTTCCGTTCTCTGCAGACCAACCAGAGGGAAGGAAGTAAAACACTTCCTGCATGCAGGTAAAACTTTGCACAAAGTAATACAAAGATAATTTTAAAAATGAGACAAATACTTATTTAGTGACATGATCCAGAGTCGGTGCCAGTCCAGTTCATCCAGAAAGGAAACTCCCCCTCCACACTGCAGCAATAGTGAAGTATGGCTGCTCAAGCCACTGAGTTCAGTGATGGATTAGCACAATCACTTCCTGAGAGCCCAGAAAGTCTTTAACAGCAGAGGACCACCCAGCTCACTGGCTGCAGGCTCTCCAATCACAGGGAATATTTCTGACATCCTCAAACAAAATCTAAACTGTAGTGAAAGGTCAACAGCTAAACCTGTGAAATCTCAGAGGTCTAGCAGGGAACAGAGCAACCCAGATGACTGTGTGCATTTTGTCTTGTACTGTGGCTTGCGACTGGGTATTTTCTTCAAGGTTTTGTGGATAAAATGGGTTGGGCTAGATAAAAGTGACTGAAGAGTTATAACCACCTAAAACCCCTTTGGTTTCCAAGGCTTGGAACCTTGTGGCTGCAATACTCTAATGGAAAATATTTGCGGGCTGGTTAAATCTGTGGCCATTGTAAGTGAAGATAAAAGAAATATTTAATAATACGTTCCCGCTGTTGTCCAGCACATTGCTGCCTGCATGAAAGCATGTGGAGTCCTCTCCGTAGCCAGTGGAGGTAACTCAATGCAATCGGGTGGGAAAGAGGGTGTCACTGCTTATAATTCAATTGTCACAGAGTGCCTGGGGTCATTCCAGCAGACAGGGTGTACAGCTTCGAGATCTGAAAGGGCTTTTGGTGATGTGAAACATGCAGTTGCTAAATGCTGGATTTGATTTGTTTGTTGGAACCTCAGAATAAAGAGGATAACTTTAAAAGGGGTGTTAATTCCTTGGCCAGGGACAGTTGCCATCTCACCAGAGGCACATGTGTGTAGGATTAGCTCCTCTCCTAGGCCCTTGAAGCTGATCTGTAATATGAAAGAAAAATTTTGAAGCGAGCAGAATCTGTGCTGACCCTCCCATATGAGGGGTAAGACTGGGCACTGACCATGTGGGTGGCAGAGTGGAAGTTTCCATGAAGTATGGGTGGGAGCTTCTCTAATAATTTCCATTTACAGTGGTTCCAGTTGCAGAAGGTTGGCTCACTGGCAAGGACAAGTGCCCCATCCCTGATCCCTGTCTTGTTCCATCTTGTTTGTTTATGGGCCCTTGTTTTGGGTACCTAAAAATAACAGCCCTGCTTAATTCACTGTGACCTCAAGTGTGCAAGATGCCAGTCTTGTGATCAGTGCATGGCCATGCCTATTCCCTTGGACACGGGATGGTATTTATGGCAAGGTCAGAGATGACTGCGTATCCCAGGCTCATCAGGACATCTGCACAGCCCACTGGGGTGGTGATCCATATAGAAAATGATGGGAACAGGTTGGTGATGCTGACAAACAGAGGAAAAGAAGCTGTGGTTTCGTGAGTGCACATCCCTGCTTCGAAACCCAACATTCTTTAGCTGCCGTTACGAAATCTTCCTGGTGCAGCACTGCTTTGAAAGATGCAATCTGCAGATGCTCAATGTGGGCTCAATTTTCCCCACATCATGATAAAGTTAGAGATGAAGCATTTCCGTTTGTTTTTATCCATGGTGAAAATTTAAAAAAAAAAAAAATCATTAAGGCACAAATAACCTCATATAAGATTTTTGGTTTTTTAAAAAAAGGTTGTTTTCCTTCATCCGATCCAGGCTTTCATCTCCTTAAATGTACATATGGACATGGTCAAACTTCCTCTGACTGACTTGGAAGCTATTTGAATATTGAGAGTGTGGAATTGTGACCACACGTGTTCTATTAACACTTTGCAGAGGAGAATTGTGTGTATGTGAGAGGAAAATCAGATACGTGTATGAGGTGAAAATGGAAGCAGTTGGAAAAGGCTGGAAAGAAATAAGGGAGACAAACAAACCAAAATAATATTTTTATGTACGTAGTGAAATACATAATATAAATTTAGTTATATAGACCATCTTCTAGTCCATCATTTCTCAATACATAAAAAAATTGCTCATAATCCACTTGAAAAATAACTGAGTTGCTCTTTTAGTACAAATACTGCAACAAATGCTTTTAATTTGCAGGCAGCAAAACGATAGTGAGTGACTAGACAACATGAAAATCAGACCTTACAACTGTCAGAACTGTGCAAAGGTCACAAGATTTTTCCTTTTTTGTGGCAATAGAAATGAAAGCTTTCAGTGTAAACCAAGAAAAATTACCTGTCTTCCTCTAAACTATGACGTATAGATGCCATTTCTATCTCCTTTTGTCCACCTATTTAAACACACACACACTCCATGCAGCAGTGATAGATGTAGGAAGAAGTATTCCAAATATCAGATGACCTCTTCTTTATATTGTGGGACACTTTCATACTTTTAGATTTTGAATGTTGTGTTTGTCTGGTGGTTTTTAAAAATTCTTCCACTCAGTGCCTCTGAGGCTCCTTTATACTCTTACAAATCCACATTTCCCACAGTTTTTGCAACTTGACTTTTGAATGGATTTTGCTGGTTCTGGTACTATACTCATTTTGACTTGCAAGTCCAAGGTATCCTCCTGCAGACCCTACTGCAATTAAATATATATATGTAGGGTTTTTAGCATAGCTACCACATTCTCCTAAAAAGTAAGCTTTTTCTTTTTCTTTTTTTCCCCCCCTCATTTTAAGCTTTCCAAATAAGGAATTGTAGGGAAAAAGGGGAACATGCAGAGGAAAGGGCTTCCAGGCAAAAGATGAGGATATGAGTAAAAATGTCTCTCATTTTTTCTTTCTCTCTGAAATGTAGCATGAAGTGAGGGCAGTGACTGTGATAATAGAGGCAAATGATAAATGAAAAAAATGACACTTCAACATAATCTAGATAACAGGAAAATTTTAAATGGACAATTTAACATGAGAGTCTGCATGGAATTATTTTTCATTAAACAATCAAAGCTTGTGATAATGCAAATGGAATCCATTTTTAGCTGCAGGAAATTTTGAGAATTCCAGAGGAATAGAAAATATGAGAATAGTAATATCATGATGGTAATTCACAGTAATTATAGAAAAGCATAATTGCACAACACAAGCACTAATCAAAGCTCAGAAGAGTACTTTGGCACTCGTTAGGGTTTCAGAGCTATTAGCATTTACCTTTGTCATTGGGCACCTCACAACAAGCATTATTAATTTCATGTCAATCCAGAGCATAATTTCCCTGATCAAATATCAGTTCATTATAACCAACCACCAAGACTGACTTATCTGACATGGATTTCTGCCAAGTATTTTAAAAAGAGAGCTTTTCTGGGGACTGCTTTGCAGGTAGAAATGTTGCCCTTGAACTTAGGTGATCTCTGAAGGTTTGTGAGCTATCCTCTCTGTATACAAATTCCATCAATTTATTTGCATCTGCTGGCCTAAAAAAGCTTCAGAGCGTTGCCCAATCTGTCCTTCTTCCTATCTTACAGGAGATTTTCTGAGCTTCATCCATCTGTGTGTGTGTTAATAATCAAATTAATATTGAACTATGCAGGTATCTTGTGCTGCTGTGCTCATGTAAACATGCACGAGATATGTGCAACATATCTCGTGCATGTTTACATGAGCAGCTCATCAGTTGTGCTCCCTGGAATTTCTAACCTGATGTACAGTTAGCCCTGCATTATTCTGTGTGGAGAATTTGTGTCATTTGCTTGTTGGGTGCTTATTTTGGCCCCTGCTGACCAGCTATGCTTTTCTTCTGCACCTGCCCTGAATTCCTAATGTGAGGAAAAGAACATTTTGCAGCTCATACCAAATGGTGATGGAGGTGAAGGGAACATATGAGCAAATCAAAGTTAATTTAAGGAAGAAGAAGAACAGTATGGAATATTCTCTTAGGTTTAGTAGAAGAAACACTGTGTTTTGTGCAGTAAAGGAAATAAACAAAACCAGGTCCCTGAACATAAAATGGGACCCTCTGGGCCTTCTTTATTCTGCTTATAACCTTTTTTGTACACCATTAAAAAAAAAGAATCTGTTCTTTTACTGAACGCTTGCAGACTTTAACAAGTTCTATACCATATGTGTAGCTCTTGAAGGGAAGGGATCTCTATAGGAGAAGACAGTGGCTGGTAAATAAAAGAATACCTCAATTTATTGTTCCATTAAGCAAGATACACCTTATCAACGTGCAGGTGGGTCAGGTACCAGTGTTGGAAATAGTAAGTTTTGACTTAGCTTTTCCTTTCCCTAGCTCACTCAGTGTCACAGTGCTGTTCTCTGGCTTGTGGCAGGATTGTTTCTCTGTTAGCAACTTATTTTTTAGCACAGCATTCTGACACCTTGACAGTTCATGTGCTAAATCAGACTTCACAATTACTGGCAGGCAGCTATTAGATGTATTGCACTTAATTAACTTTGCACCTAATTACAAGCAGCGCTGGCCGATTACAAAGGGCATAAATATATTAGTGCCCTGGCTGTCACATCATGAAAATGGCTGTTTGAACAAGTCAAGCAAAAGCAATTACCACATTGTGTGCATGGTGAAGTGTGGCAGAGTGCAGAAGGAGGGATGAACTGGGGTACTGTTTATAGGAATTTCATTTCGCGTGACCCAGATGAGCAAAAAGTATGAGGAAAGATTTCCTTTCATTTGTATGAACACTTCATGTGTGTGGAGGAAGAGCAAAAGTTACATAGTGAGAGCTGACTTAAGTTTTGTTGGTTACCTACCCCGTGTATCTTTAAATAAAGCATGAGGATTGAAGTGTTAAGGAGGAAAAGCTGTCTAACATGAGATAAATGCTACAAATTATAAACAAAACTTGTGATTCAGAATGACACAGTGCAACTATTACTTATACAGTAGTTGCCAAAATGAGAAGGAAAGCAGTATTTGGTGTCCTCTGTAGAGGAGTATCTTGTAAAGAACAAATGTTAGCACTCAGCTGGCATTCTGTGGAAATCTGTTTTGCGTTAGCACAGGAAAAAAACATCTCTGCTGGAAAAGTAAGCAAGGCATTTGGAGCAATATTTAACATTTTGTCAGTGGCTTTGTAAACAAGAGTCTATATGAGAGATGTTTCCTCCTGTATCAGGTTTCCGTTCCAACCACCACATGCTCTCTTTTGCAGGGGAAAATAGACCATGTTATACAGGTGGCTTAACTTACTGTTGTTTTTTGTGCAGCCATGGAGTAATGTTGCCTTCGTTTCGCAAGAATCCTGGCCGAGGAGAAGAGCTGAGAACTGTTCAATATGTTAATTTTTTTTTCATTCCTTTTTCTGCTTTGCAGCACAATAGTCTCTGAATTAGTAGTGTTTTGCAAAGAAAAACCCCGTTTGTTTTCCCTTTCAACAAAACTTCATTAATCACCAGTGTGTAGACAAACCAACATAAGCCCAGTCATAGGAATTTGATGGTCAACAGACTGTACTATCTGCTCTTTTCAAGGTATTTAATGCTTTGTACTGAGGTCCCACAGTTTTATATATAAAGCCAGTTTTATATATAGTGGCCAAAAAAGGTCACTAGAACTTGACTTTGTTTGAGGCAAGTGGAAAGAAACAGAGGGAGTCACAACGTGGTGCTAAATTAGTGGCTGTAGGGCTTGTACACTGTTGTTATTTACAATCTCTGAATAAAGAGTGCTGTGAGGATGTATGTAAACCTTTCCCAGCCCTGAACAGCCATTCATTGTTATTCACTTCTCAATAGGCTGGCTGTGGTGTTTTTGATAACTCACGGAAAAGCAGTAGTAGGTGGCCTTAAACAGAAGTCTTGGATGCCTTTGTAATTGTGCTTGCATGAAAGAGTAGACTGCTTTGTGTGCCGCAGCATAAAGCAGCAAGTGGGGAGATAATGTGTTTTCAAATACAGCATTACATCACTGCTGAAAACATTGCTCAGTTCATTAAGATCTTGGGTGGCCAGCAATTTTTACTGTGTATAAAATTAGAGACATTGCTGTAGGGAAATAAACCTGTGCAGGAAAGTGTCCTGATGGAAAGGTCTGGGGGAGGCAAGCACTGGCATTCACGTAGCTTATGCCAGAGCCGCTCCTTACTAAAGTGAGGAACTCGGCCCAGGAGAGAAGATAAATCGGTCAGGTGCTCATGTAGAGCTCTATGATTTCAGTTTTGAAGGGCAAAATATAACTTTTTTCACTGTAGGCTACAAGGGATTTATGTGAAGTAATGTGAAATAATTGACTCTTCCAACACACCAAGTGAGTTATGTCCAACACTAAGTGTGTTAGAATGTTACTTTCTAATTGAATGCACTAGAACTACCAAATAATGCATGAATAATGTCTGAAAAATAAATCTAAAACTTCACGCATTTAAGGAAAATGAAATAAAACACCAGTGAAAACTCTAGCAGAATAGGTCTATTTTATGTGCTTGAGTTTTTCTCTGGTATGGGTGATCATAAAATCATTTAGGTTGGAAAAGACTCTTAACATCATTGAGTCCACCTGTAAACCTAACACTGCCACTTCCACAGCATTTCACTAGCCTCCATGGAGTTCTTGGCTTTTCCCCGTTTATCATGTTTGTACTGAAAGAACTGAGCTGATTATCTGCTCCTTTTATTCTGTAGATGAGATGTTTCTCGGTCATGACTTCTGAAAACTTAGAGCTGTACTGGGCTCCCAAGATCCAAGGATGCCCTCCTACCTTGTCTTTTATCCTGCCTTGGAAGCATCTAAAGGAAAACTGGAAACTGCAGTGATACATGAAGAATTGATAGGTATGTAAAAGACGTAACCCTCTGTTAGACTTTGTCCGAGTCTGCTTTGTTCCCAAAGCTGCAGACTTAATAGTTTGACTTTTACACTCTGTTGTAATGACTCTTTCCATCTGAGTGCATCATACTGTAGGAAGCTAATTGACTTTGACTCCTCTGCTTCTGTTCTCAGTGGGTGATGCCAGTTGTAATTCTCTTATTGATTGTTTAGAGCAATTAGCGGAAAACAAAATTTTCCAAAGAACAGATAATTTGGTTTTCTTGCACTCCACCATTAAAGCAACAATTTGTTATCTAAGAAACAATTTGTTATCTGGGAAAAAAATTAATAGAAAACACATTCCATCTGTTTATTAGCTGAAGAGAGACAGGTTACCTCATCATTAATGTCATCGGTAATTAGCGCTCTTGAGCTGCCACCATCTGCACCAGGGGCTGGCAATCTGTCAGCACCTTCAAATGCCAGGGCTGATTGTGCTTGTCTGTGCCAAACAATGGGCAGGCTGTATGTGATCCCCACACTTGTAAACAGTAGTTGGCTAATGCAATTTAACTGCACAGGTTTGTTATATCTGTGACTGCCACCCTGGGAAGGACACGAGACTTTAAACCTCCAGGGCAATTCCCAGTCACTGGGTCACCAGCAGCAGGCTCAGAATGCCACTCTCAATTAATCAGGTTTCTGATGTCGCAACTGGTTTTTGTTTCCATTTGGGACAAGGTTTGGAAAGGCAGTGTGGTCAAAGTGGCAGGACCTGCGCTCACATTCCATCAGCATCACAGCCCTCCATGATAACCAGCAGATAAACCCTGATATTGGAGAGGCTTCTTAGTTGCTGTTGAGTAGGTAATGTGCTAGCTCTGCTAGCTCCAGACTGCAAAAAATTAATTCTACTTTATACCAGGTGAAATCTCTTCAAATAATAAAAGAACCCCAAAAACAGCCAAGGATAAAGGAAATAATTCTGTAATATTTAGACACTAGTCTTAGTGTTTTACTGACTTTTGATTGTTATTCAGTTTGATTTTGTAGTTTTATTTTGAGGAGAAAAGGTTCTGAAAATTCTCACTGCTTAATAAAATTGCCTGTGAGGGTCAGAGAATTTTGAGATCTCACATGCAGGGATTTGAAAGCTTATGTAAGAATAGCTGTGCTTAAGTTTGCATCGTAGTTATTATAAAGTAAATGATGATACTTTTAAGTGGCTAGAGAGTTACTTGTTTTGTAGTTTTTCACTGGTGCTCTTCTATTCCATGCATTCAGTCACTTGGATAATACATACACAAGTACAAGTGAGAGTTAAATGCTTTCTTTGGCACATGCTTTGGAAGCCTACATTGAGGTGTATTCATTCAGGTATGGAAATTATATTTAGGAAATATCTACTAATAGTGCTTATGGCGAAGACTTGGACATTTTCTTCTTAAGGGCCAGTGGAGCACGAAGCTATTAAAAGTGTGAGTTCCCACTGGCATTGAAGAAAAATCCATTTCGTATCTGTAAGGTGGAGAAAAATTTCCAAGGCACTGCCAGATGCTTGCTTTTGGTGCTCGAAGCCTAAATACATCCAGGGAGCAGTCTCTTTTTCTGATGTGAGAACATGGATTTGCCGTTGGAAACTCTGGATCTCAATCAAAGGTGAGAGGAATCAGGAATTTCAGAGTCACTGTAATGCATTTGTAAGGACCTGGTGTTAGCAAGAGGTGTAGTTGGATTAGTTGGTCTCTTAAAAAGGGACAGAAATAGGTCATTGGAGGCAATAGCAAAACAGGAAAGAGTGTGAAGGATACTAAGAAAGCTGTGATGTCTCAATATTAAGTCCCTCTTGCAGAGAAGGTTCTGGATGTATATATATATCTCTAGATACATAGCTTGGAAGATGAATATAAGGAAGGAGATGAGTCATCAGATACTTCTATTTTCTTTCTCATTACATTATTTTTCTAAAACGTTTACTTACAAAAGGTGGTTTGCACTCATATGCTGATCCAAAGCAGCTTGAATCTAAATATTGCTTTGTGTTTCAATAGTTTTTAGGCCCAAGCATCTTTTCCAGTGCTTTTGCCTAAATTTATGGCATGCAAATCTTTACAGAACTTGCTGCCTTCCGATGCCGTAAGAAATCATCTGGCGTAAGGAGCATAACACTACAGACAGAGTAAACACGCCATGAAAAAGTCAGGTATTTGATATCCAGTAGGAATAGCAGTCTGGTTTATAAGAATCTTTTGTTCTTCCATTTATTTTTGTGTCATTTCGGTAGTTTTTTTGAATGGTGTGCCAATTTGTGTTTTATAGAATATAATTTTAAAGATACACACATATTTATCCTGAGGTATTGATGGATCAATACAGTCATTTTAGCTTTGGGATTAGGGGAGGAAAAAGAGGTTTTAGTTGCAGTATAGGCATGTTCTAGACTACAACTGTAACCTCTCAGTCACTTTTCATATCTGATGTGGAAAAACATCACCGATACTAAAGTTAAATGTGATGCCAACACTGTAAATCCAGTGTAAGGATTTATTGTATCACTGAGCTCTTTAAAATGTTAACATTCCTTGGCTTCACTTAGAAGCATTAACTAATTCCAGGTGAGTCACCTCAGACAACAAAGCCCACTGTTGGTAGACATCTATCACGCAGGGCATGAGGTAACAATTCTCAGGGGGCACGTGTGGATGTGAGAATATTTTGTTACAGTGTGGTGACCAGCATTCCTTTATTTCTTGTTAGTTTATACTGCACTCTGTTATATGAAAATTAATTTCTGTTAACTTCTACAGTCAGGTAATGTACACATATCACTTAATGAACATAATATACCTTAAAATATTAAATTACAGCCTTTCTGCCTCCCAGGCAGACTGTCGGACCTGGTGGTATAAATTAATATGTAATGCTGCACAGCTAACAAATTCCTTTTAGCCAAGAGAACTGAAAGCAGCTCCCAGAGGCAGGGCTGGAGTCTTCTACTGGAGGCTACTGAAATCAATAGAAAGACTTATAATGACTTCATTAATTGCTAAAATAAGGCTGGGGATGGAAGACAAAGGTCTGTGGGGAAAACAAATTAGAGAGGCAGGGTACACCTCTCCAGTAAAAGTGCAAGTTCTTGGAGATAAATATGCGTTCATCGTACGCTGCCCTTAGTAACTGTTCTCATATATTTGTACGTGGCACTTTGTATATATTGAGCTATGTATTTGTATATATTTAGCTGTCTTCAGGCATAAACCACATGCATTGTTTCTACTTGAGCTAAAGAGGAAAGCTTAGTGTTGTCATTCTCATCTCAAGGGATGGGAGCCATGCTCTGAAGTACAGGGGGCTAAAGCCATCTCAGGTCTCCCAGGTTTCCCACCTGGCCTGTGGATTGTGCTTCCTGGCAGGAGTGAAGGTGATGAGAAGTGAGCAGTCCCTTTAGATTAAACAAGTAAGAAGCTAAACAACCCATGATATCATTTTCATTTAGAAAAATAGGATGTAATCATAAAAGATTATTATAAATTTTTTCTTGATTGTAAATAATATGCAGACAATGGATAATTAATTGCAGGCAAAATTCAGTTAAGAAAGGTCATCGTGAATGTGCCTTATTTTATCTGTGTCTGTGATTATCACTGGTCAGATGTAATTACATACTTGTCAAATTGCAGCTGTGGAAAATGGGTTAAATGTCACTGTAAATTTCAGGTTTTAAAAAAGTAATTATTATGTATTTCTTGACTATTTTTAGGTTAAGGGGATGTTTTTGTCTGATAGTACAAGCCAAAGCTTAAAGTAATCAGAGGTGACTCAAAACATGCTCAAAATATCCATTTAATTTTACTAAGACTTGGACCTGACTGTAGGAGCAGAAATGTTTTAGCACATATACAAAACCTTGCAGCTGGCAGTCTTACATAGATGCCATGGCAAATTAAAATTTAATAACAAAAATACTGCTCCTTCTGACAAATGAGCAAAGTGATGTCAAATAACATCACTGAGTACTCATAGAAACTATGTGAACTCGATTGTAGGCAGATAAAATCTGGGATCTAACTGTTAATACTTACATTAACAGAGGCTAAAGAGGTTCAGAATTGCTTCTTGCCCGAGTAAGTGACTATCAAAGCAGGAATCTGGGCCTTGTTTTAATCACCTTTGTGACAATCTAGTTAGATTGTTGAATCATGGGTATTTTACCAGCTGCACTTATTTCTGATTGCACACTGGTATTGGGCCCCAATGTAATGACTGCTACTGAATGTGACTTCCAAGTCCAGTAGGTATTTGTATGGACAGGATTATCATCCCCCCTGATGTTAAAAGGAATAGCTGTAGGCAGCAGAGTTACTTGCAAGGGTGAGGGTATCAGGACATTTGGGAGTTGTTTTAGCTGACAGACACTGACTAATTCTGGAGCATCCTGCATGACCTATGAATGCAGATGTCTTGGCAAAATAATTAGGCAATATTTATAATACTGAACACCAACTCCAAACTTTTTAGCTTGTCTGGTTTTATTTCTCCCAGCTTCCTCCCTGCCCTACACAGCTTTTCTTTGTTCTGTGCTGTTGTTGGATAAATCTTCAGATTTATTGTATCAACAGTCATCTTCTGAGATTCTTTTGAGGCGTGCTGGCACTGGCATTTTCAATCTGTAAAGCTGTCCATGATGCTTTAGCATAACCCTCTTCTGGCAGTGCTGGGTATCAGATCTGAGCAAAAGCAGCTCAGGTTTCGTGTTACCTGCTCATATTTCTGGGGATCCAAAAACGAAACCCTATTTGCCCAGAATGTTTTAGTGTATTCCAAATGCAGGAAAGGTGGTTGTGAATCTGAATCCTTCATCCATCACAGCTGCTGGAGGTAGAGCGTAGCTGGGACAAAGCCAACCCCATGCAGCAGAGCTAAACTGTGAGCTAAGGAAAAGAGAGGTTTGTAAGAATGGCCATTGGTAGAAATCCACTGAAGTGAACAGAAGGATTTCATCCATAGGAAAATCTGCTCACCTCCTTTGACCACAGGCTGTGAAGCTTCACGCTCTTCCTCCCCTTCATATCATGACTCATCTCATGTTGAAGAGTTACACCCCCCCACCAAAGTAGAAAAATATCTAGAAAAAATGTACTGGATCTTCTTTCAGCCTCTTTTCTGCTGGGAAAGCTTGGCTGACAGGGATGTAGAGACACCACTAATAGTGACCTGCGAGTTGAAAAAATTATCAGGGATTTTTTCTTTTTTTTTAATGGTTGGATCATAACAAACTATTTTGGGTACAGACCACTCTTTAGTAAATGTAGCCCCACCTAAAATAGCTTTTTTGGTATGAGCCAGAGCTGTGCCCTCAAGCCAGAATAAACTTTCCTCAGGTCCTAGTGGACCTGAATTAGCCATCAGACCCTTACTTTATTGACATCTTGGTAAGATAGAGAACTGCTTTTTATTTTTGCCAACTTCATTAGCTCAAATAATTAAAGTTTAGAACTTCACAATCACTTCTCAGTGATAAAGGGACACTTTGTTTTGGCTCATGTTCTCTGAGATGGGTGATTTTTGAACATCCACTTGTGATGTACAGTTTCACAAGTGCAGTCCTTGGAAAATTTCACCAAATTCTTGATGCAAATAGGCATGCTTATTTTTGGATGTTAGACTTATAACTCACTATTATTTTCAATTCTTTGAGAATTTTTTTTAATGGGGTTGATCTGATATAAGAAAAGAGGAAAGCTTTTCCAGTCTAGATTGCATATGCAAGCAGGAACGGAAATTGCCTACGGAGCCTTCATGCTTCAAGTGCATTGTGTGATTCTTTTGATATTCAGCCATGAACACATTCTGTGTAATATTCCACTCCTTTTGTTTCATGGTATCAAGTGAAGAGTGAGACATTAAAAGCAGGGCTTAAGAGAAATGAAAAATGTCAGTAAAAGCAGCTGATGAAAACCTTATTAAGCAGCTATGCATGTTAGGCCGTGTTCCTTCTGTAATGTATATGTTTGTAATAACAGCTTGCAATTCTGCTGGGACCTATAAGTAATGAACAAAATTGGTCAAGCAAAAAAAAGAAGTTATTGGATACTTGAGTGCTGTTGAGTCCCATAATATGCAAACTGTACATCTGCATAAAATAAAGCTGTGCCCTGCTGGTAGCTTTTATACTGTTCCACTTGTGTGCATCGATTTGTTTGTGGGATTGAGTTTACTCTGGTAAATCTTTTATGGTGAGAATTATGTCCCAAATTTCCATAAGTAGCCAACATTCATTGTCAATGTCAGTAACAAGGCAAAATGTAAAACTGAACGTGACAGGCAGTGTCTCCAAGGAGAAAGTTGCCCCTTTACCTTCAGTGGAAAGTTTCTGGTGTTAATATATTTTTCCCAGTGGAGGAACAAAATGACGAGGGGAGAGAATGATCAAAGCATTGCAAATGCTATGTGAAGGAAGCTACAGTGTGGACTCAAGTCAAAGGACACCACTTGAAGAGTTAGGCTGCACAAAAGAAGGAAAAAAAAAAACAAACATTGACAAAGTCTAGTAAAGGGGATCTACTAATTTGCCTAGAAAGGCAAAAACTAAAGAGGCGTAAAGAGAGTCTAAAATTGGTAAAGAAACAAAACCTGTTGACTTGGAGCAAAAGTTGCAAAAAGGCGTTATGTACCACAGTACTAAAAATTACTTGCTTGAAGGCTCTTAAAATAATGTGAATAATAAATAAAAGCAGAAACCTGTGCTCAGCAAGGTTTTGAGATGGGACAAGCATGTTTTACTAGAGCCTTGGGCTCTGTCTTGGTTCTACTCTGTCAGAAAATGATGGTTGATCTGAGGGAGCTGCTTTGGGTAAACCTGATGATGGGAAACTGGGGGAAATTGTGAAGCTAGAGAAGTTACAGTGAGAAGTGGAGTATTTCCTTGCCTCAAGGAATATGAAAAAGGAGAAGGGTGGACAGATGGAGTGATGTGGGGGAGGAGATTACTAGATTGCAAAGATCTTGCTCTGTTGGAGCAAGTGCTCACTCCGCTGGATGGATTGCTCGGCATGGGGAGTGCAGTGCCTGTCAGACGCCTGTGCATGTGGTCTTGAACTGCACTCCTGGACTTCAGCCACGGGCTTTTGGTAAATACCTTTTGAAAACATGGTGTTATAGGATCTGCCTTCATGGAACTCCCTTTGCAATAAATAGACTTTATGGGGTGTACTCTGGGGGCAGATGATGATTTATGTGCTCAATAATCTTTTTTCTGCCCTGTGGAGAAATCTCTAGACTGGCCAGCAGGCCTAGGATCAGGGAGGGTGCTAGGCTGCTGCTAGAGTGGTGATTTTATACTTAAGTACTTGGGTTTCTTTTTGGTCCTGCCATCACCAATATCAGCTTTTTTGTTTGTTTCTTTCTTAACCTGTGCAAGACAGGGACTCGTCTCCCCTGCTGTTGGCCATTATTTAACATCTTCCTGTGGGTACTGGAGACAGCCTGGACAACTCCATTCCAGTTATCTTAAGAGTGTCAAAATCCTCTTTGCTCTTTACACTATGAGCTGGAGCTCAAGTCTTTGTACAGCCTGAGCAGTTTGGGAAAGATACTTTCACTGTGAATTGCCAGGAGAAAACAGATCTGACAGTATGAGAGCTTTTCCTCGTGTTTGTTTAAGCATTAAGTAAAAAACTACAATCTGTTTGGCTTCAAGGTAAGGAGAGGCAGCATTTATACAACTATGCCCAAGTACGTGACACAAAATGCAGGTATACTGTTTATCTTGTGGTCTGCAGAAAGAAAAATATCAAATGAACTTGTCTATTCTTTATTGTAACAGGCAAATTCTCAGTGTAATGCTATTTAAAATTCAAGTGTCCTCTCTTTTTAAATATTAGATTGACAGACAGCAAGTAAGTCTTAAATTTGGTAAATACTAAAGGGGTGAAAATTTATTTTTTCTACTTGTCTCATGTGTAATCATGTGTAGCACCTAACAAACTCCTTTCAGTCCTACACAAAAGTCTATAATATATCACAGAATTAGCATCACAGGTGGCTTGTCAGTGAGACAAGAAGTTCAGCTTAAAGAATGACAGAGGTCTATTTTGTATTCCCTTAACAACTGTATAGTCTGCAGAAAGATGCAAATAGTTGAATTCAAATGGCTCTTAACATTCTTCTTGAGTACTGATATAGTAAGGAAATAATGCCATAAAAATTTACAGTAAAAGGGTACATTACATTCTCTGGGTACTAAAGTTTTAATTTGTTAGCCACACAGGCACTGGGATGGGAGACTGGAGAGCAGTGTAAAGGGATACCAGTCCAGGCACAGCCAAAGGAAAGGTACACATTAAAATAATGATTTTCAATTTTTTGGGGGGGCCAAACAGAGTATGCTTAACCTGAACCACATTCTTACAACCCATGATGCACTGAACCAGGTGAAGTTACAGTTTAATGTTTGCCAGCAGGCCAGTGAGGGTGACGCAGGTCAGCTGGAAGTGAAGCAGAGGGTAGGAGCAGAAGAGAAAGGAACAGGATGAACTGGTACAGGAGAACTGTAACAACAGGGCAGCAGAGCAGAGACAGATGTTTGGGATGGAAACAAGATTGATTGCTCAGAGAGCAGAGGATGAAGAACCATCATTCCACAGTGTCGTATCTGAGATCTGCCAAGGCAGGCTGGGAAAATTAGTGACATCCAGGTGAAATGTGCAGCAGCACAAATGCAACAGCTTTGATGCTCTTTTCACCTTTTTTCCTGTGTGCTGCTCTGGCTTAAAATATTTATGGAAGTTCAGCCTTCAGTGTTCAGTTCCAAAAATCTTAATGAGTGGCAACAGATATCCAAAAGTGGCCTCAAAAGAGTAAATGACAGATTTCTTTGTTCTTTTAAAGTAAATGAAACAATTAGTTGAAATGAAGCACTTCATCACTGAAACCCAGAGGAATTTCTTGGCTGCTGACAAATCATGAATAATAATAACAGTGCAGAAAAGGAGGAGTAGTCATGAGAGTAGATAATCTATGGGTGATGAATAAAAGCCGATTTCAAGGACTCTTGAGCTGGGTTAACTTCTGCTGAAATGCTCAGTTTCTGTTTCAAAGTAAGCCAAGAGTGTTACAGTAGATTGTATGAGCTCCTGCAAAGCACTTCATGTACTCATTCCTATAATAAAAAACTGATTATTCTCCAATTTCATGTAAAGTGTGGTCAGTGGAGCTCTTTATTAGCTGCAAGCACGTTCACTTGCAAATGTAGCTTGAATTGTATAAGGACGAGCTAAGCTTTCTGCTTTTCTGCTCCCTGTTAAAGCCTGTTTATTTTATTTTGCAATCATCTTGCCCATCTGCACCACATTTTTGTGTTGGCTTGGCTTCCTGTCCTGGCTGACTGCACTTGCTCAGGGCACAGGTTGTGTCCTTGTGGCTGTTGGTCATGCACACTTTATCTGCAGCCTTTCAGCAAACAGGGCTTCATTCCTTCATTCCTGGTCAGCTTCAGAAATGAACAATATTTTAAGAAAAGTCGACTCCTTATCTTGTGAGAGAACATGCTGAAATGCAGTGAAGGGGCTTTACATCCAGAACATTTCAGAAAGAATGAAACAGAAAAAATCATGTGGTCCTTTAACTCTTCCTGATCCCTATTTTAGAAATCTGTATGTTTTAAGGAAGTTGTTAAATCAGGTATAGTTTGATGAGATGCAGTTATCACAGATGAAATAAAAATTTATCTGCCTGAAAACAAGCAGATCTCCCATTTGCTGCCGAGTTTCTAATCTGAAGGACACAAAACATTATTCTTCACTCTTGAACTGTGTCCTTCATCCTTAAGGCTTCAATGGTTGCACAAGAACAGGAAATGTGGGAAACGGGGAAAGAGAGTGTACTACACCTGCACTTTTGTCCATTTGTTTGAGCTGGTTTTGGTTTGCACAGACCAGGAGTTGTCTCAGGACAGTGTGTACACTCGTCCCCTGTTCATATTTTAGGGGCAGTTGTGTGCTTGGGTCACACAGTGGAGCGATTTGTGGACTCAGTTGCTTTGCTGCTGTGTGTGCCCTAATGGAAATAGTCTGACTGTGCCAGCAAGCCCCAATGTGCCAAAAGTACAAGGTGTCATTTTCCTGTAAAACTGCTAAAGGCTGTGTCATTAACTGTCACTGAATTGTATCCTGCTGCACCAAGTGTCCCCAGGATCTGCTCCCCAGCCCCCCAGCAGATGCTGTAGGGAAACCCACTGGTTTTGTAACTGCAGTGACCATGGCAGTTTGCATGAGGCAAGAGTTTGGTCCGTGTAACTACCTATAGTAGAGTGTTCTTTGCAGATGCATAATCCTCATAGCCTTCTTTCATGGAGTAAAGGAGATTAATCTTAGAAACAGTGGATTTTACAGATCCCAGGATATTTACCCTAATGATTACTTTGCTTTGAGTAAGTTGGCTCTCTGGCTGGCTTTCACTTGTGGGGAATTAGATCACAGACATATTAACAGGTACACCCCAGCTAAAGTGTGCACCACTAGGGATTGTCTCCAAGCCCAAAAAGCTTGCTATTATTTCCTATCTTAAAATCTCTGCTAAGTAATAAAAAATTTAAAAGGGAAGGAAAAAAAAAGTTTAGGTCACACTGCTGCTGCAGTCTCATTGAGAATTCAGATGGAAAACACAGCTAATCTATACAAAAATAACACCTAAAAAGGATACATGAATAATCTTGGACATGAAAGAATACTTGAAAAGCCCCACAGTCTCTGCAGTTTAATGACATCTTAGAGTTGTGACCACCTTTCCTGGGGATGGGCAAACAGAAGGATGCTTTTTTTTGGGAACTGGTCCTTTTCTGGGAGGTCTGTAAATCCCGTTTTAATTGTGTGCATGCAGTTAAGTCTCATTCTTGTCATGGCCAGTTAAGGTTTGCTTTTATCTGCTTTCGAAGAGTGAATGAAGACCTTGCATCTTAATTCCTGCAAAGAGCCACAAGGTGATGTTGTCAGGGCAGAAAGGGACTGTGGATTCCTGCCTTTGGCTTTTACTAGCATGTTAATCCTAAGAAGAGGTGTGCAACTGGAAACATGTCTCTGTTGTGCCTCCCTGGATGTCCTCACTGCGTGGCCTACCCAAGAGCTCCGTAAACTCTGAAGTCCTTCTTGCTTTTAAGACAACTTACCCCATGAGAACTTGGGAAATCCTTGATGTTGCAAGTAACCAAGTGTTTCCATGTTTAATTAAAATTGTTTGGTATTTTGGAGCAAAATTTTATTAATTAACCATAGAATTTCTCTTTGAAGTAGGATCCCTATCAATGGAATTGATTTGCAAATGAAGGTAGTTCTGGAATTCTTAAAAAATATATTTTTGTAATTGTTGTATGCATTTTTTCCATGTGTTTTCATGTTTCTCCTCTATAACCATCTAGCTAATTGTGAAAATTGACTTCCCCCAGGGTGAAATGGGAGGGAAACTATTGTTGGATTGCAAAAAAAGGCAAAGAAAGGGAAATCTGTAAATTAAAGATTTCTTAGAGTGCTAAACCAAAAAGGTGAAGGACTTGGGAGTGGGAAAAGAAACTCAAAATGAATCACAAGTGGGAGAAACAGTGTGGAAATTATTAAGTTGCTTTCCAGCTGTTCTACCATTTTCTCTCAGCAAACCACAATACCAAATTGTCAGCATAGTTGTAATGTCTCTTTCACATTGCAGGGCTATGGAAGAGAGATTCCAATTTGTATCTACTTCTTAAGGCTTAGAGATGTGCCTTTCCCCAGTAAATAGAGAATCAGTGATGCGCTTTATTGTTTTTTTCAGCTTTCCCAGCAGGAAGATTGGCCTCTTCACACTGGAAGACCTCTGGCTGTGGTGTCTGCATTTCAGAGCCTTTCCACCTGTTTTTGACAAGCTGGGTGAAATATATCAGTAAGTAACATGACTTGGATAAAAGTAAGATTGTATGTAGTCAGGAGTTATTGAATAAGTGAATTTTCAGTTCAATTTGAACACATCTCTGACTAATAGTACCCAAGAATTGACAGACTATTAACTCAACACTCATCAACGTTTATATGCTAGCAGATGAAAATGTTTCACATGTGAAGTAGGTGCTGTTCTGTTCAGAAATAGATGTTTAATGTTTTTGCAATATAATAAAGAATAGCTTCATGTTGAGCCAAGACACTGATTGGGAGAACCTGTGCTGTGTTAACAGGGTCTTACTCAAAAGTTCCTGTTCCCACTGGGAACACATTTTTATGTACAAGGCCATCCTACCACCTTCTCAGTACCAGCAATGGAAATAGGGTCAAATAATTTCATCCTCTGTTCAAAATACCTTTCAGAGAGTGTTTCGGTTCTGATCCTGCAGAGACTGAACAACTCGGTTGGTTCTGACCATTGCACAGTAGCAGAGAAGTCAATTTTAGGCCTGCCTATTTGGCATGAAAGAAATACTGTAACAATACATTTAAATGTTTAATTTCTATGTGGGCTGATCCAGTAAGGTCAGATTGGCATCTTCTTGTTCATTAAAAAGAGGAGCCCAGCTCAGTTACCTGAGTGCTCAGAGTAATTGTCTTGAAATGAGGATCAGAGGCTTTTGTTTTTCTTATGTTCTCTAAGTTATACACACTGTAGCAGGTGTAAGAGATTGGGTTTGAGTCCTAACATGGCTTGGAGTATTTTTTCTCCATCTCTGCTGCTCATGCAGCATTAAATCTTTTGGCCAACATTCCTCAGAAGATGAGAGGAGAAAGGAACGGCGCAGTCCAAGAAGGTGAAGTACTTTAATGTGCTCTATGTCATGTTCTTCTGTCTTTGCTTACCTGGTTATAATAATGACAAAATTGTTGGGCTCTTCAGATAAAAATCTGTTTAAAACTCTTGGAAACTGCCTGTTTATCACTATTAATTGCTTCCAGTGGGACTAAGCTTTGGTAAAGGTAAGTCTTTGCATCATCAGGGAATAATTAGGACTAAGTGCAAAGGAAAGAGAAGCAGAATGAAAATTGTTCTTATTATTCTTAAGCCTGTATTATCTAAGGAGGAATTTTTTTTTCATTTTTCTGTTAGCTATCATGTTTACAAATGTACCCTGTGTCCAAGCTCTGAGTAAGAAGAAACAGGAAAACACTGCTGTAAAGAACCAGAAAAATCGCATCGTTTTTGTAAGAGATGTCAGCAATTTTACTTTTACTGGAGTCATGAAATGTTTCTGTAATTAAGTGACAAGCTTGTAGTGTTGCCATACCCATCTCTGTAGGAATTCCTTGCATTAGTGTGCAGAGGCATAGCTTAAGTTGGCCAATAGTATAAGAGACCATCCTTGGTTTATTTTTCCTTGGGGACTTCTGCACTACACAGGCTTTCTGTTTGACCTTTGCATTTTCTTCTGAGGACAAGGGGTTGAAGTCTGCAGGATGACCAGAAATACCCAACATGGCTCTGGAGAAAACATATGCTGCTTTGGAGCACCAGGAGCAGTAAACATCTGGGGATCATTTGAAACTGTAGCTGCTCACTCACTATGGAAGACATGAAAGAAGCAGTTAATGTTTCTTTTCTGTGTTGGGAATTGATCTTTATCACCACTTTCCCTAACCTATATTAATAACAATCACCAGGGACAGCAGAAGCACGCAGACTTTAAAAGGCAGCAGTAGTTGCCCTAGGTCATGGAAGTAAAGGCGGAATTTGGATCTGAGTTTTTCTTGTTTTCTATCCAGAAGCATGGACCTCTCTTGCTGGAAGTAATTTTTGTGTGAAGTTTGACTGCAGCTTCTGAGGATACATAAAAATAAATCAAGTTAACAAGAAGAAGAAGGAAAAAATCCCTCCTGTAAGGCCTCAAAAATGTTTTCTACACTATACCTAAAAGAACTGTAAACTTTTTTT
>VZRQ01007666.1:2840-17830 GCA_013397975.1 Machaerirhynchus nigripectus | reverse complement strand
TTTTTTTTTTTTTTTTGCCAGGCCTTTCAATTTTTAATTTAAGGTAGACGTATATGAGAATGTGGTTCTTGCTTCCTGTAACATTTGGTCTAATATTTTCTATAGCCTTTGTTGAAATACTGCCTTTACCATGGACCAAGTTGTTTCAGGAGCTGTTCCATCTGCCACTCAGAATATTCCACTCCCATCAGTAGAATGAAGCCTTCCTAGGTCTTTCAATGCAGAGCCACAAGATTGAAGGGAAAAAACCTCATGGGAATCTTTTTAGGGGTGTAAATGAAAATTGAGGTTCATGTTGTGAAATGATTACTGAGAGAAGTGTGAGGTGCTGCTTTTGCTGATGCAGTGGAGTAATGCAAGTACCAGTTTAAAATTTCACAAGTTCCTCTAGCTTGAGCATGAACTAAAACGTTGCCATCTCAACAATCTAGCAGATCCCACAGGTCTCTATGCACCTGGGGGATGTTGGCTTAGGAGAATTTTACTTTTCTTAACTTTGGGAAGGTAGTAATGCACAGATATAAAAGGCAATGCAAGATATTCATGATGGGGGAGATTTTCTAAACTTTTCTTGACTATTTTGATATGAACTGTTTCTGCACTAGTATGGCAAGGCAGATTTCCAAAGCAGCATACTTGAGTCTTGCTGCTGTTAGATATTAATGGTTGAATCCCCTGTGATGCTTTGAAAGGGTACACTTGTATAGATAATAAAGTAGTTACTTTCCTTGTTCACAGATTTTTTTTTTTTGAGGAATAGAACTACAAAAGCATTGCTTCCCATAAGACAGAAACAAGACCCCCACATATCATCCTTCCTTTCTTCCACACAGGCTATTTCTTTGTTGCACCTGGAAAGAATGCCAGAACCCGAGTTGATAAAAACTAGATTTCAGTGAAGTCAGAGGGGAACATGCATCGAAGGAACAGACCACATAGAAATCCTACAGCACAAATAAGGGAAAGGTTCTTATCTGTCACAGGCTAATTGGCTGGGGCTTACTGTTTTACATATCAGATGTCTCCCTCAGAGAACCTCGAGTGAAGTAAATGTGTGCCAGAAATAATTTATCCTTGTGTGTGTTTCTGTGTCCATAGATCACAGTGTGGCCTGCTTCCTATCCACTGCAAGCAGCACCCCGACCTAAAGAGGGTACTTATGCATCTGTGCTAAAGTACAAAGTGCTTGCAGAGTTAGGCACTTACTCCTCTGTATTGGGTCACATGTGGGTGAGGGTTCTCTTAAGTGCTCCTTTATTTTGGAAGTCAGTTTAATGACTGCACGCTGTACAAGTTAAAGCAGTTATATGTAATGCATGATGAACAATATGATTTCCAAATGTTCACATGTAATGCATGTCAGATTTCAGTTGGAAAACAAAACAAGCCCGCCAAGGTTACAGTCTGCTCTTTAGAAGAGCCACATATTGTAACCTCAGAACCTCAAAATATCAGCTGTTTGGTGTGCATGATGAGAGCAGTGGAATCTGTGCCATATTCTGTCCTTTATTTCCAGGAATCTGGCTGCAGTAATGATCAGATGTGTGCTTCTGCCAAGTGCAGTTGGCGTTTGATCCACATTCAGACCTGTGAATTGATTTGTGCTTTTTTTTTTCCTCATGGCATACCTCATTCTGACATAATTGTTGTACAGGGTGTAACATAGATATGTAAATAAGGAATGAAATTTTCTAAAATTCATCCGTGGTTGTTCTTATATTACTTTTAGGCAACATGAAACTACAGACACCAAATGAGGTCAAGGACCATTGTACTCTCATACTGGTAGCCTTCTGTGAAGCATTTAAAATCAAAATATTCTGGACACAGAAAAGAAGCAGATTTATACCTTCCTAGAAAGAGGAGCAGAAGTGACCAGTCACTGTTGCCAACATTTGGCCTTTGTCAGAAGAACCTCTCAAGGAGCCCAGGTACTCTCATTTGAGTCCTTGAGCACAGATTCCATGTCCCACACAAATTTCCTATCCTATTTCATGTGTGTCTGTTTCTGCTGTTCTTATCCACTGCTGGTGCCTTCTTTATTTTACAGAGTGCTAATTTTTTTAATCATCAGGCTGTAGATGTAAGTTACCATAGTAAACTGAGCCTGAGCCATTCAGGAACTGCTTCCCTGTCTCTTCTGGCTCATCTCTTCCTTCCCCAGAGGTGATGGCACACAGGAAGTAGATAGGGCTAAAGATACGATAGCAGCTGCCTCAAGTGTCAAACACCGGTCTGTTTGTATTCATGAGTTATACACCAGTTTGGTCATGGAAAAGTTCCAAAAAAGCATTATTAAATCTTAAAAGCACAGTGGGAAAGCCTGGTTGAACCACTTAGATGTCTCCAACTGATGTCTTGGAATTTTTCCTTTGCAGGTGAACCTATTTGTATGAGAAATATCCCCTAAGGCCCTGAAGTTTTGAGTTTTCTCAAAATGTGTTAACTGTGATTTTGCTGAGGGTTGCAGTATTTCTTGAAAAGTTTGTATGAAATGTTTGGATTTGTTTTTTTTGTACACCTACAGAAATGTCATAATATGTTCTGAAGCAAATCAGCTTCCTGGGAGCTTTACAGCTATTCAGGTTAGTTTCATGTAAGGTCTGTGGAATATTGGCATCAGATAAATAGACCAACAATACTGAGACAAGGCATTTGAATATTGCACTTGGAAACAAAACATTTTATATATTGAAATAAAACTGTATGTATGTAATTTTATTTAATAGAACGTTACTGTGATTATAGGTAAAGGTGTCCAACAGGATGAAGCAAATGCTTGAAAGAGTTTTTATTTTCCTATTTGCTTATGGTGTGGTTGATATAAATTGCTTTTGTTAGTTTACTAACAAGGGTGGGAAGACGCCAAATTCTGGGAGATTAATTTAAAACTAGCTCAGAAGAATCATACAGAGGAGAGCAACATCAAGGTGTCTGGCACATATCAGCATTTTATTTGATTGTAACAAAAATTTTTGCACGTGTATTCATAAAACACATTTGTTTGGTTTCCTTTGAAGTTTCAGCTTGTTCTTTTTGTTAAAACCTGTGGTAGGTCAGAATTAATGCTGGCAATTTCCTTTGCTTATGATGTCAAATATACTCTTTTTAAACCCAAGTAGATGCATTTTTAAAAAAGGGCTGGAGGCACTTCTAGCAGCATTAAGATGACACAAAGATGACCTAAGAAATGACACTTTAAATTCTGTATCTACATTTGTATTAAGAACTGCAATAAGTCTCAAAAGAATTATTTTTAAACTACTGCAAAATGTATTTAGTGCTCATAGGCAGAACATGACGTATTTACATGGAGATAGTCTTTGTACATCCATCTGAGTGTTATATGTGAGATAAAAAAAAAAGCACTGATTATAGGAATGTAACAGAACCTAAATCAGATTTTTTAACAACCGTTTAGCATCACACCCACACCAGGGTTTCCTGGTCAATCTTTATCCATTTTGAGCGAGAGGAAGAAACATGATCATCCTTTCTTTTAAGTAGGATTTTGGAGTTTGTAAGCTGGTTGCTTGCTTTCTGTATTTAAAGGTGGCCAACAGGATGGTAGAAGGATTTGTCAGTCATCCTGGCATGAACCTCAGGGATCTGGGCATTAGGGACATCTCTGTTTAAAGCATTTGTGTTCTTGGACAGCTTGAAGGCATTTTCATGCTACAGAGGTATGTTACTGGAGATCTTCTAGCCACTTATGTGTTTATCATAATCTGTAGAGAAGTCTCAAGCTTTGATTTCTGAAGTATTTTCCTAAAATAAGAAAAAATCTTCAGCAACAGCAGTATAGAAACAAGCTGTGAGGATTTCTCCCTCATGATGGGCATAGGGCTGTATTTTCCATCCCCTGCTTCTGAGCCCCAGCTAATGTGTCCCACAAAGGCCCCCAGACTCAGAGCAAAGCAGGGACTAAATGCATCAAAGGCCTTTTTGTGAAAATATGGACAATGCTATAAACCAACCTTGTGTTAACCTACCAAAGAACAGAGGACAAGAATTCTGAATGCCAAAATATAGAGAGATGTGTGAAAGGGAAAACTTATACAAAAGTAGGCAGGCTGAATAAAACTATTTATCTTTAAACCACACAAGTCATGGTAATTAAATTAGGTCAGGCTGGCTATAAAGCTACAAAAAGCAGGCTGTAACTAATTTAGAAAGAGACAGAGAAGACCTGAAAAGAAAACAGATTGACAGCCCCCTATTATTTTTTATCTAATCAAGACAACGAAATGTAAGAAAGAGAAAAAGAAAAAAGAAAAGGAAAATAAAAAGAAATCTCATGTTGATTTATCAGGATTTTCTCTCAAACCATTAGGATGGACAAAAGCACATGGTCACATCTTTGATGTGTGAAGGTTTGCACATTGTTCTTAGTGCTAACTGAGGGTTTCATGCATATTTTACCCTTGAGAAAAACAGAATAATTGAATACCTTAAAGTTCAGAAACTGGTGGAAACCCCAACAAAGAATAACACGATCAGATCTTTATCATTATAGTATCATTGCACTGAATCTTTCTGGGCATCCATATCATCTGCTGCCATGTGAAGAGAAATCCTAAATACCTGTGAAAAGAGACAAACAGACTTTTATTTAAAACCATTTCTTCATAAATCTCACCTGCCAGTTTGTGTAAACGTCCTTTTTTGAAAATGGTTTCAAATATTTGCTTTGAATTTGAATGTGACAGGTTGTATAGGGTGTGGGAAATACCATTTTTGGAAGTTAAGAAAGGAAAGATCAGGATTTTATTTATAGTGTGGATCCAGTCTCATTAAACAAGGTTTAAAATAATATTTTAGTTGATTTCTGTAATAGTTTTCATTCTCCAAGTGATTGGAAAAATTAGCATTCTAAGGCTGTCTGGAGGGTGAAGAGGAATGTGTGAATAAAAAGGGGGAAGGGCGCAGACAAAAAGCCCAGCTTGGTTTGTGTTGGTGTTTAATAGCAAACAACCCTTTCCCACCCTGATTCTCTTTTATGCCTGTTTCAGTTTTAAGTAACTTCCAAAGGTTTTCCAGCAGCAGATGACGCTCAGCCACGACATTCATCTGAAATAAGATACGAACTTTGCCCTGTGAAGAAAATATTTGAAGTTTCAACACAATTAAGGGCTGCAAACTCTCTGTGAAAATGGAAATTCCCTCCCATTTCTACCAACAGGTCCCCGAGGGTGAAGTTTTGACCCCGGTGAAGTCAATGGAACCTTCATTCTCTTTCATTAAGATAAGAGCCATCCCTCAACACATCTTGCACTTGCAACAATGAAATGTGGAAAGGAGAGGAGAAACTATTTCCTTGGGGTATTGCCGTGAGGTAGCATCTTTTCCAGTCAATGAGAGAGTCTTGGAGAGATGATCAGAAAAGATCCACAAAAATGCACAAAGTCAGAAAGAGGGAGCAGGCAGGGGAACAGCAACATGGAGCATTTCTCCTTTCCTGCAGGAAAATGTAGTAGACAGAACATAAGCAGAGTGGCGTTGTCATTTTCAGAGCTGAACTGGCACCACTCAGCAGGTTTGTTTCTGTTTGAGAGAAGATGAAGCTCTTGCCTTTCGACTTGAAGAGCACTCAAAGCTCATCAATTGAAAGTCAGAACTGAACAAAAATTTGCAAAATTAATTAACAGAACTTCAGAGCATTGGCCCAGAATTTGGCCCAAACACAAGCTCCTTTACTTGAGATCTTACTCAAGTAACCTTTTTGTGTGCTTAATGTTTAAGGGAACACTGTCCAGCTTGGAATATATCTGAGAAGGGCTGAAGAACTGCTACCAGGTGCACAGTCTGCTAAAAATCAATAGCCAGAGCATAATATAGAACCAGACTTTTAAAGATAAACCGCACAACCAAGGCTGAACTCCCAAGATTTCAATATAGCAATTTATTGCTCTATGCACTGTTCACATGCAGTCAGTATGAACCAAGGGACTACATAAAACCTGCTGGGTTTTGACAGATTTGCTTTTACTTCATTTTTATTATGTATAGGTAGAAGGAGACCTGCCAGCCTAGTATAGATACAGGATCTATGGGATTTGGACTATATCTTACGTTTTACTGTATTTCCTTAAAAAGACCCCTCCTATTAAATAGAAGCTGTAGTTTCTTTCTTTTTTTTTTTCTTCCTGTTTTAGGCTTAAGATAAATTGGAGGTGGCACAGAGCAGTGGAAGAGCAACAGCCTTTAGAAGCCCTCTCCAAAATCAGAGTTTGTGAAATACTTTCCAAACATCTGCACGAACAGTGCTACATCAACCTTCCAGCAGCCTGGTTGAAAAGAGTGTCCTTTAATTTAAACCATGCTCCTTGGGATTTCTTAATGTAGTTAATTCTTCATTTTCTCTTTATATTTTGCCAGTGAGAAACTGCCTAGTGGTCCTTACCTCTGAGTCCTTTCCACTAACTGTTTCTTTTAGTCCTGGCACGATGCTGTACATTTTCATTGCACGGGGATCTCCTCAAACAAAGGAAAATTATGAAACTGTCAGATCAGATTTCATATATTGCTCTTGGCATTGCACTCACTAGACCTTGTACAAAGTGAATTTTGAAAGCCTCTGATCTTTTATAACCATTTCCAGTCTTAAACATACTTTTAAACATTTGAAAGTTCCTCATCTGCAGTCACTGGGAATATGACTATGAAAGCTGAGGTAATTTGGATATTTTCTTTCTGCAAAGACATAGCGATCCATTACATCCATAAATCGTTTCCAATGTTTCATTATTCTTTCTGCTATACTTCTTAATGTTTTATTAAGACTCTGAATGTATTTCTTTCACTTTTGGTTTTTTCTCTTTCCTGCTAGGGATATATGTTGCTTTAGAACTCAAAATCAAGGTGCTTAGATGTGCCTGTGGAATGAACACTGACAGTGGGTTCAGAGTGAAGAGCTCTGCTGCGTCTTCTGGTACTGTAAACCAGACACATCAAGGACACAAAATCCTTTGTCTGCTCCCAAGCTGCTGTGTCAGTCTGGAAGCCAATGACCATGCATTAGCACCTCAGTTATTAACCAGCCTCTGGGCTGGGAGAAGTGTGATTTTTCCTCACTGTTGTGTTCCTTCTCAGTTCAGGGAAATCAACCAAATTGAAGAAATGCTGACATTTTGAGAATTAACTAGAAGATCCCTTGACACAAAATCCTGTAAGTCTATTTATATAAAGATTCCCTCGGCCAATTCAAAAGGCCAGATGGAGGATTCCTAGAGCTGAAAGCATGAGCCATGACAACTACAATCTAAATTAAGTGAAAATGCTGAACTTAACGGAGAACACAGACAGCAATTCCATGTTACTTGTGGCATTGTAACTCAGCAGTTGTTTCAGAGATCGGTCACACATAGCTTCTTTGGGAAAGAAGAGTAAGTTTGCTGGAACAACTGGCAGAGATGACAGGTTAATCAGATGTCTTTTCTGAATGCCAGCAAAACAAAAGCATACTACCTTTAATGCCTATGTTATAAACAACTTGCATCCACTTTGAATCTCCTCCCGCCTTTCCTTCACTCATGTGAACACTTCAAACAGGGAGCTACTTTGTAAATCTCTCAAAACTTCTGATTGCACTTCTCTTATCTGTACAATTCACAGCCAAGTCAGAGTAGGATATCTGTGTAGTTTTGTTACAAATACAGTAGACTTTTTGATTACTGCTGCCACTGTTTCCAAACCCCTTCCTTAGTCGCCTCCCCATCCTGACTAGGAGATGAGTAACTTTATTAGAAGGATTATTTTTATCCTTTCTGTTTTTCAGTTCCTTTGCATTTTTCTTGGCCACCTACTTGACTGCACGGCCTAGTGCTCAGGTTCCATCTGCTTTCCAGAGCTCAGATACAAGTCCTTGCTTGTCTGCATAGCAAGTGTTGGTCTCTTACCCCAGTGTTTCTTTTGACTGATCCTGCTATCAGCTCATAGCCTGGTATTTTTCAATTTCAGGTGGTATATTCAGGTGACGTATTGTATTTCAATGTAGCTACGTTCATTAATGTTTGGAACTTCGTACATGATCCTGAAATGGTGAGTAGATTTTCCTTCATGTTTTGTCTTCATCGTGATGAGCTTTTCTACCTCTATTCAGTGTTTGGTTGATTTTAAATCAGGTGGCTGTTTATTCTCTCCATACTGAAGTACCATTGGTGTATTGGTGTTAAGTCTCGTAAGTTCAAGAGCTTCTCCAGCCCAGTGGTACACCAGGAGTGTGGCTGGGTTGAGCTGGGACATGATGTACTGGAAACAAATCAGGGAGTAAATCCTCGTGAGTTCCCTTGAGACGAGACTCTGGTGGTCTCTTTCTTATTTTAGAGAAATTCCAAATTTAGCTTAGCTGTTTTTCCTCCACTGGCAAGATATGTGTAATGTCTCTGAGAAAAGGGCATCAAAACATTTTTGCTTGATAAGGTTTGTGGATAATATTGCCTACGCTGGTCTTAACAACAAGCATAAAGAGGCCATTGCCTAGAGAA
Source organism: Machaerirhynchus nigripectus (assembly GCA_013397975.1). Taxonomy (NCBI): domain Eukaryota; kingdom Metazoa; phylum Chordata; class Aves; order Passeriformes; family Dicruridae; genus Machaerirhynchus; species Machaerirhynchus nigripectus. The sequence goes on along the minus strand of VZRQ01007666.1, from coordinate 9,344 downwards.
ACTCTGCAGCTCATTAGCTAGTTTTATCTTTCCTTCAAAGGAGGAAAAACAAAAATCTGACTGATATGCCCATCCAGTGGTCTCTGAAAAGAAATAACTCTGCAGCCAGACCATTCCTTCCCTCATGACAAAGCCAAACAAAAAGAACTCATGCATTAACTTCTTTGATTTTCAAAAAAGAAAGCCTATAATTTAACTAAGAAATGTTTTAGATCTAGAAAATGGGATACTTTTTGCTTTTGGAGGCAAAAAAATCAGAGCACCAAAGAAAGGACAGTGCACAGAAATAGGGCAAGTTTATCAGTGAGTGTAGTGTGGAGGACAGTAGTCATTAATTAAGGAAGTGTTTTAGGGGAGCATTCAGGTGTTTAACAGAACCCTAAGCTTTGCTCTAAGTGATGTGGGCAGAAAATCTGTGAGGTTTGCTCAGAGTGGTTCACCTGATGACCAAGCACATCAGGGAAGCTGCTGCGCAGCACCAAGTTCAGGATGGAGATTATTGCACCACTTAACCTTATCCTCAGGTCAGGCTCTCCTTGATCCATTAGCTGTCATTTGGTTTCCTCCGACTCTCAGAAGCCCTTGAGATGATCTGAAAATAAAAGGGCCTGTTGTGCATGGCTGGAGCTGTGATCTCCTGAAATTCAGCAAAGCAGGGCAACCCAAGAGCACTGTGGCGTCGCTGTGGCATGGCAGGGGCAGCCCTGGGAATTGAGATCCCACCTCTTATTGCTGGGGCTTCTGTTGTGGTATTGGCTGGTAAAGGCAATGATTTCAACTCCCAGAAGTCAGATTCTCACCAAATAATCAGTGAACTGAATTCTATTTCATTTTTTAATATTTTTTGGAAGTGCTCCACTACAGTGTAGAAAAAGAAGAAGGGAAAGAGTTACCCAGAAGAAAAGTTGAACAGTAAGGCACACGGAACACGTGGCCAGCACACGTTGCTCTTGAGCTATTTTCAGCTGGAGTATGGGCCTCAGGACTATGGCATAGATTCCAGTATCTTGACTGTGCCTTACTTTACTCTGGGATCCTCATAGAAATCTCTTAAGTGGAAAGTGAAAGGAAAACGAGCCTTTGTTTAAGTAAAATACTGTTTCGCTTTGCCTTCGAGGTTTAAGACATTTTATCACTAGAGGTGGTCTTTAATATGTTCCTTAAACTGTAACTCTTGGGACTGCCTCATTCCTTATAGCTCTTGCTCTGAGCAGGAGTGTTGCAGCATAGCGCAGCCCAGCACTACATGCTCCATTACAGGAGCTTATATAGCATCCTGTAGGCCTAGAGGTCCAGTGGGAACCTTTGGCAGACACAAAAATACTTTGGAAAACTGTGGGAATGCTGATGACCTGACAGTGATTTATATTACTGCATTAGACAAATAAATAGTATGGCAGAACCTGTCAGGGTGGATAAAACAAAGATTTGCCAGTAACTGTGCTGTGCAGCTTTCCAAACCTCTGGCCTGCTGGTTAGCCCAGGCCTCTACTTCATCCAAACGCTTACAAAAATTTATTGCAGATGGGTACTAAGAACGTTCAGGAAAATCCTTTGCTGTTCCAACAGCATTTCTGCCTTATGATAGTTTCACAGTAGCTTTTCCCCGCCTTGCCCAGCAGAAGTTTTCTCCAGCCCAACATGGTTTAATCCTCTCTTACAAAAGGCAAAGAAAAGAGTTTATCAGCCTCTCTGGGATAGCCAAGGGATGAAGTACCAGAAAGCTGTGCTTGAACAAGAGAGACTTAAGTCACACTTGGAATTGCAGGCATAGTTTCAGCTGCTGTGCAAAGAGCCCTGTTCTCAGCCCAGGTATGGTTTTGGTCTGAGGCCTGATGGTAACTAACTGCTCCATATATCAGAACAAGACAGTTTTGTGTGATTTGGCTTCTCCTTTGCTGTGTGTTCATCAGTATATCAGAAAGCAAACCTGGACAGCAGCATGATTTGGAGCTACCTGAAGGCTGGGGCAGTGGGGCAGTGCAAGGGCACACTGGGGACCAGGACTTGGCCAGTGCCACATCCTTTTGTACCCATCACTGAGCAGAAAGGCTCAGCTCTCTCAGCTCAGCTGGACTCGCCATGCCAATGAATCTCCTCTCGCAGAGGCAGTCCCAGCACGGACCTGGCACTGGGAGCCGTGCTCTTGTTCCCCATTAATGTGTTCAGAGGCAGCCAGGGGCAGCCTGCCCCACCCTGCCGGCAGCCCCGGGGCAGGAGCTGAGCGGAGGGAGCGGTGCCAGTGCCTGCGGCAGCTCCGAGGGCTGAGGGAGCAAGGAGACCTGGTGAGTGGCCTGTGCTGGTCTGCGCTCACGTGCTGTGGCCTGGCCTGACACAAAGCCAGCCCTGGCTGGGAACAAACCCCAGCCCAGGCTCTGAGGGAAATCAGCCATGCCTTAGCTGATGATGTGCACGTGGTACCTTAGAGAGATGCGGTCCCAAAGCCCTGTGTCCCTTTGACCCTGACACAAGTACCTGCCTATGTGAACACTTAAAGATGACCAGTCTAAACCTTACTGACCTCCAAAGGCCTGCACAGACTCAGGACGGGCACCAGAGTAGTTCATTTGCGGAACCATGCTCTTGCCTAGCCAGATGTGTATCATCATGTGTCATCACAGAGCTAGGAGTTAAAGACTGACAGGATAATTTAGTCTGGGATAACATGGAAAATAAGGCTTTCTAAACATGAAAAAACATGACAAGCATGTACAAGCATTTTGAGAATTGTTTGGCATTCCATAATGAATAGCATGAGAATAAATTTTCTTACTAAAAAATATTGAAAAGTGTAAAATGTCCTTGTTTAATAGCAAGCAATAAGACAAATGCAAGAGATAACCAAGTATCTGATTCAGTTATACATGTCTTGAATCAAGACTGAATGTATAGAGACATGTTAGTATGATTTTAATATTATAAAAATTTTCATTCATGAAGAGATTACAGATACAAAGAGATAATCTCTTATCTCATAAGAGAACACTTTTTGCTGTGTTATTAAGGTACAAATCCTAAAAAGTTTTACATGGCCTGTGAAGGTTGTTTTGTGCCTTGCTGGCGACAATAGGTTAAAGCTCAAGATAACCACTTCAGACTGGCTGCATACTTCAGTATTTTCCCCCTTCACAGTTGTTAAAACTTTACAGAGCCTCAAAACATATCCAGATGGACAGTAACTGTGACTGTCTTGTGAAAGACTCTTATATGTCACTTATGAAACCAGTATAATCTAGCACAATACACAAAGTAGGGTAAGTGGGAAGGAAAACAAGTTCTGAATAGAGGACCTCCTTGGAACATTGGATCAGCCATCAGACACACCAATTCTGTTTAGACAGGCCTGTTATACACGCCCAAATGTTCTGCAAAACAAAGCACACCCCTATCCTTTCACCACTGCAGCTCCAAAACACTTCTGCCCAAGGGTGGTCTTCACCCTGCTCGGGGCAGTGTTTGTGCCTACATCTTTATTCACAGACTGAAGCATTGGTTTCCAGAGTTTTTTGGCAAAGCTGAGACACATAAACCGTGTTCTTCCTCTCAAGGAATATCATATCTTGGCAGTTTTGTTTGGGTTTAACTTTTTCAAATATGCAATAGAAAAACATGAACAAACAGATCACTTACCATTGCGCTGCCACCAGCCGACTTCCCTGCACAAGGCTGCTTGTGTGACACCAGGATTACCATAAATAACATCACCATAGCAGAGAAGCTGGTCAAAAGAAAACTGTAGTTATTTGAGGTTACTGTTGTTGTTCTCTTGTGGGATAGTGTCTGCTGAACACAATGTAAAGCAGTATATAGTGACTTCTTCAGACTTACGTGCTGTACAGATTTTTTTGCATACAGTATGCATGTATCACAACAGGGTGATTAGGTAATGAAGCCATGATGTAAGAAAAAAAAAACAACCCCAACCTTGGCAGATGTATAGCAACTAAATCTGTGGCTTCATTCCTCACTCGTGCTGGCATGGGTGCTTTAATTCCAGCGCTGATTCCTACTTATGCACGTGTTGGCAGAGACAGATCTCTATGCAATGGGCGTTCTCAATCACTTCATTTGTCACATTTCACAAATTTCCAAACAAAAAAAAAATTTCTTGTGAAATTGCGATTTTAATTCATGATATTTCATCCCCTCTCCTGCCTTCCTTCCTTGCCTTTCAGTTGGTGGTAATTGAATTCCCTGTTAAAACACTGGTGCAACTGCTCAGTTACTCACCTGCTGCTCATGGTGAGCGTGTGCTTTGAAAATGCATCATGCCTCCTACCACATGGGAGTAGTGATGTGTTTTAGTTTGCTGTTTTGCAGAAAACATTGTTTGCCATATGTCTCAACAAACCCGGCTTCTCTTTTGAAAGAAATTGGCCAAGGGAGCTATGATTATTTAATTTGTCTTTTGGTCTTTTTGCATCATGACTAGAGATTGACATGTAAATTATTTAATTAAGCTGTGAATATCGCTGGGTATTGCTAAGTTGCACAAATACTGTGTCATTTAGCTATTTATGACTAACAAAATGAACAGTACAAAAAAGCTAATGAAGAGCTAAATAATCTTGGAGTTTTTGACCAGCTGTAATATATCTATACAAGACCATTCTGTTGAATAAGAAAGCTATTGTTGAGGCTTTTGTCACAGCAAAAAAAAAAAAGAAAAAAAGTTCTATTATTTTTCTTTGGTTTTCTTCATGTCACAAACAAAGCTGCAGCCTCTGGCATTTCAGCTGGGCTCTGTTCAGTGCCCGGGGTGACGGAGCCACTCGCAGTTGCTCACATGGAAATGTGCTGAACAAGAACCACATCATGAACAAAAGCACACTGGGGCTTCAGTGGGCAAGGCACAAGAACAGAATATTAACCACAGACCCTGCCTAGGTAGAAAATCCTTTTGCTTGGTCATGGCACATAACGAGGTTTCATGCCTCTCTTCTTGGCAAGTGTGGTGCCACAGACTCCCCAGGAACCTTATTTCATTCAGTGTCTGCTTCTTAATGAGCTGATCTTCACAGGAGCAGCTATTTACTGATTCATTGCTGGCTTACACCTTCAGCACATGATTTTCTCTCACAAAGGTCCAGGGAGCTCACTGCATCTCAAACCACAAGCAACGGCAAGAATGCTCATGCAGCCATCATGGGATTTCCTCATTGTGCTGCAAAAATTATGTAAAAATGAAATAATCCCTTCAAATGGCTTCAGCAGTAATGAGGGACTCAGGTACCTTAGAAAAAATACTGTGTCATTAAACAATACTGTTTTAAACATCAGTATATACAAAAAGTGATAAAAGTGATTTAAATGCCTGTCTCTTTTTCACACCTTGGACTGTATGTACTTCACACCTCCTAATTTTTCAGGCTTGCATCTTTGAGTAGGAGGAGATCACCATGTATGAGCTAAATGGTAAAATGCATTTCCGTCACCCATTCCTTCTGTCCAAACTCTCGCAGTTGTGGAAATGTCCAAACACTCCCTTAGTGAATTATGGCTTTAAGAGAAAGATTGGGAAAGGAGAGAAAGAAGAGACTTCGTGACTTGGCTCCTCCCTGTAGTTTGTGTCTTAATTTTTCAAATCTTGATTTGACTGTGTTCTTATCCAGAAATGCCCCATTTCAGGTCGGCTACCTCCTAAATTTACTGTGTTGCCAAAATAACCCAAAGATGGCTTTGTTAGATAGACATCAGCAATTAAGTGATCAATTTTAAACTTGTTTTTCCTTGTTATTTTTTTCAGTAACTTTTCTTCTTGAATCAAAAAGTAACAGAGATGAAGAACAGTTGGAAGTATTGAGCTAACCAAGTGTGGTCTATATAATGAGGAGACCCTCCTATTTTAATGGTAACACCATTAAAAGGTAACCTAAGTAAAGCTTTGCTGGGCACAGAATATAGGCACACACCAGTGAAGACAACAGATTTGAATATGCAAATACTGTTTTCTAACAAGATTCTGAATTAGTAACGTATGAGGCTAATGTCATAATTGGTGTCAGTTTTTCAGATGAAGGAGAAAGGATTTGGGATAAATGAAAAAATGGGTTAGTTTTGCCTCCATCATCAGACTACAAACATAAAAAATTTGAAGGACAGAGAGGAGAGTTTTTCCTGAACTACAGCTACTCAGAAACCTTCCTGTCCTCTCTCTTTCCCAGCCTTTTCGCTTCCTTTCAGGTCCATTTGGACAAACATCAGTCAGTCTCCTTACCTTAGTCTATTTGGGTGATGTTCTGTGGGTTTCCAGCTTATTTCTGCATAACCTGTAAAATCTGTATTTGCATGACAAGCTGACCAAAATGTTCTTTAATTATTTCCCAGGAGCTTTGCTTTGTTCTCTGAGGGGGCAGCATTGCTACGCAGAAGGGCTTGTCAACATTCCCACTAGAGATGTCTAATCTTGCAAGCTGGCTGAATTGCAGAGAGCTACAATGTTTTACAAGACCTCAGGACAGATGCCAGTTATTTAAGGTGCTTACACTGAAATAACTTGGTGCC
>VZRQ01007665.1:61184-71216 GCA_013397975.1 Machaerirhynchus nigripectus | reverse complement strand
AAGGGAAGGGAATGCAGATGTGCAAATGCTCATAGTCAACACAAGTCAGTCTGCAAAAGCTCTTAAAGTTCGAATAATAAATTATAGCATGGAAATCAGTACATTAGTCCCTTCTCCTAAAGTATAAAAACATGGCAGAGGATTTTGTATAAGAGGTAGGGTAAAAGAGGAGAGAGAGAGAGAGATTAAAGAGAGAGAGAGAGACAGGAAAAAGGAGAGATCACCAGTCCCAGCTCCAGCATTGATCCAACTGATGGGGTATTCAGGGTCCTCCGGGAAGCACCTCTTTTTATATAAGTTTCCCCACCCCAGAGCTGAGTTTCTCACTTGCGTTAATAAGCAAATTAGTTATCATGCACAGTTCATTCTTCTAAACCTTTCTCGAAATATATCCAAGGGCTTCAGGGGACTTTAGTGGTCTTGATGCCCGCACTACTAAGTTGACCTCATTCCTGCATGTGCACTGTAGTGTGTTGTGCTCATCTCCAGGAACTGGAACAAGGAGGTCTGTCCCAGAAAGTGTTCCACTACCTCTGTATGGCCCCCTTTTCCTGTTAAATCATGCTCTTTCTCTTGGCATGTTCTTACCAACAGTTCCTGGTTGTCTCCATGACTATCCAGTTTGAGACATACACATTAGCCCTTTCTGTGCTTGTAAAAGGCATTGGCTGCTTTCAGATTTCAGACTATGGGTAGAAGAACATAAGATCATAAAATTAAAAATCTAGAGTTTTGAGAGTCAGTGATATCCCAGATGTAACACCTCCACCACAAATTATTGAGTGTTAATGTATCTGGCATGAAATATAAAATAATAATTATATTTTCTGAAAAGAAATCACAGGCTAGATATTTAGTCACAAGTTCTTAATAATGGCTCTGGAAATCATGCATCCATTTATCCTTAATAACTTTGAAAATCTCAATTACTAAATACAAGAACATTCAGAAAAATAAGGTTACAATAATTTAGACCATCACATAGAATACAGACAAACAAGGCAGGAGAAGAGGAGAGATTAAGGAAGTCATCCTGTGGAGACTAAAAAGCCTGAGAAAGTCGGTTTCTATGATACAGGGACAAGAACAACAACAAAATAATTTACTGCAATTATCATCTGCTTTAAGAAGTTTGATAATTTTCTAGTAAAACTCAATGTTTCACAGGGCTGCTCATTGACCATGAAGTTAAAATTCTGATAAATTTGTTGAATAACTGTAATCAATCAAGACTCTAGTCTTATTCCTCTGATCTATCCTGTTTCCTATGTTTTTATGGAAACGCATCATGGTAGAAAAAAGTCATGATGGAATTCTGTCATACACCATCATAAGTTAAAAAAATAATCACATGTTAGCAATGTGAAACTCTCATACATCAAAAACCAATTAGGTTCATTTTACACTTGGAAAGAGTCACTAGAAATGTGCCAATTATGCTCCTGGTGTGCATATACATCAGTGAGGTAATTCATTACCTCACGTCTGATCTGAAGTATAGCATAAGCAATCGAACCAAAAAATATATGTGTAAATTAGGGAAAATAAATTCTGCAGTGATATATCTCCTTTTAAACTCACAGTCTGTGTGTAAAAACGGGATGATTTCCACCCTTATGAGACATAGAAGCGCTGCATCTTCCATTTGACAGTACATATTCCCTTTCTGAAGACTTTTAAAGAATCACAACAAAACAAAGAGTCATACAGGGAAGAAAAGAATTTGCAGCATTTCTTTTCCATTAATTCTTTTCCATTTCCATTTTCCTGGGTATGTATTAAGGTTGCTGGAACTTCATGGCAATTATCATACATTATATGAAAGGCTATGCATTAGAATGTAAGAAATTGACAGAATTTAAAACCAACAGCTAACAGCCTTATTTTAAGGTAAAACTTTATAAAATAAGGCTTTGTGGTGACAGCACATGCCACATAAAGATGACTGTCAGACGCTGAAAGATCAGTACTACTTAGATGTGCTGATGATTAGTGTCAGCAGACAAGAAAGATATTAGGACCTTATGAACGGAACCCAGAAGCAGAGCCAGACATGGAGCCACACACATTTGGAGCGATGCACTGGCTTTTCTGGCTAACTGCTTGGCAGCTCTAGCATTATATATTCATCACAGACCATTTTAGCGAAATCTTATAAATAATGTATCAGTCTGACTTGGGCAATGCCTTATGTCCATCTGTTCACATGACAATGTAATGCCCAGTTTAGGCTAATTGTACACTTCCTTCACAGGATAGCTCTGGAACAAGAGCAAAGAGAACAAACTCAGCACCTGTGTCTATAGCTTACCTGGAAAAGTGCGTGACAGGAATATGAAACAAGGAGTTATCCTGGGAACAATTAATGTAGGCTAGCAGAAACTGCATTAAACATTTCTTCTTTTTTCAGTGCCCTGGACCCTAGGGCCACACACATGCACGCACATGCACGCTCTGAAGCTTTTTACCTTTTACCCGGGTAAAGTGGGAGAGATGGGTAGATCATGCTTCCTGCTCAGCCAGAATAAAAAGCTTACCAAATTGTTTGCCATTAGCATTCTACTCTGAATTCACCCCTTTCAGCTACAAAATTCTCTAAATCACCCCTGCAATAAACCTAGCTCCTCTAATTACCTGTATCTGTGTGCAAACTTTAGTCATTTACATACCTCAAATTTTCAAAAATTCTTTCATACTTCTATTTTGGCACCCAGTTTTGAAGAGAGGACAGAAGATGATGTAGAAATTATATAAACAGAACTTTGAAAATCTGTCACAAAGTTGCTGACCTGCTTTTCACAGCTCGTCTTTATCAGGTTTCTACATATTTCCCTTGCTGAATTCCTACTGTTACACTACTTACAAATAAGAACTCTACCTTAGAAAATCAAACACATATTCTTGTTCCTGTACTAAATAGTCATCATAATCCTCACTTGGTAAGTCATGTCCATTGTGGTTATAACCTCACTAATGACATCACCTCTCTTTTGCAACTTCCATGAAGCACTCAGTACACTCAGAAGTAGCATATTTTCTATTAAAATTAATTTCCCCAAAACAGAAGTGACTCGTCTCAATATTATGGTCATTATGTTGACAGTGCAGAGACTTGGGCACAAAGAAACAACCAAACAAACACAAAAGCTCATTCAAAATCTTCTTTGATACCACTGACCAAAATTCTTGAGCAAGAACCTATTGTTTTCTGCTCATGGGTCATATTGGGGAATGCAGGTAGAATGACCTGCTTCCACTGAATCAAAAAACTTAAATCCCTTAGAAGCTTAAACAGTTGCATCATGTAGATTTCAGAATTACATCCAGGACTTCTTAAAGAACAATATCAGACATGCTGAGATGTTGGACCTAAGAACTATTCCCTGAAAACCCAGTAAAAGGTGCAGGGAAATAAATTGCCAAAGTCATGGGAAGATTAGCCACAGGAAAGAGAAAAGGGGAAAAAGAAGAGAGAGACAGACAGAAAATGATTATCTGTTATATACTAGAGGGTGAGTTCAAAATGAAGAAAACACCTTTGCTACCACACACACTTCCTTTGCCTCCAAAAAATGGTTGCTCGGTTCTGCCACATCATGGAAAGGGGGAAACAAAGATAGTTGCTGTTAAGCCGTTAGCGTTCAAGGACTGCATTCAATGTGCAAGTGGTCATAGCAGGAGAAAAAACACAGCATTATGCAAAAACAGAGCTAAAGAAAATACAAACAACAGGGAAAAAAATAGGAACCAAAAGTGGTACCTGAATTGAAGTAAGAGTGATCTCCACAGGGACAAATTAACTTAGTCTTTCATTCGCACCAAATCTTGCTCAAACAAAATACAGAATGGAGAAAAAAGACTCGAGTAAAACTCTCCAACCTGTCCAGAAGCAACAAACCATTCCAGGCAGGACTTTCTAGAGAGTCAAAATGAGTCACATTTCAAGTCAATGTCTCACATTTGCATTATCCAATCCTAAAGCTACGCAAATCACACCTAGAAGTGGTAAAAGCCAATTGACTTAATCCTTGTAGTCATAATTTTTGCCCTCCCTATTTTCAAATCTGTGATATACTGGCAACCTAGCTCAGGGTTATTGACTCAAACTAAATGGTTACAATGGAGAAAAACCCAGCAACTACTGTTAAACTTCAATTTAAGTTCTCAATGAGCTACTAACATCTGTACCACTTGTGCAAACTAGCAGTGTCTGTGTCAAGGAGTGGGGAAAATACCTGTTTAGTAAAAATCAATAACATGGGCACTACATGAACAACCATGCAAAAGACAGTTACTCGTTTTTTGTGACTATAAAAGGGGTTCAGAAATAAAAGAAATATTTCAAATTATGAGAATTTTTGTAACTTATGAAAACTTACAAAAATGTTTGCAACGTATAGAAGGAAATGTTGTAGGACTTCAGAATTTTTCATGAGCTGCATTACAAGTAGTATCTCATCTGATCATCTCTACCAACAGAAGGTTATTATTGTCATTTTTTTAGAAATCACTAAGATTTGACTAAAAAACACATCTAATAAATAAATGTTTCAACTGCAAATCTGAATGACCAAATTCTTAAAAGTAGCAAATATGCCAGCAAAAAACCCAAAAACTCCAGGCAAAAACTCCATTAAAATAATATCAATGATTGCAAAAGTTGCAAAAGATTGCAAAGACTTCACAAACTAGTACGGTCAATAAAAACTATAGCATGCCTTGTTTCCACCTTTCATTCCATCTTTTTTGCAGCTTCTACACAAAAATCTATTTCTTCATGCAGAAAGAAACTATTAAAAGCAGTAGGCACCACATTACTTCTTTGTTGATGCTCTCAGTCTTAGAGTTAGTCTGAGTTTCCTTATGCACTAGAAATGGCCTTAGGATATATTTATAAGCAATGTGCATTCCTTCTTCTCCTCTTCTCTTACAAATCAAATCCATTTCTAATTTGATTTAAAAGTCACCAGTTATTTTCCAGGTGACAGAAGTGATTTTTTAAGATGCTTAAAAACTGGTTTTCCTCAAGTCTCTTTTAATACATCTAGGTTCCTAAATTTATATACTTCAACTAATTTCATTTAAAAAAACCCAAACAAACATAAACCCAAGCCCAGAAATTTAAAGGGTGTCATATTTATCTATAGCCTCATTGCAATTTACGTACAATTTTAAAATATATAATTGAATTTTTAAAAGGGCCAGTTTTATCAAGGTAATGAATGTCTCTGGACATGAGCAATGCTGATGCGCTGGCACTGTTGTCAGTGGCAAAATGCTTCAACTACTGAGCCAAGAGGCGCAGGAGGACTCATCCTGCTCTGTGACAATATCCTGTTGTTGAAAGAAAAGTAATGACTAATCCTGCCATAATCATTCCCGGGGAGCTCACATGCACATTCAATGATATTTATAATAGCTGAATATGTCCCTTATATGTTAACACTTTCAATAGTTAAATATGTCACAAAGGTCAGTGATTATTACACTCTTGATGCCTGTCATCCGCCCCTGTGACCAACAGCACTCGTTCAGGACTGTGTCTGCTGTTCTTCAGGGGAAATGAACTGGGGAGATGTAACCTCAGCAGGCTGGAAGCAATCCATTTACGTAGCCTTCAATCGAACACAAACACACATTATGTAAATTGTGCTATCAGTCTGACCGCTAGAACTAATCTGCTGTCAGATAGCACTGCAGACCACGGTATAAAACCCTTTCTATTTTTCCACTTCTAATCTCAGAATAAAGTACACCCCAAGTATTTATCTTTTTGTTTTCAAAAGCGGTGTTACAGAGTGTTTAGCATTAGTTATCTGACTTTTCAAAAAACACTGAATGCAGATCTTTCAATAAAAGTCACAGGATGGACCTTCAGATATTCAGCATCTCTGACAGAACCTACATATTTCATTCAAGTATGAAATCAATTTATTTTTAAAACATAAAGGGAAGTTCTTAAGAATACAGACATGAGCTAAGTTTCTGCTATATGAGCAAAAGAGTTTATCTGTGAGAACTGCTTATGTTCACGTCTTGGTGTAAAACCAAAACTAGAATCAAATCTTCCTCATGTGGGAAGTCCTGAGACATAGTGTCTTCTTAGCATACTCATCTCCAGGTACTTTTGAAAACAGTTAAGATATTTTGAAAAATCTGCATCCTAAAGTAGTTCTCTATTACCATTGGACAGGATGAGTGTGATTAGCTCCTTTGACAGTCTTATTTACGTGTTTAAGAAACTCTACTTTTAAGGCTGGCAGATGTGATTCAGAAACCTTTCTTGAACAGCTATGTGTCAAACACCCAGGCATTTATCATTTGTACACCTACTTTTATTCATTTTCTGCACCATTAAAAATCAACAATCAGAAGAAAAACAAAAACTGCTGAACGTAAACTTGCATTGTTGTCTAAGCAAGTCTAACTACAAAACCTCCAACTGAAACTTTATTAATAAATAAACTTATTAATTTCTATTTAAGTAAAACCTATCCAGGAATATACTAATTCCAGCTCTCATTAATATACCCAGGCTTGTCTGATGTGAGTTAGGCACACTTTTAGTTCCTCTAGGTCCCACGCACCTGAGCTGACCTACTGACCGAACAGTGTGTGAAATCACACCCACTGCAAGGAGACAGCACTAAATAAACACTAATCATGAAGCTGCTCCCACAACACTGGAGCCACAGGGTATTGGCTTTCCCACAAGTTTTGGGAAAAAACCCAACCCACGTTTAACTAGGGTTTAGCTACTGTGATTAACAAACTTCAGCCCCTGTAATTCTATGTTCCTTCCTTGTGTAATTCTGTGTTCCTTTGTGTTTAGGGGTATCTTAGCTCACCAAAAAATGAAAGTGGCAGCACCATTCTCAGGACAAACTTGGTGGAAAGAGCTGATGCCTTTTCCTGGTCTTAAAATCAAGAGGCAAACACGGTTAGAAGGGGAAAAGGGTATTACCTTGGTATTTATTGTAAGGATCCTTAGGTGCACCACGACCAGGTCGAATACACCTCCCTGCACCCCCGCCATGGCCACTGCAATCCCTTTCCTCTATATCTGGTCTTACATTCTAGGTCTTACTAATTAGCATATCTATCAAAATTCCCCAATGAGAGGCTCGAACGAGCCCCCCTCTCTAAGGAACCCTCCCCTGGATGGTTCTATCTTAGTTTACAAAATGTGTTCTGGAGAGGACCTTGGGGTCTGGGCACACTGGCACCCTAACTACAAAGCCTCTAAAATGTTTAGTCTCTTAGCTTAACAAACAAGTCCAAGAATGTAGGCAAAAAGCACCAAGAATACAGAAGTTGCAAAAAGGTATAACAGGGGTATGAAAGAAAAGACAAAAATCATCATGGCATCAGAGCAACACACATGAAAAATTCAGAGGAAGGAAAACATAGCTGTTTTATGACTGAAATGTATAGAACCTCTAAGAGAGACTGGGCCATAAAGAAATGTGGATAGTATACTTGAAAATAGCATGAGGCAGACCCACCAGCACTGCTAAATCTAAGGTATGAAGACCAAGTGTATGCCTTGCTGATGTACTCTGCATTTGGTACCTGCATCACAGGCATTTGCCACATCTGCCAGATGTCTAAAACCTGAAAAATCCCTGTCCAAAGTGATAGCCCAGCAAATTACAGTAAAGTGAGAGGTTGGTAGATTAGGGTAATGCTTGGAAGAACTCAAGAGTTTGAACAAACAGGACACAAAATTTTAGGGAGAAATTAATGGAGGTACCTTGGCACAAGTGCCCTGATAAATCATATGTGACAGACTTGGCGTTGAGTAAGATCTCCCCAGGTGCAGTATCCCAGCCTTCACCCAGGACCAACCTTCCTTACTGATGAAACCGTACAGTAAAGTACACTCATAATTTTTCAATTTGAGTCATTCTAGCCCTATCAGCACAAAATGAGAGAGTGTTAAGAGAAAGGATTCTTCCCCCCAGCTCTCAGTCAGACAATCACTTCTATTTCCTCACAGTAAGTTCTTTTTTGTGAAATGAAAATTATTTCAAAGAACACGAACTGACAATTGAAAGCTACCACTGATGCCCACAGGATGTCATACATCTCCGTTTCAGGAAATTAAAGCAGTAACAAGAGCAGCCAGAGACAGTAAAATGACAATAAAAATGTATTTTGATTAAATTATTCTACAATAAAGCTAAAAGGAATTTAAAAACAAAGTCTGATTATCATCCTCATCATGCCCGTTGAACAGCTTGAACACAAAATCATTTCAAGATGAGCACTGAACTAGCTGCAAACAACATTAAAAGTCATATCTTTTCCTCTCCCCTTCCTCTTCAGATGTCATGCCATCATGATCAGCTTAAATAGTCCCATACAACTCAAAATATAACCAGCAAGCAGAAGGAATCCCTTCTGAACACAGTACTTTCTGTAAACACACTCTGCCAACACAAACATTATTCAAAATGTGGTCAGATCTCCTCTCCCCACTTTGTGCTCAATGTTTCCATAAAGCATAAAATAGCCATTTCCTAAGAAACCAATAGATGAAGACAAATCAATTACAGAGCAAAATGTTTTTACATTTCTTTAAGAAACCAGAGCAGAGATACATTATTAATGACTAGCTATACCAAAATAATACATGATTTATTCACAGCCCAGACACTGCTCAAAAGACATTTTTAAATCACTTATTTTTATTCTTATTTTTGCTTTTAGGTGAATTTTTTACAGTGTGTTGGTAAATATCTTCTAACTATAGCTTATGTGTTGGTTTTGCACAGCCTGGTTTTTGATAGTGGTTGGGGGGCTGGAGTTTGGCCAGTGTTAAACCAGGACCACTATAGCTGTTGGACCAGTTTTCTTTTTTGAATCCTCTAAAAAATCACATTCTTTGAGAGACAAAAATATTGATTTGCTTTCACCAATAAATTTCTAAAATCAAACAGAAAGTGAGCTATAGTTTGAGAAAAGAATAGACTGCAGCTATAACCAAGTGGTGAAGTTTATTTGATATAATGACTCTGGCATTACGAAATTTTTTTTCTCTTCAAAGAAATGGGAGAATTAACAACAAAATGTACCAAATTTGTACCTGCAAAATGTGTGACAAAAAACCCAAAGCAGTTTGTTCAGCAGTGGCCCATGAAGGATGACAAAAAAAAGTAGTATTCTTGTCAAGCTTTCCATTTTGCATGAAAACGGTCTGTTTGCATGAAAATGCACTACTTAGAGTCCCAAGCTGTGAATTTTAAAATCTCATATCTCATTAAATATACCAGTTTTCGTCATTGTTCTGTACCCATAGCAACTTAAAACAGGCTATATAGGAACATCTCATTGCTTTTCCACATTTATGGAATTTACCACATGTGTGATCTTAAACATCTACATAAACATCCATCTGCTTTGGTTTAGATTTGTAGTGGCGGTGTTCTTTTCACACTGCTGTCACTGGTAAGTGTGTTTGTTGCTTTAGGCTTTTGCAACTGCAGCCTTGAATCTTGCAGAACTAAAGCACCTCACTTTGACAGAAAGTAGTTCAGAGACAGAAGTTCTCATAACTTTGTAAAACAGGAATCTGTCTAATAGCAAGAATAATGGTGGTATCAAAAATCTCATGCAATGAGGCCTGATGAGCAATGTCATGGTTCTTCATGCTGATGGGAAATAGATATGCGAGATACTTATGGGTTTATATCGAGACTGCCATTTTGCAGCCCCTGTACAAGTGTTGAAAGCACAGCAGTACCTTGAGTCTTAAAACTAACACCACAATGTGTGGGCCACCCGTGGCTTCCTCTGAGCTGACGAATAATTTGTCTGTCCACATCCACAGTTGATTTGAATGAACATTACAGGTACCTGAGCTACACAGAAGGAGAGAGAAAAAAGACCGCAGAGTAAGATTGAAGGTTGTGGCAGGTTTCTGTAAATTAAAAACCAAAAAAACCCAAACCAAACCAAACCAAACCAAACCAAAACTCAAAAAACCTCAGAAGAAAACCAAAACAAAAAAACAAAACAAAACAAAAAAAA
>VZRQ01007665.1:28714-54721 GCA_013397975.1 Machaerirhynchus nigripectus | reverse complement strand
AATGTATTCGATTCTACCAACCATGTGAATGTGGGACAGTGACTTGGTTCCTTTTTTGCTGGACTCTCACTCCCATCTTTATCCAATTATGAAATGGCAGGTAATAACAGCTACCAAATTAGTGGAAGAAAAGAAGATACAGAAGAGCAAGAAAAGTAATTTGGATTTTTACTCAAAATTTTTGAGTAAGAGATATCTTCAATGCCCATGGTATCACACTTGTTAACAAAACCCTTTTGGAACAATAATATTTCTGCATGCAAGTGAAATAGGATCTGTCTACTATGGTAAAAATACAAATATTGTAAATATATGATAAATATAAAAATATTTGTATTTATATTTATTTAGCTCCCAAGTGCAGTAATAGCTACTATATTTGACAGAAAACCCACTGGTGGATATTCAGCTTCCCTGAGTTCTGGTGAATTTTCCTTACAAGTGCCAGAATGTAAGTTCCAAATTTTAAAACACAGTTATGGAAGAAATCTGGAGCTGGAAACCTTGTCAGTGACTGACAACAGGACCTTGAAAATAGAACTGCTGCTCTCTGAGAAAGGTTTCTGCTAGCATTTGGGAAAGGAAGCAAGACCCACATATGGTATGTTTCCAAGACCCACATACCCAAAGTGTCTGCAATGATCTACGCTTTTTGCTAGGCTCTGGTGTGGGTTTTTTGTATTTGCCACTTTCCACTATACCTTGACACTCAAGAGGTTTTGAAATACTTGAAAATATAAAAGGATGAGCTGATATTGTCTTATACCTTGTTCCTCTGCTTTACTGCTTCTATATCCTTTCACTTTTCTTTTAATTACTCAGGCATTATTTGTCTGCTATTCTTCCCACTTTTATCCTGGATTTTAAGTACTCTTCCCTTCTTATATGAATTTATCAATATCGATACTTTTCTTCTACTGAACATAGATTAGCACAACTAGGGCTTCAATCTATATGTGAGTTCTTTGCCACTTAGTTCAGCAGCAGTGGCAGGCCTTGTATGCAAATTCCTACTGAACACTGGATTAATTACTATTGAAACTGAGATAGCCAGTTGAAGAGGTTTCTTTTACTAGCTCAAACTATAACTCTAGCCAGCCTGATGACAGCTCAAGGTTTGATTTTCAGCCCTAACTGCTGATCTGGCATCCACACAAAAGTTTCACTGGTGTGCTCTCAGACATTTAAGATAAACTCATGAGGTGTTATGGAAGATTCAGGCATACAGGAAGCATGGAGGTATCCAAAATTATGTTGACTACAATAAAACTGAAGAAGAGAGACAGGAACTTCTATGTATTTAGTTATTCCCTTGTAAACATAAGATTGAAGTTCCCCATGCCAGCCAAGCAGGGATACTTAAAATTCAAGTCCATAAAAACCACATTAGACTCGAGAAAAGGTTTGCAGCTCTGCAGTTTTGCCAAACCACTAAAAGCTGAAGCATGAAGATAGAAGAACACACAGAACTTGACTGAACACCCACAGAAATCAGTGGGAGACTTTCCACACATTTCAGTCAGTAACAGCTCAAGCCATCCAACACGTTTCAGAACTATTAGTATGACTTTTTTTCCAGTCTCACAAGTTAAGTAATATATTCAAATGCAAAACCACACCTCGATGTGAATTAAGAGGAGTGTAAAATACAGATGTTTTATGTAACACACATTTTTGACACAGGAATGTAGATATATCAAAACTTTCTTCTTCTAGAGACAAAGCAAAATTAATGTAATCATTCACTTTTACCACCTAATTCACATCACTGAAAACAAAAGAATCTTTAATAATACAGAAGGATTTCAAGTAAACATATTTACCTTTAAAATATGCATTATAACCACATTATAGGGTAAAAAACATCACAAGTGTATGTGTGATGTGTAGAGCACTCCAAAAACATATAAAAAAAATGACCCTTCTTCAAAAAGTATTCTTCAAAAGCATTAGTCTAGTTAGACAGTACATACATAAGGGAGTGGGAGGGAAAAGAGTGAATTGATTAAGTCATTGAAAAGAAAGGGTAAAAGCTAAGAACACATATTGTTAGTCCCATGACTCATAAGTTTCTTATGTATATAGACATGCTTCCACTCACTGGATGAGTAGGACAACATTTATCACTCTCTTTTCTCAAGTTGTGTGTCTTCACGAGTCATTCAAATAGAGTGTGAAGAGTTGTCAGACTGCTTCAGGAAGTGGGATGAAGACAAACTGGGCCATATGGAAGAAGTTTTGAGAGCGGAGAGAGAGGAGAACATTGAGACAAGCTTGCAAGTCTTTCCCTTGGGTCAAACAAAGAGAGAATAGAAAAAGCAGGTGGAAGTACAGAAGTAAATGGGTGGGCAGAATTATATAAGACCTTGAAGGGGAATCATGGCCTTTCAGCCCAGGTACCAATGGAGATGGCATATTGTGCTCTATCTAGTAAGCCAGGCAGCTTCCAGGCAGCCCTTCTGCTAATCCTTTGAGAAACAGACTATTGCATCACCTCTCTGTAAACTTCTGTCCTTAGGTGTATCTTCACCATCAATGGCCAAAATATGATACAGCTTTGAAATTGCACATGGTATTTGTGTTTGTATCCCCCCATATGGATTGCCAGGCTAGGAAAAGTTATTGGAGGTTGCTGTGCTATGAAAGTGAAGGATAAGGCTTTCAAACACAAATGTGGCATGGGAATTTGTTTATACAGCAAGGGAGAAATACAGCAAGCAATGCTGGTACATTAGAGAAATTAATTAATAATTAATAGCTTATAAATGAGTTAACAGCTCTTTACAATGACACATAACTGTAGGGAAAAATTTATTACCAAAAGTTCACTAACAGCTTCTAAATATGTTGGTTATTCCTGTGAAGAAACATGAGTGTTTAAAAAAAAGTCAATTAGATCCCTCTTAGGTTATAACTGTCACATAAACAGCTTGTAAATGAGTGAAAAACAGGATTCTAAAGTAAACTTCCACTCTCCAGCTGCTGCTGTTTTTAGCAAAGCAAGCAACCTGGTTATACAAAAATGAAAAAAAAAACCCTAAAAAAAATTAAAGCATTACAGTTTGAATATGTAATATTTTTTTTATCAGAAAGAATGAAAAATGTTACTGCTTAAACAAAACAAAAATACCAGGTCTTCATAATATTTCACATAGAAAAGAATATTTAGACATGAGATAAGGTTCAAGCATAATTCAGCCCAACTAATTTGTTCCTGTGTAGGAAACAACAGATCCAATGTCAAAACAGGAGAAAAGAATAAGGAAATATTATGTTCTTGTCCGCATAGCTGGAAGTAATTTGCTATCACTGTTTTGATTATTTTAAATGACAAAGACATGTAGAATTAAAATAATGTATTACTTCTGTGAAAACTGCATCGACTTTGAGAGTATACATGTTGTGCAGAAAATCATATTAATGCATCATAACACATCTCCATCTTGAACTTCAGAAAGATTTTATCAGTAGAAAAATAAGCAGAGTCCTATAAAATTTCACTCTCACTTTTTGCTAATTATTTGTGTTCCATATGCATTATATTCTCCATTTATGTATACATAAGAACATTAAATGTACTGAAATACTAATTACTGGCAGCATTGAATTCCAAGGTGAAGTATGTATTGCTATACCAAAATCCACATCAGCAGAACTGGTTATAGGAAAGTATGTGCATGGGAAGATGTGAATGTGTGAGCATGGGAGAATGGCTTCTGTGCTGCTGAAGAAAGCCCAGACTCACAAAAAAACTTGCTGAAAAAAAATTATCTCCATTTATTTCTGAGTTCATACCCATTTCTTCACTTACACTTACTTTCTTCACACTTTCTCTATTTTAACAAAAACTTCAGCACAGGAGCTAAAATACTAGCTATTGATTGTCATGAACTATAGCCCTAATTTATAAGAATCAGTAGGACTATTCGCCTGTGTGCAAATTCAGGAAAATGCTCCATTATACTGACACACTGGGGCAAGGCATGGACGAGTCAGAAGCAAAGACTGGTCTTGGACTGCAGGAGTATTTTCAGTTGAATCAAGCAAAAACAGGCTTAGAATAGCAAATACGTAATCTTTACAAAAGTACAGATTCACTTTTTAAGAAACAAAACACTAACGAATGCATAAGTGGGATTCAGCAAACAAAAGTTAATGGCTCACTCCAGCAAAAACCAATATAGACAGACTGAAATGCCTCACCCTCACCATAATTTTTTAGTTTTTATTTAAGTACCTTTTGAAAAGCAAGGCTGTTCTCCTTGTGCACACTGCCTTACCATGCTAGCCCAAAGCTACTTCTGCAGGACTGTGACATTTCTTCTCATGGGCGACAGCATTTTTGTATTAGTTTAACCTCATGCTCCCATATACACATACAGATGTGCACAAGTCCAATTATAGTTAATGTCATCAGTCTTCATATCCTAATTTTCTTTTAAATAGAAAGCCAGTAATATATAACTGGTTGACTAGTCAGCAAAGTGGCACAGACTTAATCAAAAAGCAGACCAGGCTATACAGGAGCTATACATACAAACAAAGCTACTAATTTTTAGTAGCATACTAAAAATTGTACACTGGACTTTGTACATTGAAATTTAAATAAGCATTATTAAGGCTACACAGGTTGAGCGGTTGTGGGAAAACTGGGTGGCACAAGATGCCAAAACAAACAATAAAACTCTGCAGATTAAGATCAGTTAAATAAGCACAAAGGAGTAAGACAAAAGTTACGTGAGCTGACTTACTTATTATGGCCAAAATGAGCCATTGAAAATAAACCAATATAATTATATCTCAAGATGCCAAGGTAATTGTGTCAACCCTTGCATAGAGCCTGGGAAAGCAGCAATATAAAATGGCAAGAACAAAAGCCAGGTGAAAAAGATCAAAGTGCATGGTGGTGTGCTGTAGAAGGTATGGCTGTCAGAATGAAAAACGCAATACAGACTGTTGTACAGTGACAATGACTGTGCTAGAATGTATTGTATTTGCTAACACAGTAATACTTCTAACTTCATTATTCAAGCTGAGTCCACTTGCAGTGCCAGGACATAGTAGTAAAATTTTCTTCAAGTCGGGCATGTTTCACTAACTTGCACTTCCTTGAAATAATAGGCATAAAATTTAATCCCAAGCAAGAGCTGAAAATTAATTTAGTAGACTGTTAAAAGAGCTTAAATAAGAGAGTTTGAGTTCCAGAATATTATAGAAAATGCCATTTTTGAAATGAGATGTTTATTTAAGTACATAATATCTGACCTAAACCAGCACAGTGGCAGCTCTTGGTTTCAAACAACCTCAGTGGATCCCTGAGAGAGGATCTATGAAGACCATCCCCACAATATTTTGCAAATCTGAGTGGGTTCTGTAATTAATAAAACATCTCTAGAAATGTGAATGAAGAAGTTTCTTTATCCAGAGTGTAATGAATTATGTTGTTTTTGCTGGAAGACTGCATGAATGAAAACTTGTGTGTTTCTTAATGTTGTAAATATGCTGTAAGTAAAATTAGGAGTCTTCTTAAAATGCCTTTCTAAAATACATATAATTATTTTAATTATAGGATATTTTAAGATACACTTCACAGAAAAATCAGCCCTATTTAGTAAATTGGTTGACTAGGAGCAGAATGGAACCTTGCAGGGTCATAGAGTTAACTCTTAGAAACTGTATAAATGGCCTTGTGATCATGTTACAATTATTTAGTCATTCATCATTAATATGAAGTAATATTTGCTCAAATGTTCAAGTGACTTCAGATATGGAATCAGTCTGGATGTCTACTTAAAAATAAACCCCAACAAACAAAACATTTGAAATGTCTGTAACACAATACTGCCTGTGCCAAAATCAAACCCATTGTGTTTTTTAGTTCTCAAACTAAAATGATGGTATCCCACATCTCTTTGCATGAGAAGATATGTGAAGCTTTTATCTGAATCTGCATAAAAATTCAGTAATTCTTCTGGACTGCACTCATTCTGTAGAGTGTAAGGATCAAAGAGAAATACAGAGAAGAAAGTAAAATTCTGCAAAAGAAAATAACCAATTTCTGCAATAACAGCATGAGAATTTTTACGCTATGCAGATAAGATGGTATTCACACAAATTACACTTGGTGTGTTTTGCACTGCAGAAAGAATTGGGAAAAGGAAGACTGCTTTGAATGTTTCTAGTAAATGGGAAATATTTCTGCCCAGGAATTACACAGGATTTTAAATTACTTACTGGTATCTGGCTAAACAAGGTTACGAGCCAAATAAAGGCTCTCAATAGCACATGTGAAGATATAGCTGTGGAGGGAAGGGGGGAAGTCTCCAAAGTCACTACCTTTAAATGTTTGGGAAATGTTGAAGTACCTTAGAACACTTGCATGCCTTTGGCTTTAACACTTGCAGAAATTGAAAATGCACTGTAACTGAACCCATTCAAGTACCCTCCGTATCCATACAAGAGTGCAAAGGAAAAGCATATCAAATACCACTTACTCTACAAGCTTTCATTTACAAAGCACACTTCCTGAAAATAATTTCTGAGACTGTTTTGTTCAATTTTCCAAACATACTCTCAGAATACCACTTTTCTTACCTCTATTTTCACACTGTCAGGTTTAACATATTGGCACCCTCCTGACGGATGATGAAACCAATGTTAAACAACTCTCCATCACCAATACTTGAAGCCCTGGACTGGACTTTTACTAATTATGCACCAACAAATATTCCACAACTAGGAAAAATCCTCACTGGAAACCTAGTTAGAAGTGGACTGAGAAAACCATATTCACCCCTTCAGTACAGTCCTCTGCAAAATTCTGTGAAGATCAGGTTTGGAATTGATGCAAGTTCATGGCAAAGGGAACGGTGTTTCTAAAATTTCTGATTAGCGCTATTAAAATAGTTATAATTTAATTGCAGAAAAGTTTCAGTCTATTTTGTCATGACATATTCAACTCCTAACAGTGGCAACAACTAAGTTTAAGCATAGCGCACACTCTACTATACGTCTACCTGACTATAAATGGAATTCAGCTGAGGAAAACTCCAATAATTCAGGTTTCTGTTGCAAGTTATTAGGTAAGTTCAAACACGTACCACTGGCAACTGAACAAATATTTGGATCCCCTATCCAAAGTATTTTCCATCCATCTGGATTTCAGGATTTGTAGTCTTTGAAAGAAGAAAAAAGCACTCCAAAGTTAGGTCAGCTTCAATGTCAATATGATATAGATAAACACAGATCTTATTTCCCTAATCTTCTAATATTGTTTCACTCCAGATGAAGGTGAACTCTGTCCCTTTGCTTAGCTGTAGATAGGAATCTAACTGCTGAACTGGAAGTACAAGAGGTTTTTAACCTATGACAACTGGACACATGCTATTTCCATGAGGGGGCTGTACATTTATCTGTGTAAGAAGAAAAGGTGGAAAATAGGACATGCTGAAAATATTTTTCAAGATGCATAAAAGCAGTAGAAGCAATGATGAAGATGACATTCGTCAATGAATGAACAAAAGATTCTGAATTATTTGACACCTGGAAAAAGTTCTATGGCTCAGTATGGAAGGAATGGTTGGAGGGAGTAATTAAAACAGATATGCCAAAATTGACTTCCAGGGGAACTGTACAGTAGCTCAAACTACATGCTTCTGTTTTGAAAACTTTTGAAATACTGAGCTATTCTAAGAGCACTGAAACATTGGCATTGTTTTGGCATCGCAGCAGATCTCAAAACACCCTTCAAAAAGGAAACATGAACAATGTGATGTGCTTTTATTTATCCTTTTAAGGTAATGAGCACACAGCTTGCAACAGTCCCATTCCACTGCAAACTTCTAAAGTAATTTAAAGCCATGGTCTCTACTGGCTGTCACACCAACTTGATTAAATGCCAGTCCACCTCTTGCGAAGTATAATTTGTTTTTTCATGTATGTCAGTATAAAAGATTAGTGCATTACACGTCCACGCACTTAATACTCGGGAGACTCCTTAGCTTATACTTAGCCTAGGATCTATTTAGCTTACAAGATTGGACTGGACAAATCCCAAGAACATCATGGCTACAAAATAACCAGAGACAAGGATCCCAAGGAGAATAAACAGTTTTCTAAATTAATTTCCGAAGTTTAAAATACATCATTTAATATTGATCTACATTTACTTCAAACTAATATCTCTATTTTTTCATTCAATAATATTCCTTTCCTCACAACCCCACATGGGTTAAATTTACAATTAGATAATAAAAGTGCGCAGTAAATTATTTTTTATTTGGCTATTATTTGATAATCTTTATACTAACATCCACCATGTTAATGAAGAGAAGATAATCTCAGTAATTTGCGTCTCCTACGGATACTGATAGCACCATTTGGAATTAGAGTAATTCCACATGTCTCTCAGCAAAGAAGAAAATTAATATTCAGCAATGATTTTACAACTAATGGGACAAGTAAGAGTAAAGCATGTCATACTGTAATGCACGTAAACTCATGCCTCTATTGAACACAGTCTGAGGGATAATGCAATTACTTCCAAAGTCAGCTTTGCTGTGGATATAGCCTGTGACTTAAACAAACAAACAAACAAACAAAAGCCTGTAAGTATATGCTTTCTACAAAGATGAATAAACAGGGAGTGTCCAGCTCTAAGAGACAGATGATATCTACAGACAAATTGGAATGGAAAAGGCCACACTATTCCTGCACTATGAGCTGTTCTAGAAGGAAGTACTCTGATTTTCACATTCTTATTTGGTAAATTTGACTTTCATTAACACAGTTTTCTCTGTGAATTATTAAAAAAAATTGTTTTCATGGGTTTTATCTAGCATAGATGTATTCATGCAGCTGAATGGTAGAGAGGAAATGAATGCATGAAGAGCTAATTATAGGTATAACTAACAGCTTCATTGGTGCCATAAATAACAGGACAGAATCTGAATTACAGTGTTTGAGCAAGAAATGTTATTGGAATTTTAAAGATAATAGCAAACAGACATTTCAAAGAAACACTAGACTGAGAAGACAGAATTACTCCAGGGGTAGGGGCCAGAGGTTGTGTTTTTAATGATGAAGTACCTTGATACTCAACACACTGACTTGATAACTTGAGAAATCCAGTGTAATTGGCAAAAAGCTGTCATTTCAAACCCAAAAGAATGCTAAATGCCATTGTTTCACACTAGAGGTCACCCCCGGTAAGAAAATATAATTGTGGTATCTTTTATTTTTTGCCTGTAGCTGGTACGATTTTGAAGGAGTGTCCTTTGTAGTACAGATGTAGGAATGTAGCTTTGGTGGTTTGTTTCTCGGTGTGTTTTGTTGGTTGGGTGGGTTTTTCTGCTTGTTTGTTTTTGGGGTTTATTTTTGGGTTTTGGGGGGTTTTTTGGGGTTTGTTTGATTGGGTTTTTTTTTTGTCTGGTGTGCTAAACATCAATTCAGTTGACTAAAAGGAAACCTCACTGAAAACGTTTCACTTTTCATTATCACACAGAACACACAGAACCTGTTTATTATTCCCCATATGGAAAAAGCTTTTTTTAAAGAAACCAGATGTTTGATTTTCGGGATTGTCTGCTAATAAGCAATATAATAACATTTCAGTTGAAGAAATGTTATACCTCTCATGATCTTTTTGATTTTTTTCTTACGTTATTGACAAGGGTCAGCATTGTTGGCTAGGCACAGCAGCATACACATACAAAAAATGTTTGACAATAATTTGCATTTGAACAAAAATAGCATCTCTATAGTACTGAAAGTGAGTACATCTTTACTACTATTCATAATTAGAACTTCGAAAAAGTACACGTCTATGTCATTGCAAGTATTAAGACTAAAGATTCAGGAGGATTTGAAAAAGAAAGAACTCCTTATTAGGTTGATGTTAAGATCAAGATACAGCCCCAGTAATTATTTGTATGTGCATTATTGTATATATGAACTTTCATTTCCAACCCAGATTTCAAAAATTAATGTTTGAAAATGGTTGGAGAGACAAAGATTAGAAATGCTGTATTTACTTATTAGTATCTGTACAAAGAGAAGTTTGTACTGACTATAACTAAGAAACATTTTTAGCTCCTCTGTTGCTCTATAAAAATTACAGGTATTCATTGATAAAGACATAAATCATTATCTTTTTTTTTTTACCAGAGCTTAAAACGTTTGCTTCTTATCAGTTTTTGCTTCATTCCTCCAATTTTTTCTGACTCTTATTCACAGGAGAGATGTAGCTAAAATTTATGTGAAAAATCTGACTGCAGTAAATGAAAAGGAACTGGCGGGATCAGGCCACTTCAGTGGGTTTTGGTTACTATGTTCTGAATGCCTTAAAATTATATCTGTGCCAAAGCACCTTGAACAGTCAGTGAACAGTAACAGCTACCATTTCCCTGAATACTCCAGAAAATTACCCATCTAGCTTGCCCCGATTTTCCTGCTTCATTCATATAGGGTGCTCACTGCCCCAAATGGATGACACACTGCACCTCTGAAATTCTGTATGATAGTACTCTACATCATATAGTGCATGCAGCTCATTCCCACAGCTAGACACCTACAGCAAACCTTGGGGAGCAGCAAGAACAAAGCAAAAGATTTATCAAGAAAAAATGTACCCCAGTGTAATGTACAGTCACTACAGGAATGTAAATACAGTCATGCTTAACCTCGTGTTTCTTAGCACAAGTGTTTTTGTACTTCCTGTCAACTCTTGAGAGCCTTTAAGGTACAGAAATTTCTATCATTTAGGTTTTATTTGATGTGAAATAAATTAATAAATTTTCTTTTTAAATGGCAAAGCAATGTCAGTACTCTTGAAGATTTTTATATTTCATTCTAGAAGAAATCATTACACAAATATGACATGACAAAGAACTGAAAATTTTGTTTTTTCTTGTGGGAGTTTGGATGGAAAGAAGGATTTGGAAAGAAATTTTTAGGCAAAAATCAGAAAAAACTCAAACCTAATTTACAAGGTTCATAAGCCTGAGGGGATTTACAAAAACAAAAGCACATAAAGATCCACACATTAAAGAAGAAAAAAACCAAGGAGATGAAACTAAGAATGTGCTAAAAATTATGTCCTTTAATTATGTAACTTCACATGTTTCAAAACTATGGTTTAAATGCCCATTATCTCAACTACAGATGTCCTCTGGACTATGTACACTATTGTAACTTTTTTCTACTCATTGGTGTGTTTACCAAAAGTGATTTCTTTGCTTTTTCTTCTAAGAGCGTTGATGGATATTTCAAAATCGTTTGAGGCCAACATGAAGTCTAGCTTTAACTAGTTTCTTTCAAAGAAAAGACTGATTTTCATTCACACATAACTGATAAAAGCTATAACTGAATTGCAGTTAAAAG
Organism: Machaerirhynchus nigripectus; assembly: GCA_013397975.1. NCBI lineage: Eukaryota > Metazoa > Chordata > Aves > Passeriformes > Dicruridae > Machaerirhynchus > Machaerirhynchus nigripectus. The sequence goes on along the minus strand of VZRQ01007665.1, from coordinate 43,342 downwards.
AACAGTGATCTACTTTTTACAGGTGCTTATTAGGGCAGGAAGGAGAATGAAGACAGCTACTCCTAATTAGTCTGCAGGTAGTAGAATGAAATTTCATTTTTTATGAAAAGGATTTGAAAAGTTTGAAGGTTTTGGGAGGAGAGGGGAGGGGACCAACAAAAAAAGCAAAACCAAAAGAAAACCCAAGAAATATTTCGCTTGGGAAAAGTTGCCTCCAGAACATCAATAATTTCATCTTTGTGTTTATCTTCATGTGAGTTTAACTTCAGGTAATAAATAACATTGTAGCATCCACTAAAGTCCTACAAAATCTTTGAATCATGCAAACATATTTATAAGTGGTTAACATGAGTTTTTTTGCAATAGAGACTGAAAAGTCAGAAGAATCTCACGGAACAAGTTACCAGCTCAGACATCCCAGGGTACATAGGCACAAGCTGAGCCATAAAAAGTAGATATATACAGATGCACCAGGGAAGTTTACTATCTCAAACACCAAATTTAGTTCTGATTTGGAATGAAATTGATTCTGTTCCCTCAAGAATTGCAGTAAATGTGGATTTTTGCTTGCCAAAAATATCCCACAAGCCAACCATTGTTACTTTATTTGCTAAAAATATATGCATAAGCAACTTTGCATAATGAACATACAACACAAATATTTGAGCCAGAAGTGACTTTTAGATATTATCCCTTATATATCAAAAGCAATAGAACAAGATGCACATATAGTATAAAATGTGTAGCAAGATGCTATGCATGAGGATTAGTATCTGATATGATCTTCTGCAAGAAACTGCCAGGTCATAGGGTTTCAGCAAAAAGAATTACCTTAAAATAATCAAGCTATGGTTCTTAATGTCTGTCATTTTAAGGTTTAACCAGAAACAAAGTAGTCAGCAAAATAAGACTATGTAGTCTTACTTCTTAAATTAAGTATCTTCTACATGTTTTCTTGGTTCTGGCGAGAGGAAATAATTACACCCAACTTGAGTAATTCCAGAAATTCTGAAATCCAAATGTTTTGATCATTCTAAAGGCCAGGTATTATGTCCGAGCTGGCAAAACCCCAAAAAATAGTGTCCTTGCCTCTCTTTCTCTGTAGGAGCACAAGCGTCTTTTCTGTTTCATTTTAATGATTCAATCACCAACTCTAGCACCAGCAGCTGTGGTGTTATAGGAAGCTGCACTCTTGCTATTGTACCCTGTCACTCTCATGAGTCTGAGATGACCACTCTGCCAGTGCAGACATCTCGCTTCTGGTACCAAGCTTCCTCACTGAGACCGAGTCACAAGTTCCAGCAAAGAGCTGAACTGCACAGCACAGAAGCTCTCTGGCAGCTGGTAGAAGGCAAGCGTGAAGACACCTGAGCACCATGCAATTCCAGGAAACAGCCTGACCTTGGGAATTCTGCCTACATGCAATCCATTTTTACTGACTGACTTGAAGAACCATCNTATATATATATATAAACACCAAAGCATGCAACACATCAGCCCTGGGCTGACAAAGGCCTTCTTGCATGTACTATTGCCTGTCTGGAAGAGGTTATAGATGGAACAGAAGACAAGACTAACATGGAATGACTTCTCTGGCAGAAATCTTGTTACAGCAAGAGAAGGGCACAGAGTGAATCAGTTCTTCCAGATGGTCTGAAGAAAGGCAATTTATGAGGAGGAGAGAAATAAAAATACAGTGGCAGAAAAGCTCAGGGTGAGAGGAAAAATAAGCAGCTTTCACCTTCTTTCTGGCACAAAACAGCAGCTGAAGGACAGTGTCTGTTTTGGTGACAGGGGAAGAAGAAAACAGTGAGCAGAGAAGAGTGGGATTTCTCTGGTACAATTGAGAGCATCTAGGAATTCAAAGGATAACAACAATTTCTGTGACAGAAATGGCAGCTGTTACTGTTTATTCTATGGTGTAATTTACTTAATGTGCAACTTGTTAGAAAACAAGTCCAAGAGTGGAGTTTGGGGCCTGGAGCACTGAAACAGGTTGCCCAGAGAGTTTGTGGAGCTTCCTTCTCTGGAGATATTTAAGAACCATCTGGACACAATCCTGAAAAACACATTCTAGGGAACCTTGTTTGAGCAGAGAGGTTGTTCTGGATGACCTTCAGTGGTCCCTTCCAATACTACTCATTCTGTCACTTTGTGACAGTGTAAATCTGAGGTGAAAGAAAAAGGTAAGGTAAGACAGGAAGAAATTGGGCTGGGTTTTGAATTAAAGGGGGAAGAAAACAAAGAAAGTGACAGACTCCTATGAGGACAGGCTGAGAGAGCTGAGGCTGTTCAGCCTGGAGAACAGAAGGCTTCAGGGAGTCCTGGTAGAAACCTTGCTCTACCTAAAGTAGGCACACAAGAGAGCTGGAGATGGACTTTTGACAACAGCATGTAGTGACAGGACAAGGGTCAATGGCTTTAAACTGAAAGAGAGTACGTTTAGATTAGACACCAACAAGAAATTCTTTACTGTGAGGGTGGTAAGGCATTGGAACAGGATGACCAGAGAGGCTGTGGGTGCCCCATCCCTGTAAGAGTTCAAGACCAGGCTGGATGGGGCTCTGAGCAATGTGGTGTAGTGAAAATTATCTCTGTCCATTGCAAAAGGATTGGAACTAGATGATCTTTAAGGTCCCTTCCAACCCTTCCATGATCCTATGCTGGTCAATGCTGAAAACGAATATGCCCAGGACTTCAATCTAGTACTAAAAACATGATCAGTGAGGTCTAGGATGTCTTATAACACCAACTAATAACGTACTGAAACTGCAGAAGCATAATTTATATGGACAAAAACAGGTTAGAAAAGCATGAAAGAGAAAACATTCAAAAGGCAGGCCAAATTCATTTGTTGTAAGTGAAAAAAAAAAAATAGAAAAAGAGGAAAAAGATGATCTGTCCTTTAAAAAAAAATCTATACTTGAAAGGAGGTAGAAGAGAAAAACTAAGGGGCTGCATTCCAGATCTTTAGACATACAATGTATCATACCAATGCATCTTTTCTATACTTCTCATGCCTAATTTTCATACATTTGTTATGCAAACCATGGTACTGATTATAACATGGCAATAGAATTTGATTCAGGATGGTCAAAAAATCCTTAACCCTCTCTACAACTGATTTTGTATAGAAACATTAGAATGGCTGGTTTTCTTTGCAGTAGAAATGTGTGAAACTGACTAAAGTACCAGTAGCAAACCAACAGAACACATAAAGCAACCAACTTCTCAACTTTATCTCCCTAATTTAACTTGCTGTTTGACAGGTATTTTTTAAAATAATGTTAACATATTACACTGTTCTGGTGTGAACTAGACTATGGTATGGGGAGTTTTCTGTTGCTCTAGTCCTAGTTGACAGCTCAAAAATCAAACATTCATGAAAGATGTTCTAGCTGTTCAAAAGCAGGAAAAATTATGTTTCGCATTTTAGTCCTCTGGAAGAGTAACTACCTACACCATTACAGCAGATGCCATCATGGTTGTGTAAAAGGAGGAAAGCACAACAGTGGTTAAGAACCCAAGTATTTGCTCTTGCAAATTAAAGCTCCAAAGAAGGTGCTTAGCAGATTATTGCTGAGTTCTTGAACAGCAGCAGTCTGATTCACAGCCAGAACTTGCATGCCTTTGCATTATTTTAACTTGGGCAATACTAAGCTGTGGTACAGAGCTAGACTGAGTAATCAGGAACAGGACTCTCATGCTGGTTTTGCCACAAGGAGCATCTATGTTTGACAGTTCCTTAAACTGCTTTTAAAAGTGCATCTGAGACTTAATGCTTATCCTTCATGCAAATATCCTGACCTTATTGATCAGGACTCATTAATCTAATGGCTTATAGCTAATTTTACTTCAAATTACTTGGAAATTTATTTAATTCATATATATAATTAAATAATCATTATTTTCTTTTATTCTTTGTATTTGTGTGTGTTCTTACAACTATTTCTCACCAGAACTCCCCTAATAGCCTTTCCTGACTAAGAAACCAACACACCGCAGAAAAATGCCAATAGAAAAAAAAAAGATATTTGGTAGAAATTCAGAAACAGGATACATCTAGGGTGTGATTGTATGCATTTCAACCTCTGGTGTCCCTTTTACCTTTTGTTATTCTCTTTGTCTTTATTCTCTCCACACTTCCAGCTATTTTTATCACTGCTCACTACCAAAAGGGTCTGGCCATTTAGAAACCAACATGCATCTATCTGACCCTGTTCCAGAGTCCTTCTTTTGACAAGGAACAAGAGCAAGCTGTTGGCTCAGTGTCAATGGCAGACATTAAAGTCATCAGCAGTAGGAAGAAACAAAGAGATTTGAGCCCTATTTGGCTGGAAACCATCACCTCTTTAATATTTGTGCTTGCCATGCCCGTTCAGCATCTTGAAGTCCAAATCAGCCAAAGACTCAAACTTTGCCTTTAATTAGAAGTAAGTTTTAATACAGAACTAGGCAGCAGGATATTTTAGGATATCTAGAGTAAAGGATTATCAGAATGTAAAGTCTGGTTTATACATTAAAAAATAATAATTAAGCTTTGTCCTTCTATTCAGTTGCTGCATTTGTTTGAACCAATCCCTTTCCCTCCACATATGTTAAAGAGGAAACAAGAAGTAAGAATTCCCTCCAAATAAAGTCCAATTATATTATCGTTCAGTTTTTAACTCACAGCGAGTGATATTCACATGTAAGTTTATAGATCTAGTTAATAACGGGAATATGTTTGATCCTAAACTAGTATTTAAAAATCAAAACACATGTTTAAAATTATTTTACTTTTTATGTATGTGTGTAAACTTACAAATGTCTTCTGGTTTCTCTTCTACTATTCTACTTTAGAAAGATAACTATTTTTTTTTATTTTAATGTGCAAAAAAATAATCTTGAAGCTCACTGAAACACAATAAATGTAAGGTCTTCATTCACTGAAAGCCACTTTGGAAAATGAGGAAAAGCTCATTTCATCATCTTTTCAGATTTTACCTAAAACACTCTAAAAGTACAATATGCTATCCAGTAGTACCATATATATCTTCAAGACAGCCTTCATTCCTGTCACCTTGCCATAGTATGAATTTTAGCTAGGAAGGAGACCACCTTTGCATTCTCTTTGCAAAGCCCAACAGCTTTAACAGTCTGTTTGTTTAGAGAGACAAAGCAGAGGCAAAGGGAATATATATGTCTGTGATTGGTCCTAATTATTTTCAACTCCTTGACAGTAGGCAAAGGGTGGAGAATTTCAAGGAACACCAGCCAGAAAATTATGTGTCTGTAAGAACAAATAAAGTTTATGTAAAAGCCACCTCTGGAGAATTACTAAAAGACAGCGCTCAGCAAAGAATTGTGTGCACTGGCTATTTAGTCTTGGTCATTTCCCAGATTGTCATAAATTAGTAGTCTAAATATCTTAAAGCTGACTTAAATATAATGAACTTTAAAGTAGGGGTGAGGACAACATAAGATACTGTCATATCTTTACTTTTACCACCTTTGTTTTGACTCTTCAGGATGGTCCATGGCCAAATTTCAAATTTTTCTCTATAGCTAGAAGTAAATAAACTTTTCTTCTTGTTTCCTCATACCCTCAGTGAAAGATTTATTTTCTATTTAATACCTGTTCTCAGAAACCAGAGCCTGAGGTAAACACTGAACTATCATCACTTTGTGACAAAACAGCAAGGACTGGCAAGGCTCCAAAATTGTTACTAGAAAGTGTTCCTCATGAATAAAAGGCTTACAGTTTCACTGTACAAAACAAACCAAACAGGACTTTGCAGGTCCTCAAGATTTTTCAGACTTTAGGTGTGCAGGTGAGCAAGCTCTGCTGCTCAGCTTCCTATATTTGCAGGGAGACACAGTTACTTGTGTGTTCATGGGTCCTTGATCTAAACAGAAGAGCAGCATGGCCACACAGTGTGGCCATCCACTTATGTCTCACCAAGCCTAGATTTCAAAGCCCAAAGTTCATGAATCTTTAGATCAGACATCCTTTAGATAGCAAGTCCACAGAGGAGAACACAACTGATCTTTGGCTCAAACCCTTCGCCTATTTCCAAAAATGAAATATTCTTTCTTTGCAAGTTATCTCAGAAGAATATGGTAACTTAAAAGTCTTCATCACAAAAAAGTAAAACTTTAGAACATTTTTAAACCAAGAAGTTCTGACATTTACATTTTGCAGTAGCACTGGCAGATTTGGTGTTGTTTATTTCTGGTGGCATGACCTAGGAAACAGGCATGTTTTATTATAGATAAGAGTTAAGTAGAGATACCCCAAGTTTGGCTAATATTCTCATTTTCTTGAGACCAAAGAACATCTCATATACATTTATTTCACTTCTATTACAAGCCAATCCATCTTTGATTTTTATGCTGAAGCCACCTCAGCTGATTTGCTTAGCAGTGCACAAGTGACTTCACTTTTTTCTCTGCAACGAAAACAAGTTCAAACAGCCAATCCTCCTTCCTTTCATGAAAACTCAATATCTCTAATGGCTTTTCCAAGTAAAGCCTGAATCTTTGGTCACTCAGAGTGAACCACGGTAATGAATCCTTGTCTGCCACAACAGCTTGTATTTAAGTTGGCTGCTTTCCCTCGTGTTTCCCTCAGTCTGGAGAAAGATTTATAAAATTCACTTTCCAGGTGTTCCTACGCTGACGTTATTGTGAATAGAAAACCGCTTATAATAACAAAGCAGACAGATTAGAGAAACGAGGACACAGCTGTCAAAAATATTGGCATGATCTTGGACAGCAGGATGGGCATTTTAAGAATAAGAATATAATTTAAGAATATTTTAAGGGCATTTTGTATTTTTTCACCCACTATCTACAACATAAAATTGAACTGCACTTAGGATTTCCATGGGAATTAAGTATCCAGCTTCAATTGAATATCAATACAATTTTGAGCCTCTATTCCCATATTCTACTCTGAAGATCCTTGCCATAATGTATTTGGAGAGCATATCTGTCTACCTGCAGCACACTTTCAGTTAACCATATACTAATCAAATATTTGTTATTCATATTTAAGCTCACTTTGTCAAATGAGGACAAAAAAGTAAATAATTGTAAAGGCTGTAAGAGTAGGGAGGAAAATCACTTGAGGAAATTTGTCCCAAACAGAACACAATTTTGCATTTAGAATACAAGCAAATATTCATTTCTATTTGTGAAAAAAGAACTTGACATTAATAAAAAAGAACAAAAAATAGAGATATTAAAAATTCAGTTCTAGAGAACTGTAACAACTTGAAAAACTCCAAATTCCATTCGATGCAGTTTGTTTAAAATACAGTACCACTTCTAATTCCACTAACTTCTTTTAGAATTTTAAACACGCTTTCAACATCATCTTGGAGAAATGTTTCTTGAAACTCTACTATTGCTTTTTTAAAGTGATTATTCATGTGTTATACACAAAATCTTCCAAATTATAACAGAAATCACCTCTGCATAAAGGGTCGGGAGTGATCTGTTTCAGATCGGAGTTCAATTTAAGAAATCAGGAGTTCAATTTAAGAAAAATTCTTGGAGCATTTAACTTCAGCCACAAATACATATAATGTGCCAAACTATATTATGTAGGAGGGTTATACATCTGATTTTCATGTTGGAAACAAGAAATCCAGTTGTGGATGTCACAAACATAATTTTACCACTGAATTAAATTGAGTATTGAATTAAAAATATGTTTCTTCAGTTCTGATTGCCCAGAATGTATGATACTGAGTTCTGATTGCCCAGAAAGTATGATACTGAGGACAATCAAAGGGAAAAAATAAAAGTACCATGTTACTGTTATTAATTATTTAATTATAACAGGAAGATCAACGTATTATGATTTCGTTTCCATACTTTCTTTGCTGACAAAATTTCAGTTTCCCCAAAACCAACAGTGGAAACCAAGCGCCTTAAACACCAGATCCCTCTGTATCTGCCTTCTTCTGTGAAATATTTACTATAGTGTTCAGCACATGGTGGGACATGTTTTAGAGGCAGGCCTGTTTAAGGACTGTGTTTCACTTCCTGACACAATTAATTGCATTATGAATCGGAGTTCTAATGAAGATTAGTTGTTATGTCTCAATGCAACTGTACTGGGAAAGAGAGACAGCCAAAGAGAAGGGGAATTTGGGCAGCCATGCACTCGTTTATCAGACACACAGGGTCAGAAGGTAAATGGTCAGAAATCACAGGAAATTTTGTGGGTCTGTTACAGGGATTTTGTTGTCTCAGGTGAACCTTTGAAATCTCTGAAGGTTGAACACTGAGAAGCAGGTTAAGAGCTAGGGAGGAAGGGAAGCAGACAGACTAGATAAAAAGAATCAGAGTACATTAAACTGAGTAAGTATATAAAACACTTGCAGTTGCTTCCCTGCATTTCCTAATATATACCACATCTAAAACTACTGCAAAGCATTCCTAGAGTTTGTAATAAAAACAGGGCAGCAATACAACGTCCAGGAAAACAAGTTTTATTTTTTTTTTTTAAATTACCAAAATTCAGCTGGAAATTTTCCAAGGACCAAGACGAGGCTGTTGGTACATCAAGCTTTTTATTAAACAACATATGCATCAATAATGGAATCTCTTGCTGTGTAGGGTGTTTCCTTTGTTCTTTTGCCAAATTAGAGCCAAAATGCACAGTCTCAGAATGAAAACAGAAACTAGTTATATGAACAATTTTAAGATTTGCTCTAATTCCAGAATTTTTACAGCAAAGAGAAAATGAAGTAAGTGTTCATATCCTAAGAGACTGTTAAAATGAGTTTGTGGAACGCCAAAAAGTGCAATGAATAATTACTAGAGAACTACCATTATGTTCTTATAATAATATTAGTTTATGATCTTCAATCGTGAGGCACCCTTAAAATGTGACAAATATTGACATAATAAGATGCCAGTTTGCAGACGAGTTTCTAAATTTCTCCTGTATCAGTGACGTTTGGCTTCAACGGACATATCTGCTCATACTAATTTGCAATGTTGCAGTATTGTAGACATTTAAAAATATCGACATCCAGTACAACCTTCAGAATTGGATACTGAAGCAAGACATTTCTGTGTTAGAGCTGGGTAATTCTTAACAAAAATTCAGTATTTGCAAAAATTCTGTATCTTAGATCTATAAAGGAAAAATTCAGTTCAGTGATTGAATGACACTGAGTGAATTTAAAAGTAAAAATGAACACTCATTCATGTTTGCAGCATATATTACAGCTTCCATTTTAGGCTGTTTTAGCTTTCTTAGTGACATTAAGTTCCTGCATCATCTTTATCAATTAGCATTCTACAACTGAGCCCTAATTATTCATTAATGGAAAATATTTTGGACACTACATTGTCACATTTTCATGACACATTGAGTCTCAATTTGTTTGCTTTTCCTTCTTAGCTGTTCTGTCAGAACTCATTGGAAAATTTAATCCTGATCAAGACTGATCAAAACAATTTCACATACAAGCTACGCTAATCAGTTGATGCCAACTTTCTTTGCTTTTCTGCCTGGTTATTCAAGTTAACCACCAGTACATTACATTTTTTCTCTTTAGAACAACACTGGGGACAGATAAACAACTCACAGAAGCCTTTCCAGGTGAACCCTGAAGACGTGTTTCTCAGAAAGGATTTATGAACAGCTTAAGCTCACCCTGTTCTTACAAAATAAGGAGGAATGTTGCCAAGCTACTAACACCCAGGATCATAGATGCAGACATAACAAGACATTACATGCTTACCAAGCTGGCCTCTCTAAGACAGCAAAGGTGTAACTTTTAGTCTAAGGCATTCAGGTGACTACCATTTTTACATTTTGTAGAATACTTACAGAATGAATGCTAAATAACAGCAGCTTCCTTTCAAAACTGATGTCATGCAACCAATAAGAAAAAAAAAAAAAGAATGCACAAGTTGTTCTTTGACTTATTTTCAAAGGTTTGGGGGAAGAGAAGTCCCCCGAACACACACCTGTAAAGAGGCTGAAAAAGAGGCAGGGAAGGAAAGCATTGTCATCACAAAGAGTAAACCACCTGTTAGGGAACAACTAAGGTCACATGAAGGTTATTTTCTGCTACATCTCTATGTTTCTATTTTAAAGCTTCACAGACTTTTGAGCACAAAAGCTTCTTACAATCACACTGCATTCAAAAATTCTAAAAGTGAATGTGCTTGTCTTTTCATAAGGAGGAGAAATCTCAAAGTACTGCAATGTAGGTCATTTTACACTTCACCAAACCATTCATGTAGCTCTGATTTGTGACTTCATAAATATGTTCTTAATATCTACCAACCCTATGACTTTATAAAACAACTATCATAGTGGTGTTAGAGCAAAGTTTTGAATTTCAAATGAAATTGCAGTCCCATGAGAGCCAGATTAAACACCCAGTTAAGCATTGATTTAAATGTAAAATTAGATTGGATCACCATCATGGCATTCAACTTAATCTGAACTCAGAAAGTTTCTGGGCTCATTTATCCTTGCAGAAAATCAGAGTGTTTCACAGTGCGATTAACACTCTAACATGGCAAACAAGCATGCCATGTAACATCTGAGGAAATAAACTTTAAAGTGAAAGAAACTAAAAGGCATAATTTCCCAAGGCAAGCTGTTTTGTTCATTCACTGATTACTGTGCCTTTTAAAAGCTAACAGTCTACCGTGGTATAGAGCACTTTATACATCTGTTGTTTTCCTCGGAGAAATTGAGGCATTTGTCTTTTTCCTCCTTTTGACAGGCTTTTCTTTTAATACAGTGGTGGTTCAAACATGATGTTACATCCACTGAGCTACTAAGCACATGATAGACAAAACTCATATTATTGCATATTTACCTTTGAATCAGGTTGCAATACACAAATAAGCAAACAGTGTAATGACTTCAGATGAGTATACTTTCTTTCAGGTTCAGGTATCAGTTTGCTTGTTATGCTGCTGCTAATCACCTCTCAAATGAACCATTGCTTTATTGCCCTCAAAGAAGAGAAATGAGCTGGTGAAAGGTCTAGAGGAAGTCTTATAAGAAGCAGGTTAGGGAGATGGGGTTGTTTAGCCTGGAGGCAAGGAGGCTCAGGGGGGACCCTACTGCTCTCTACAACTCCGTGAAAGGAGGGTGTAGCCAGGTGGAGGCTGGTCTCTGCTCCTAGATAACAAGTGACAATAGGAGAGGAAATGGCATAATGTTGCCCCAAAGGAGCTTTAGGATAGACATTAGGAAAAATCTCTTAACTGAAAAAGTCCTTGGAGATGGTTGAGTCAAAATCCTTTGAGGTATTTAAAAGCCATGAGGAAATGGCACTTGGTGACATAGTTCAGTGCAAGACTTTGTGGTGTTGGGTTAATTGCCAGACATGACGATCTTAGAGATCTTCTCCAATGTAAATGATTCTATAATCTTAAATATGTATTGTTACTTTACTTTCAAATTAAGAATGTGTTTCACTCATAATAGCTTATCATCATATGTAAGGAACAATTTTGCTGAAAACAGTCTTGTGTCATATTCTATGTGTAAAACATCCAAAAAACAAGGCCCTTGTTTTAACAAAGAATCTGACAACTTGAAGTTTTTCATGAGTACTGCTACTGCTGTCTTTGTCATTCAAATTCAGTATATTCATGAATATTCAATGTATTTAAAGTAATATTTTTGAAGAAAAAATGTTAGTACTTGGCATATAGATTTACACAGTAACACTGAAGACCCAACAAACATGCAGTGATTTCTCAGCGTATCTTAGAAGAACCTACATAGATATCAAAAGTGAAAAATTACTAAATGACCATGTCCTGGATACACAGCAGATTCTATGCTGCATTGTCCTAGGGCTGGGTTCCACACATTATGGTAAAGTAACCCTGGGCACAAGATTTGTAGGATGACTTTTTAGAATACAGTAGTTCTGTGGCACTGAATAGGAACAGAGTTTCTGGGTTTGTTCTAGATTCATTTTTATACAGTTTTGAAGTATGAAAAGGCAAGGCAGGGAGAAATTTATTTCTAACTATAATATTAAGTCTTTGATCATTTGCATGCCCTGACTGGGAGCAATACCTTTGAAAGCACTGTCATGCAGAAGAGTGTGGTTGATATGAGCTGGGTGCTTTTAGCTCCTATAGAATTAAAACAGAGCAGCAAGAGTATGGACGTAGTAGCAGAGCTGAAATTGCATTATACTTTCCAAGTATTAATTATTCCCTTCATCATCTGCATTATAAGGAACTCATGGTGAAAAATTGTGTCTTGACTTGGACGTAAGATAAGAGGGGACATGTCCAAACAACATGGGGCATCCCAACAGAATGAATTTATTCATTTAATATTGGAAGTTCACTTTTTAATACACTTTTGATTAAAGAAAGGGAAAAAAATGCACTGAACAATTAAAAAAATGATGCTTAGAAGAACTTGCAAAACAACCCATAAACCTTAGAGAAAAAACTCCAAATTTGAAACTGTTTCATATACAATCCTTCATTTTTTCCCTTTTTAAATTTTTTTCCTTTTTTTTCTTTTTTTGTGATTTATGTGCACATACACCAAATATATATTACACATTCTTGAGGGCAAAAATATTGTTACTTAAATTACATTCATATGACTCCTTGATAAAAAAAATCAATTTGCCAGATCAATATTTCTTAAACAAGTTCATCATACTCTGGAGCAATGAACTAATCAATAGGGAATGTTTTTCAGATGCTTTGCAGCCATCCCACTTTAGTAATTGCTAGAATTTCATATCGACAGGTAATAGGATGGTTTGAAGGATGAATTGATTTGTTAGCCTGTAGTGCTACAAGTCAACACCGCAACAATAAAGATATATCCCCAGAGTGCCAGGGTTTGGAAATCAAACAGGAGGTAAGTTGTTACATTATGCATTTGACCCTGGAGGTAATTCAAGATTGCAAGTTTTGTGGTTGTATTCAAAGCCACAGAAAGGAAAAAGGAAAGGAACCACTACCACATAACTTTGTAGTGATTTTTTAATTGAAGAAAACGATAGTGCATGGCACCATCTAACTGTTTATCTTGAATGCTTGAATAAAAAAAAAAGATTAAAAAATTTCAGAGATTTGCTAAACGATGGTATGCATCAGTAGAATTGTTGATTTTGTTCAATAGCTCCTGACAGAAGCAGGAATGGCATAAGAAATTACAAATAAGATGGCTATAGTGAGTAAAAGGATTTCTATCTCACAGTATAGACAAGAAAAATTATTTGCCTTGTAATGATTCTTGAACAGCTGCACTCCATACTTCCACAACCGACCAGCTCAGCAGGATATCATAATATATAAAATACAGCTACTGAAATCAAGGCTGATTCATTATGAAGAGGACTCTCAGCTGTGTGCTCAGGTCACATTGTTGGATGCTTTTTGCAGAAGAGTGCCAAAGCACAGAATCTATTCACAATGCCAAAAGAAAAATTTAAGATCTGCATTCATGCCTGCTAATGGCCAAAAATTTGGACTTTATCTGAGCTCAATTAAACAACTGAGTTGGCTACAAAGAGAAAAAGCATTGGCTCTGTACTTCTAAAAGTCTCTAATTTGCAAAGAAGCAATTAAAGAGCACTTTTTAGCAACAGGGTCAGTCATCAGTCTCAGGGAAGTTAATAAAAACACTGACATCCACAGGTGCAGGACCAAGTGCTGCTCTCCAAGCTCAAGTACATACTCCAGTAAGTCAGCTGGAGTTTTCACACCTTGGGGACAGCCACAAGAAAAGTGAATGCTACACAGGACAAAGCTCTAGTGCTGTCACACACATAGATATTTGATGCTGCCAGTATGCACCATCTGCTTCATCTAAATAAAACCAGATAGCAAAAATGCCTTCTTTTGCCTTTTAGTTCACTGGCTCAAACCCTGTTCAGATCAAAGAATCTCTAACAAGTTGGTACAGCTTGTGTGGTGGAATATGTGGACAGTCAGTTATTGCACATGTAAGTTTCTTTTTAGGCCAACTGGGACCTCCTTCATCCTGAGCCAGTAAAAATGGAAAGCTCCCTACTATAAATACCCTCAGTGATACCAGTATGTAAGTTCAGAATAGTATTAGCTAGGTGACACCTGTTAGGCAATGCAGTTACTAAACATACATCTAAATGAAAAGCTTTGCTCATCTTGCATAATGTTTCCTCGACATAATCCAAGCAGCATCTCAGTCTGACAAGCCAGCATAAGGAATATGTTTTGAACAACTTTATCTTCATTTTGTATTCTCTGAAATCTATGTGTTTCCAAAGTACTTGAGAGGGTTGTTGGTCTCATGACCTCCCTCACCTTTTAGACTATGCACCTAAGGTTAATATTGAAATCTGCAGATGAGATAGCTTTAGAGTAATTTTTGCAATCATAAAGTAGATTGAACAAAATCCACCATGAAAATCTCCGTGCTAAAAGTCTCTTTGATCTTGTGTGATCTGATTGTTTCCTTTTATCACATACTGTGTAATAACCATGTAAATAGTTATATTTCAGTTTTCAAATTTGATTTTTATAAATAGTTTTTTGAATTTTCCAGATCACTTCACATTCCCACCTCTGTGTTTAGCTGGCAATGTACTTAAAATCTTAATACAGTAATTTGTCTTTTAAATACAATTTTCA